>CM035786.1:25563241-25753241 GCA_020466265.1 Siphamia tubifer | reverse complement strand
ACTGTGTAAACATATCAATGTCCCTGTAAAGATAGGAATACACACACACACACACACACACTGAACAATATTGGGATGACACATTACGTCTCATGAGTGAAATAAAATCTCTCCCAGCTAAGGAGATGATGTTTGTTTCCTTCATGACATCACTCTGATTTAATCTAATATGGACTGAACATAACATTATTTATCCTCTGCATTTTCAGTCACAGGCAAGTATTTTCCAGTAATTCATTCAGTTACCATGTTGATGCTCCTAAAATTCAAGTTGAATACAAACATTGTTACATCAAAACACAGAACAAAAGGGTTCTTTTATAGAGAAAAGAACACATGTTTACAACCACTGATGTTCATCCTGTGTTATCTACATGAGTCCAATCTGACGCCAGTGAAAAGATGAGTAACTACATTGTAATAGTGTAAAAGTTTTCAAACATATAAGATCACGGGATGCTTTTGGTCACCAAGGTGAGGGTCAAAACAGATTAAAGCTTCATTGATTTGTGATGATACTCCACATTATCCTTTGTTCTTGGCTGCATAGTTGTAATGGTGTTGTGTATTAATAAATTATTATTTGTGCAGAAACCGAAGCTGATTGATATGATGCTGTGAGATGGAAAACCACAGGGATCACATGTTTTCTGACCACCAGGTTAAATTACCAAAGCAGGTAATTCCCCCAGAGGCCCCGCATTTATTAATGTATGTGCAGGAAAGAAAAAAAAAAGTATCATTATCATCTAAAGTGGGTTCTGTATTGATATGTAATTTGAGTTTCCTGTTCTGTACCTGTGACACTGATGCTGATACAACTGTTTTTCCTACTAGAATAAAATAAAATATGTTTCAATGTCACATTTTCACTAATTTTAAGACACTTTTCCTCCTCTATGTATTTTAATCTTAATAACATGATTTGTTTTCTCTTCAATAAATAACATTTTCTTTGGATTGCTATTTGTATTTCCAGTCAAAGGTTAGATTTTGAGTCCTCTCTCCTCTTTGTGTTAAGTTCTATATTCTGTCTGTGTCCTCAGGTAGGCTCTAGATGGGAGTGTCTGTGTTTCTGTACATCTGTGATGCATTGGAGACCTGTTCAGGGTGCCCTAGAGCATGCTGGGATTGACTGCCATTCTAACCAGACCTTCAAATTAATAAAACTGCACCAACCCCGACCTGAGATGAGAGGAATGTTGCAAATGAAAAAGGCTAATATATTGAGTGTGTGTTTTTTTTAATTGACACGAACGCATTACTACTTGAAACAGGCAGAGCTCGATCCGTCGGCATCAAGTCACTAAAGTCAGTGAGATAAGTACCGGAAGTACAGCAAGTCTGACTTCAAGATAAAACACTCAAACGTTGTCTTTATTTATTTATTTATTTATTTATTTATTTATTTATTTATTTATTTATTTATTTATTTATTTATTTATTTATTTATTTATTCATTCATTCATTCATTCATTCATTTCTTTATTTCTTTATTGTGATACTATTACATTATAACACAATAAGCTATCATCGTCGTCATCATCATCATCATCATCATCATCATCATCATCATCATCATCATCATCATCATCATCATCATCATCATCATCATCATCATCATCATCACTACTAATTTGCCACCTGTTACTGCTAGTACTATTCAATGTGCAATGGTGTTTTTTTCCCCACTGCTCCTCTTTATAGTTCTGTTATTGTATAGCTTTTATGTTTTTTGCAGGGTTTCTTGTGAGTATGCTCAGTATTGTGCTGTTTGGGAACCTCAATTCTAACAACAACAACAACAACAATAATAATAATAATAATAATAATAATAATAATAATAATAATAATAATAATAATAATAATAATAATAATAATAATAATAATAATAATAATAATAATCAAAATATAGTTTTAAAATATTTGATAAGCAACAAAAATCTCTCTCTTTCTCTCCCTCTGTCTGTCTGTCTGTCTCTCTCTCTCTCTCTCTCTCTCTCTCTCTCTCTCTCTCTCTCTATATATATATATATATATATATACATATATATATATATATATATATATATATATATATATATATATATATATATATATATATATATATATATATATATATATATATATATGTGTGTGTGTGTGTGTGTGTGTGTGTGTGTGTGTGGCTTGGTTATTGGTGACTTACATATAATCTAAATGTACATGCAACGTAAAGCCATAATCGACATTTGTATGTAGTTTCATTATCATCACTTATCAAATCCTTCTGCTTATATATTCTATTTTCCGGTAGTTCAATTTGATCAATTGGAGGCTGCTGTATCTCAGTGAACCCACACGTTAAGCTGCTATACATGAAATATTGCCTCAGTAAGTTGAGCTTTTATTGTGAAGCTCATCACCGGATGTGCTCTTTGCTTATGTTGCTAACTTTGTCCTGGTCTGGAAGGAGTGACTCGTTGACTGCGGCGACCGCAATTTTGGAAACATGGGAGACATTGTGGGATTTATTCTAAAGGACTTTTAAGAAGCACTGGGAAAATGGCAGAGAGGTGAGTCGGAGTACACACATTGGTTGTTTTTCTGTTGTTTTTATCGATGTTGTCTTATCACCGCGAGCTAACAGAGGTCCCCAGTGCTGCCGAGCGCGAGACGGGTGTTAGCTAGCTCGCGTCTCTTTCGCTCACACCATATAACAATTTCCATAATGAAAAACATGTCCTTTTATTAAGCCTTGTTGCTGGTCTTTTTGCTGTATTGTCGGCTGTGGACTTGACACGTTTTTGTCGGTATTTCCCCGGCGTAAGGAGCAGTGGGGAAGGGACGGAGGCTGCTGGGTATGGCTGATGATGATGATGGTGGTGATGATGATGATGCTGTTGCACCTGTCGGACTAAATTGCCGTCTCTTTGCTGGAATGCAGCTAACCTCCCCCGTCGAGTTGGATGCTAGTAGCAAACCACTCACCTATGGACATGTCCGTGTGGGTGGACGCCTGGCCGTCCAGGTTATCCACAATCCCCCCTCAGCATCCCTCATTCTGTCCTGACGGATGGAGGCGCCTCCCATGAGGAGAGGCTGAGGAAATGTAGAAAATGTGGCTCCATCCTGTTACCTTTGGAGCACCATCTTACTTAGAACCAGGGCCAGGGCTCATTAAAATGATTTACATTTAGACCAGTTGGAATTTTCATTTAAATTAATCTAGTGTTTTAATTTTATTTTTTATTTTTTTTGCAGAGATAATGACTAACCTTTGCTGCCATGAAAGAGCCAGCTGCAATAACTAATGGCACCAGCTGGTCCATAAAGATACCATATTAAACCAGCATTAAGTGTTGGAATCTAACTAGGAATATTTAACCAAGTGCTGTAGTTGGAGAGAACAGATCCCAGCAAAAGCAAAAGTAGAGTAAAAATTATGGCTATGTGAGATACAATGTAGTGAACAGTTTTTACAGTTAATCTAACCTCTGTCTAAAGTTTACCAAAAAAAAAAAAAAATGAATAGAAAATGCAGGTTAGAGTTTTAGATGAGGGGCTGTACAAATCTATTTTTTTTTTATTGTAACAGCACCCAAGGTCAGTTAATACAACACCCACGACTAGGTGGTACTTATATTATTATTTTTTTAAACAGCTTTTGTGTGAATATGTACTTCTATTCAGTAGTTTCAATATGCATTTTCTGTTTGTGCTTTAAAAACACCATTTATTTAGCATATATTTAAGAAGAAAACAGCAAAAACCTTTCATACTTGGAAAAGGGGGTGGGGGTGGGGGGTCAACACTTTGTGAAAAATATATACATAATGACTAAATGTGTGCATCTGTGGGCTGATGAGGAAACTTCAACATACTTTATTCATACTAACTTTTTTATTTTAATGGGTAAAAACTATTTACACGATTGCACAATGTTTTAGTTTGGATGTTCAGTTCAGTTTCATTCCCAAATTGGCCCACTTTTTCCATGGATGAGGAATTTTAATAAATTAAACAGTAGCTAGCACTTACAATGCCCTTTTATTGGCATTGTAAGTGTAAGTTCAGGAATATGTTAATGAATTAACAGAAAACACTTCACTTTATCAATGTGCTTAATTAAAATCTAAATCAGATAAAGATTTATGAGGTTAAAAAAATATGATAAAAATGAAAGCGTATTGCAATAACTTGATATTAAAATAATATAAAATTGCATTTTCCTTCCTGACAGAAATGGGCTATTATTCGGTAGTAGCACATTCAGAAATAAATGAAAGAGGGAGGGGCTATATATACACATACATATATGATATCCTTCTCTGAATTGTTTGTTTACAGAGTCATATTTTACAACACAATGTATATTTGAATCTTAATTAACCCTCAAGCTTAAAATAGGTAGAGCCCAAAATGTATAAAGACAATTAGGTTGGACAACCTCTGGCCAGTGGAGATTTGACTCAACAGGTGCAGTTCAGTCTGCAATGCTGAAGACTGGGGTTTGAAATCAGCTATTTTTTCTGCAAACTTTCAAATGGGGGGTGTGGCACCAAGTGCACTGGTAGGTAAATCCATCAGCTTTACACTAAACTCTTCAGTAGCTTAATTATCTTTAACCTGGCCTTTTTTGGCTCCACCTGGCCTCTTCCTTCCCTGACTTACACTACAGCTCCAGAAAAGACAACTTTGTGGGCCAAACCAAATGAAACCTTTGGGAGGGAAGATTTCCCTGAGATGGTAGAACCCATTGAATCTATTGCTATGTAGGGGCTACACTGTTAGATGACTGGAGAATAAATATATAAGACCTACTCTATACCTACTCTATTAATAAAATAGCCCAGCAGCACCTCTACCTGCTCAGGAAGCTCAGGTGTTTTAACATCAATAAGGACATTTTAACACTTGTTTATAAATCACTCATTGAATCCATCCTCACCTACAACATCTCCACCTGGTACAACTTCCTCACAATCAAACAAAACAAAACTCTCCCGAATAATAAATCAGCCCAGCAAAATCACCCAAACAATCCCCTCAGTCTGAACTCTACAGTTGCTCAGTGATGAGGACAGCCACCCTCAATCACTGAAGACCCCTCCCATCCCCTCCATCACTCCTTCATGCTGCTGCCATCAGGCAGATGCTACAGAACCCCCCTGGACAGAAAAAATATTTACAAGAAATCTCTTATCCCCTCTGCAAAAGCTGTTCTCAATAACACTAAAAATATCTGCACTGTAGTTTTAGGGTTTTTAATTAATTTATGTGTTTTTATTTCATTTTATTTATGTCTATTAATTTATGGCACTGTGTTTTAATGGGGAGGAGTGTTAGTTGTAGCAGCTGTGACAAAGAAGAATTTGTTGTTATGTGGAACATAAAAAAATAAAGCTATCTATTCTATTCTATTCTATTCTATTCTATTCTATTCTATTCTATTCTATTCTATTCTATTCTATATGCATGAATGCATAATGAGTGCAAGAAGAAAATTAGAGAAGTGATAGATAGGTGTTGAAATTATTTTTTCCATCTAATTAGCCCAAAGTCCAGACTGATATGAGCCAGCACATTGGAAATACTCCCAAATCTCCCGATTAACAACTCTGCCATTGTATAGGACAACAGAATATGGTGAATGCCGTGAATATGACAAATTTGACTGTTGTTTTTATCTTCCCTATTGAGCAAAGCCATTTTATTCTTGTTGATCATCTATCTATCTATCTATCTATCTATCTATCTATCTATCTATCTATCTATCTATCTATCTATCTATCTATCTATCTATCTATCTATCTATCTATCTATCTATCTATCTCTCTCTCTCTCTCTCTCTCTCTCTCTCTCTCTCTCTCTCTCTCTCTCTCTCTCTCTCTCTCTCTCTCTCTCTATATATATATATATATATATATATATATATTAATGTAGATATAGATGTAGATTTAGACTTTGTTGACTGTAGAAGCAGTGGCAGAAGTTGACCTTCCATTGAATGAAGGGTGCCTTTGGTTTATTGGTTAAATGTCCTAGTAAAACCACAGATGGTGTTTTATTATATGCCCAGAAGCTCATCACTCGGTCACAATTTTAGTCTAGATTTAATTTAATATTCACCAAGCCAAAACAATCTTTCTGTCATTTTCTGGAGCAGCACAAAGATGGGTTAATAATGTCCATCTTTCCAGTGTTTATTGCTTTTAAAATGAGGGTGTGTTCTGCAGACAGTGGCAGCTCCTCCCTATGGCAGTAGACATGTTCATTAGCCTGAGTTAATAATTAATGAGTGTTAAATTAGTGTTGCAGGGGTCAACAGTAGCCCCATGTAAATCAGGGCCAGAAGCTCTGCCCTCTGGACTCAGGAGCATTACACAAATCCCAGTGTGTTTGTCTGAGTCCTATCAAACACATCAGAGGCTTAGCTCACTCAGTCCATCCATGTGAACCAATGCACTGTTATCATCCACAAGTGCACACATAATTGATGACTGAAGGTGGTCTTGTGAGGAGTGCAAATAGGTGTTTACAATTGTTGAGTTGTTTGTATGTTGACTATTAACCTGAAGCTCTTTGACCTTCTGGGCATGTTGTGTGTTCAGTATTTCATTAAGGGTTTAGTGGATAACTCTGTAAATACTGACAGAACATGAAAGCCAAGGTTTGGATTACAGGTTGGATGGATGATCTGAACCCCTGATTAAAACCTGCTCTCCCAAAAAATGTAAAAACAAAGGGTTTGTGTGTATACATACACCATTACATATCTTATCTTTTAGTCATAAATGTTACATGTAATTCTTAACCCAGAATTGTCTTGTAATTTGGAATATTTAAGAATAACCTCAGCTTGAACCTTAGTTGAACATGCACTGTAAATCGTGCTCTAGCTTAGGTTTTACTACGGTAGCTTAGTCCTGTCTGTTATTGGGGCTGGTATGGGACCTGTAATGCTGAGTCTTGATTTAGTTTTATTATGATGTTAGGTGCAGATGCTGTATGGTAACTGTGTTCCTGTATTGCAAACTTGAGGTTGGGAGCCAAAGATGAAGCTGTTATTAAAAGTGTATAATAATAAAATTAAAAAAATAAAAACAATAAAATAATAATAATAATAATAATAATAATAATAATAATAATAATAATAATAATAATAATAATAATAATAATAATAATAATAATAATAATAATAATAATAGAATATTTTTCCTAACTGAAAAACACTGTTGTCTATAAAGGTGGAGGGACTATGTTTTCTTCTTTTTATTCCTATTTTTAAAACATCAGCAATTACCTTTGACCCAGTGCAATGATTATATACAGAGGCAAAGTTACACTTCATCTGTCATGAATAAATCACATAATAAATCATGTCATGACTGAAGATTAAAAAAATATTGTATTCCTATTTTATGGACAACAGTTCAGATGGTGCCATGTAAGACACAGAGAGGAATCAATTCTAAAAGAAAAAAATATAAATATGGCATAGAAAATGTAAAAGGTAAATTGACATTAAAAGTGCAACAAAAGAAAAACTAGAAGACATGATGAAAGTGGCAAAACATGAAAAAGAGACTTTCAGAGACAGTGTTTTGACAGTAGAGTCAGTGAAAATATAGATCTATAGGAATTCAGGATATATTTTTGGGAACTTAGGTTGTGAGGAGACAAAATATCTGTTGTGTGATGAGAAAAAAGTTTGGATTTGTTGCTGTACCTGCTTTATATGTAATTCTGTGGAAGTGATTTTGTGGTTTTGCTGTGTCTGTGAGTCAGACTTTCTGTCATTTTGGCTCTAGAATATTTTGTCTGACTAAAAGTTGGTGTGATACACATCCTATGAGCTGGTATAATGGATTTGTCAGATGGAAAACGTTGACTTCACACACACCTTGGTTGTCATTGTATAATTTGCTGTGTAAAGCTTTGATGATAAGGTAGGGTTGCACGGTTATATTTCATTTATTACCAACTTCAAAATGTGTTTTCTTTTAGTGTGAGCACATACTGTTATCGTAAATACACTCTGCTGGGTCTAAATGGTTGATCTGCTGAAATCCTCTTCATAATCTCTAAAAGCTCTCTAGTCAGTTTAAAGCCTAAACTGTCAAGTAACACATGAATTATTTGGATGCCATTATTTGTTTTTAATTTGTGTATGTAGGACCTGTCCCATGAAGCCAGTTCATACTGAAAGTGAGACATATGGGAAATTCATTCCATTCAGTCCATACATTCTTAACTCATCATCTTTGACAACTGTAATTCTTAGCTGTTGGGTGTAGAATGTTTTATGGAGAATGTTCTTCATTTACTTCTCTACAACTGCATTTTTTCATGGTAACAAGGTTACATAAACTCTGGCAGGTTAAAGAGGACAAAATGAACATTTACAGAGTTAACAGACCAAAGCATGACAATATATGTGACCCGCCACCACGAAACCAGGCATAAGTCGCGCTGAGCCGTTCAGAGCTACAGCCAAATTTAGGCTGGAAGGTGATTTGTTATTTGTGTTTACACCTTATCAAAAAACGGTACCTTAACACCTCTATGTTCAGTTCCTATGGTCATTACATTGAAATCGAGTCAATAAAGGTGTTTATTGAGTCAATTATTTAAGCGGCGACAAAAGTTTAAGGATTGCTGAGCAAAGACAAAGACGACTTCCACCTCTTTTCGCCGAACAAACCGATCTCCGTTCCGTGAGTAAACATCCAAGTGTTCGGTACGAGGTAAAAGCTTATATTGAATGTTCTTGTCCAATGGCGTAAGCCAAATGATTATAATACGTTGCAATTCTGTCCTATTATTACAATATATAAAACTTCTGTGACATGTCCATCAGAGTGTCCTTTAACATCTGTGAATATTTTTTGTCAATCGGATACGAATTATTATGCGTTGCTAATGACTTCCTACCCCAAAACAGTCCAAAACTTTAACGGACAATATCTAAAAATATGCAAATTGAAAAATAGGTCCAAATGTGGATATTAAAATTACCATAACTTTGGTTCTACTTATGATAGAAACATAATTTTTTCACCATCTTAAACCTTAGTTTCCACTCTACCAATCTACACACATAACTCAATTTTGATTTCCAGACACTTATGCCTGGTTTCGTGGTGGTGGGTCACATATAGTCTATACATACATACACTAATTAATGCTGAAAACCATCCATAGTGCAATGTTCTCCATTAAAGGGATAGTTCACTATTTTTCACATGAATTTGTATAGAATCAGTGTCTTTACTCTGGTGCACCCACAGTGACTTACCCCCGACAGTGTCCTGTGAGTTGAGTACTGGTCCGGTTTTGGTCAAACCAAAAGTAGTCCCGACAGGTTTCCTGGGGTCAACGAAATAAAACGTGTTTTATTTTCATAACAAAACCGTCATGGAACAAAAACTCACACCTCATAATTACTTGGAGCTACTTTCTCTCAATAGCGATCAATGCACGTTGTCACTGCTAACAGCTGTGTGCCTGCATGTAGCAGCCGCAAACACTGCCGAACAACTGATGAAAGTAGTTTGCTAAGCTGTTAGCAGTTTGGACCAGAACTCGACTCACAGGTAAGTCACTGTGGGTGCACCAGAGTAAAGATGCTGATTCTATACAAATTCATGTGAAAAATAGTGAACTATCCCTTTAAAAGAAAAATATATTGACACTGCCATACAATTCATTTAACACACATTTGGATATTTTACACCCATAAAAGCTTACTTCCAGAAAAGCAGCTTTATTACCTCCACCAAGGAGGTATTAATTTTGGGTCCATTTGTCTGTTTGTCTGTCAGCAGGATTGCGCAAAAAGTTCTGAACGGATTTGTATGAACCTGTCAGGAATGATAGATCATGTGTCAAGCAAGAAGATGTTAGAGTTTGAGCAATGAAGATCAAAGGTCAAGGTGACACTAAAGCACAACAGCTAAAACACATCAGTGGTAATATCTCAGGATTCCGACAAGATAGAATCTGGCATTGTTTGCGTTCATATCATCTCACCTTCAGACATCAGATGGGTCAACACCTGTGGCTCGATCATGTCACATTTTGATGTCATATGATGCCATATCAAGCCTTGGTGGAGGTCTGCTGTCTGTGACTGCCTTGAATAAATTATTGATACAGTAAATAAAACTCCCTGACACTTCATTAGAAGCTGTAGACACTCGGGTTGTAATGACGCCATGGTGTTACGATTAATTGCGTCATGGTTAATTAATCATCAAGGCTGCCAAAAACCTACAGTAGATTAAGAGCAGAACCAAAGATGCACCAATTTGTGCTTCCTGCATAGAATGAAAGCAACATTACAGAAGTTGCATTCAAAATTTCCACAAGTGAAAATGACAGAAGGATCAAAGAAGGATCAAGTCTGTGATGGATAGTTTAGAAATTCAGAAAATATTGAAATACAACAGGTATTACTGAATAAAGTTGACAGTAAATATATTTTTGATGTGGGCTCACTATCATTTCTATACAGTTTCCATTTGCTACCATCATCTACGCCGCTTCACAGTACCGTTGTCCAACCCCTTCACAACAATCTGGCTGCATACCTTTCATATAAGGCTGTTCTTCTCCAGTTCATTCTGTAACACAAGCTTCTGGAGGATTGACTTGTGAATTGATGCTGTAACCATGCTCTATTCGATGACAAGGCAAACTGCATATAAACCCTCGGACAATGATTGCGGTAATTGTGAAACAATGGTTATTTTACTGACTATAATCATAACACAAAAAATCTGTAATTGTTGCATCCCTAGTAAACACATACTGATTTACAGTAAGTACCTATGTAATTTTCTGTCAACATTGTATTTTATTATATCTGATATGGCATTCCCCAAGAAACCTTTCAGTAACCTTCAGTGAAGTTGATATGTAGGTGAATGTGTGGTTGCAGCTGCTGGTCTTTAGTCAAATCTCAGCATGTTCTATGGTTGCTTTTAGATCTGTTGGGGGTAATTTGACTGAAAATATAATGTGTGTATTTATTTTTGTGGGTTATAGATATGTAGTTCTTTGTAGATTAGTGATTAATAGGTCCTACAAAGAAACTGTTAACATCTCTAAAACTCTGTGGTAGCGGTGGAAACATTTTGTGGGTACAGATATCTTTGAGCAGCTGCAACCTCCTTTTCTTATTCCTTCAGTGGTCAGCACTCAGCTTGGGGCCGCCTTGAAAAATGTTGTTGACATCCATCCATCACTCCACACATGGCAGCTCCACACTGCACGCGTCGACTTGTCTGCCAGCCAGCAGGACATTTGATCCCAGCAGCAGGGTGGGGCGCTGAGTTGTGTTGTGCCAGCAGCACGTGGTTTAAATATTCACCTAGATCGGACCACAGAACTGTGGCTGGATTTGTCACATGACCTCGGGCCGTCTCTGGTGTTTCCTGCTCGAGGATACAAAGAGCCCAGGTGCTCAGTAGGACTGTGAAGTGAGGGTGGGGCGTGGAATTCAAGTCAAGGTTTCACCTGTGCTTTATCCAAAACAAGGAGCAACAACCACAACCTGAAAACAAAGACAATGTGGAAGCATCTTAAAGTATAATAACACTAACAGCTGCGAGATGACTGCAAAAAAACATGGCCAGTTCTCTAGAAACACTAAGACTCAATCTCATTTCACGCCTTACCCTCTGTTTTGCACGTCCACGTGTAGGGGTAGGGGTGTCTCAGTTCACATTAAGGCAGAGGGGTAGGGGGAAGGGGAGGGGCTTTATACCCCTTCAAATGGAGATTTTCCAGAGGCAGACTCCAAACAGAGGGGTACGAGAAATTTCCCAGAATACAATACGAATCCTTTTAAAAATGGCGGCATCAACAAAAGAAGTACACAAATGTAGTATTTTCGCTATAATTAACTGTTTTTAAGTTGTGATAACTGTAGTATCGTATAAAGTTGGACATTGTCGGATTTTGTAATGGTGATTTTCTCCATAAAACGCACATAAAAAATTGCTATTTACGTAAGTGGAGTCATTAGTCAATGCATGGCACTACTCTGATTTGATGCAGATATTAGTAAAAATAACAGCATATCTCAGGAGAACGCGACAACTACAGCAGCAGACATTTTTGTTATTCATTTTTGGTTACATAACAACTGGCGGAGCGAACTGATGATGTACAGTAGGTGAGTGTTGGAGGGGTGTCCCAATTCATAGCAGTTGATTTTCAAGCCCTACCCCTTATAGGTCTGTTTGAAGGGGTAAGGGAAATGAGGTTCAGCCTAAGTCACCTGCTGACGCACACCTATTCTCAGTGTTTGGATCTCTAATAAGTGTCCTGGTGGTCATCATGGACATACGGCCATGTGGCAGCGGGGTCATTGGCTTAGTTGGACTTTTACTACATATCAAATTAGACTTTTTTTTTCAGACAGTTTATCAGCAGTTGCAAAAGTAAATATCTGTGATGCTCCATGTGCCTTATTTTTAACAGTACCTTGTTCCATTCATTGATCGATTTTTATATCTGTGTTGTTCACCATGTACCTGACCCTCATGGTTTTACAAGATACTATAAATAGACGTTGCAATGGTCAGGTTAAATTGCAGAACATTATCTGTCATTCACTGGTGGGTTATTGTCAAATTATTTGTTTTCCTTACACATGCTTTGGACATAATGCTATGTGTTCTGTTACATAAAGAGCAATGGTGTGGTGAAAACTTGGTGGATTGAAAAGCCTGTATCTAGAAACATTAGCTGTTTAATGATATGGCATTGACAGCTTCTATGAAATTATATTTATATTGTTTTGTGATGTTCATGTGTATTCATTTTGTCCCCTGCTCACACCCTGATCAGGTTCTAAACTACATTATCAGTCCTCAACTGAAGGACACTATCATATTTGGTCTTTCGGGAAAAAAAGGTTCTAGAAATTCTTGTTTGACTTCATATCTCTATACAGAACCACAGTGTTACCAGTGTTACACACACAGATATATGATTACAGTACAGTGCTTTGACCTTTTCCAAAGAGTCACAGATGTAGTGATTACTAAGGAATTCCTGTCAGTCAGGTATTACTTTAAATGTTGGTGTGTATGTACAGAGGCAAGCAGAGAGCAAGATTGGTTTGTTGTCGTGTTTTGGCTCCGTGTCTGTCATGTCCCCCTCCTTATACCCACATGAAAGACTCAACTGCTTACTTCCTACTGATGTGACATTAAAGGACAGAAGTTTGGCCGCAAGGCTGCTCTCTGAGCCCTGAGGTTTTCATCTACACTATGTAATGAGTGAGCAGAGTGGTACAAATAAGAAGCAGCAGGCATGTGAATTGGGAGGACTTGTTCTATAACTGGATCGAATGGAAGTAAATAGCATCAACTGCTGCAAACTCTCAGTTGACAGCTGTCAGTAATTAGTTTAGTGGTGATTATAAGGAGAGAAATGAAATTTTGTCTGGTAAGATTCAGATTGTGTCATTTTTCTGTTTAACTTGCACTCACTCATCAGGGTCTTGAGTTCATCAGTGTTGTAGGAACTCATTGACTGAGGATTAAGAAGAAAACTGCTTTTAAAAAAAAACATGATTAAATCAGAGGGAAACTTTGAATATTCTTCTGTACAATCGAAAAATTAAAGGAATTAAAGTATGAGCAAAGAGCTGATTAGCTATATTTTTTTTTAACTGTGAGGGTCTCTCTACTTGTAGTTTGATAAAAGCTGCATGTTTGATTAAAACAGCAATACCAACATAATGTGCTCCCATTAAAAGCTTGTGCAGTGTCAGAAGTAATAAAACAGGATACAGTATGTTCGTGTAACGCTACACGACAAAACTATATAACTTGCATCGCTGGATTCATCGTAAGGAGTGGGAGTCATTAAATTTTCAACTGCAAAATAAAATTCCAAATCCATTAGTGGAGCATTTGAACTCACTGATGTGCTTCGTCACATGCACTACATGTCCTTTCCTGTGTTTGCTTATTGTTCATGTCTCAATGAGGCCACGCAGAACATAAATGTACAAGTGACCTGATGTGCGAATGTCAAAATGCAAGCAGCGCTGTAATATATGTCATGTCTGAAAAGGGATTTGTGATGTTAATACACAATTGTTTCACCATTAGACCTTTAAAATGAGACAAAATGTTAAACTGTGTGCTCATATTCTTCCTTTGCTACCAGCTGTATGGTTGTTTTGGATGTCAGTCATGGCACAGCATAATGTCTTAAATTGTACAGTATTTTCTAAAAGTTTTAATACATTCATTTCTTACATTGATTGTGTGTACGAGGAGCTTTTTCTTTGACGATAAGGAACATTTTTGTCATTTTGTTGAGTCAAAAATCCATTTTTAGACAGAAACACTCCCCTGATTTTTAAGCTTAACTCACAGCCTTTCTTTGCCATCCCACACAAGCTCATCAAAAAGCAATTTGACACGTACATTGAATTATTCAGATATTTTAGAGTCCTGTGAAAATCAGACTTCACAAAATGATATATCAGTGGTGCTAAAATAACTTTATTCTGATGAGGCTTATCACATTATTACATAACTTCATTATTGCACCTACTTGACCTAAGTACAATTAATTTGTGTAATTCAGATAATCATGTTCATCAGCTGTTTAAAAACAATTGGATTAACAGAAAGGTCATATTTTATCACTATTTCCATATTATTTTATTGTGGCCATTATTTTTGAAGCACTTATCTTCAGTTGGTAATTTCCTTGTATATTTCAGTAATAGGTTTTATATTGAATTTTTCTATGACTCCTGTGGTAGGTTTGTTTACTACATCGCACATCGCTAAGGTTTTTTTACACCATATTTAACAGCATAATTTACTGTAACATCGAATGTTTTCTCTATGTGTGACGCTTTACAATCAGCTTTAACCTCGCAGAGTAACTTGTGTTTAAAAAGCGAAGTGACTGAACCACACAACGGTGCGTAAATCGTAAATGGCTGTGTGTCTGTGCCAACAAAAGAAAATGTTTTCTTTTCTCAGTGACCGACTTCACCCGGTTAATGAGGCTCAGTGATCAGCCAAGATTTTTTAAATACATTTCGCCATCCCTAGCTACAATATGTATAAGGTGCAGGGTTTGTTGGGCCTTACATGCACCACTTGTTTGGCACTGTCTCATTTTTCCATTAAGTTTAAAATATGTGTACAAATAAACTATTGATGGACTTACACATGTGGCATTAAATAAACAGAAAAAAATTACAACTCTTGATTTAATGGAAAACAAACTGTTGGTTTACGTGCAACTTCCTTTTTGTACAGTATGTTTTTCTCTTGTACTCTAATGCAGAGGTGGTAAAAGTACTCCCTTTCTGTACATAAGTAGAAGTACAACTACTTGTGTGAAAAAATACTCTAAACTCTACTATTGTACTATACTCTAGTATTGATTCAACTCCTTTACTTAAGTAAAAGTAAAAAGTACAGCTTCTCAATTGTAATAAAGTTAAAAGTAAAACTGCATTTTTTGTAAATAATACTTACTCTTACTGAAAGATCCAAAAAGTTTCAAAAGTATCCAAAAATAAAGCCTGAAAATGAGTTACTGTGTAGAGAATGTGTTTAGATTAGGTTACTATACCCAGTTTTGTGGGTGTGGAAATTTGGAAAAATGGGAAAAAGTCAAAACTGAGATCATTATGAGACAAAAAAAATTCTAATTATGAGATAAAACATTCTAAATATGAGATAAAAAAATGCATAATAATAAAAAAGAGTCAAAATTATGAGGTAAAAAGTAAAAACTCTGAGATCAAAAGTCATAATCATGAGATAAAAGTCATAATTATGAGATAAAAGTCATAATTATGATAAAGAAAGTCAGTTTCTCTTCTCCACTGATTTTCCCTCTGAGCTTATTTCTCCTATTGTCACATTCCTTTATTTTGTATTATTATTATTATTATTTTTGTATTTATACAAAATTGTACAGAGTAAAACTAAAAATGTTTACAGAAAAGTAAACACTCAAGTAAAGTACAGATACCTAAAAATATACTTAAGTACAGTAATGAAGTACTTTTACTTAATTATTTCCCACCTCTGCTCTAAGGCTGATATAGTGGATGATAAAAGTAGTCAAATGTAAACTTTGTAGATTTGTACACACTTGGAAAGATGTATTAAATGGAGATATTAATCTTCTGTGAATGGTACAGGGCCAGCTGGTGTACCATTAAAACCCTGACGAATTACCCCTCTCTCACAACTCTCTTAATCTCGTGGCTGTAGACTAAAATGTGAACTGAACCTCTAAATACTCACTGTGTTGCAGTGACATAATTTGTCCTTGCTGCTCTGATCTGTGCTGTGGTATCAGGATGTTGGTGCAGAGTTTGTGAGAGGCGTAAAGGTTGTCTGTATTGACCATCCTGTCCTCACACAGAGCATCTGAACACAACCGTCAGAATCAATCACCAGTCAATGCACAGTAATTCAAACACTCATGATGACAGCGTGATTTATGCATGCGCTGTTTCAGCTCACTCAGCGGGTGTTTTCAGATGGACCTCATTATTTGCACACATACAGATCTGCTTTGTTTCGGATAGATTGGGTGAGGCAGAAGGATGCCTCACTGTGATTTATTGATACATTGACATTAGTTTGACACATTTAGCTATGATTTTGTGGTCTGTTGTAAAATGAATACATTACACATGCTTTACATTTCTTTGAAAGATGAAATATTTCCCCTTATCTACTCACTCACAATTTTCACAAATGTATATATATATATATATATATATATATATATATATATATATATATATATATATATATATATATATATATAAAGGCCGTAACGGTATATGTATTCGTACCGTACTGTTGAAAACAGACGTTTTGGTTCGGTACAACCCTATACCGAATGAATACAGTTAGTTTGTATGTGTGTTTCTACAGTAGAAAAATTACTTGAGGTCAAACAACAGTTTACTACTTCCGCATACATGTCCATGACGCGGTGATGAGGCGTCTCTGATTGGCTCAGTATTGCATTAGATTAGATGAGAAAAACGTTACTATCCCCATGGGGGGCAATTATTTGTACAGCCAGCAGAGAAGACAACAACACAACACAAAACAAAACACAAGTGTACAGTAGTACGTGGGACTGATCATATATATATATATATATATATATATATATATATATATATATATATATATATATATATATATATATATATATATATATTATATATATATTATATATATATATACACATATATATATAATATGATATATATGTATATATATATATATATATATATATATATATATATATATATATATATATATACATATATATATATAATATGATATATATATATATATATATATATATATATATATATATATATATATATATATATATATATATATATATATATATATATATATATATATATATATATATATATATATATATATATATTATATATATTAAATATATAATATGATATTAAATATTAAATCTCCCAAATCATTTGTGACTTAATGTGGTCTGGATGTCCGGTGATGATATTTGCGTAGTGGTATATCTGACACATATTTAGTATTCGCACAAGTTGGATGAATGATCACAGAAACACCTTTGTATATAAATATGCTGTAGATTCCTTATATGCTCTTTAAATTCATGAAGACACAGAATATATATTTCTGTCTGCCACCTTGCCTCTCTCTCACTATAGTATGATGAAATGATCACAGTTTCTATGTTTGCTGATACTGAACATCTGTTGTGAAACGTACATCTAGTATCTAATATCAGCTGTCCACCAGTTGCAAGCTTATAAAATCCTAGATATTCTCATTCAAAAAGTAATATTCTTAAACTGTGGTGAAAAAAGTACACTAATGACATTGCCACAGGTTTATTTTATGTAAAAGTTAAATGAAGTAAATATTTACTGTAATACCTGGCCTGTTAACTGTATATGCTAATATTTGCATAATTACAAATGGTACTACAGTATAAATATGCTGCTGTATTTTAATTGTTTCTCTCAAACTTATCTGTTATTAAAATTAAAAGTTAGCCATATTGTCTATGTCTGTTAGTGTTATCATTACTTTTCTCCACCTCCATCCAGTTCTGCAGTTCCTCATTTAGATGTGTTATTGTCATGAACATTTAACTCATCTGACTGATCAGTTGACTCTTCTGGTGTTTCCTACATCTTCCCAGATATGGTGATGAAGAGTGAAAACACATTTGTTACAGTAGATCATGATGAAGAGACTAAATCATTCCTTTCTCATCCATGAAAAAAGGGATCATAGCCATTTTATGTGTAACACAGTCTGGAGCTCTACCTCCTGGTGATACAATGCAGTCTATGGAAATTTCTGCAATCTTACCTAAAGTTTACTTCAAATTTGCTCAACATGATGGAAACAGAATTATTCTGTAACATACAGCACTGTGGTCCAAACTGAAGGTGACATTTCTATTGTGAGAATCAACTGTACGTGTTAACACGTAACTGCTAGCTGAGACTATTTGGTGGTGTTTATTGTTTGCCTGTTTGTCACGACTTCCCAACGCTCTGCAAACTAATTGGGTTTGGTCAACTATGTTAAGGTGAACCATTTCCCAAAGCATGTGGTTGACCTGCCTCCCTCAAATGCCTCAATTTGCTACTGGTCGAAGCCAGAAAAGGTGGTGTTGAAGCTTATACCAATCACTCCACTCTTTCTTCTGATGTATGTGACCCATTGATTTGGCTACCAGCGGGGCTAACTGGTAGATTAAACTCTTACTGAAGCCGGTTGGGAGCAAGGCGAAAACATCTTTCTTTTTAATAAATGCCTCCAGGGCTGCTCTCTGCTGCGTTTTTAATAAGAGTTTCCTGTTGAAATCTTTCAATACAGCATCTACGGCTGTGCCAAAGACTTGCCGCTTGATATGAGATCAGAGACAAACAGGACACACATGCAAGGCTCTCAAACCAGAATATGTTTTTAACAGCTTTATTTATATACTGAGGGTGATGTACTGGGGAAGCTGCTTCGAAAGATGCCATCAGTAGAGAGTTAATTGAGGCAGCAACTAGGGAACAGGCCAGAGATGGGGTCAGTGTACAGAACAGGGTCAGAACCAGTAATCCGGTCTACATACAAAGGGAAAATCCAATAAATGTTACCGGTGTACATGCGAAGAACATAACATGAATCATGAATCCAAAACAGCGCCGACAAGGGGGAGGCAAACTCGATGTCAGGTGTGAGTTCCAGGTCTGGTAACAAGAGGCAGATTCCAAAAGGCAAAACAGACAAGGGGGAGACAGCAGACCAAACACGAAGTACCAAAATGGATCTAAAACCAGGTAGACCAAGACATGAAACAGACTGCTCATTTGATGTGCCAGGACAAACAAATTCGCGATTTGACAAAGAAACAGGAGGAGCTTAAATAGGCCACTAAACAGATGAGACACATTAGAATTAATTAATAGGCGAAGACACACACAGTGGCCGGGAGGAAGGTAGGTAAAGGGTGAACGCAAACCCACATGTCAAAGTAAAAGCCCAGACACTCACAATGACAGAAATAACAGGAATACAAACAGAGAAAAAGGGAAAAAGCCAAATCTGACATTTCCCAATTGTACAAATCAATGGGTAATAACACTTGGGCCATGTCTACTTCAGTTAAGGTACTGTATAAGGTTCTTGAATTATATTAGAGATGGGTGACCTTGACTTGTGACAGTCTTATGGTTTCTCTGCACTGTTAAAATGAAATGTGCTTCCAGTTAAATGTACTGTATGTTGCATGTCTGGATAGACGTGTGTCTTGCATAAAATAATTAGAAGAAGCATTGCAACTTAAGTCTTTTACTGTTGATGTATGCACTGGCAGCGGACTGAGCAGAGGGGAAATGCAGAATGAGGGGGGAATTGTGGGTGATGGTGACAAAGCTATGAGGGGATATTGACAGGCTGTATAATGCAAGAGTAGCAGCAGTGGGAAAAGCATGTCGCCTCCATCACTTTGTGCTCCAAAATGAATCTGACACAATGTTGAGCTATTGAGCTCTCTTCTGCTATTGCTGTATGCTGACTGCTCGTGGCTGCAGCAAAGCGCTGTTTGAATTAGAATATGAAAGATAGCGGTATATTGACTGGGATTGACAGTGGATGGAGGGGAAGAGGGAGGGGCGGCTGAGATAGCGGGAGTATTGACGGATGAAGAGAGGGAGAGGGAGCACTTTCTCTCTCTAATAGGATTATTGTGTAAATGTGTCAGTTTGAAGGGCTGCCCCTAGAGGCTCAAAATACAGTATGTGTGGGCTCTAGAGAAGGAACAAGTGTGCCATGTTTAGTGTATAAAGTGGAGACCAACATGGATGTGTTTGACAGTGTTGGTCTCTTTCAGTAATATATGGGTTATGCTGATTGACCTGATGTGATGCACGGCCATTTTCAGTTTGTTGGAGCAGAGAGACAGTCACAGATCCCAACATTCAAAAACACTTGATACTACACCAGTGTATAAAAACCTGAACATGTAGTATTTGTCTTCATTTTCTGGATATCTTTTGTTAATTTTTTTGGTTTATTGACACCCCCCCTCCCTCCTCATTTTTATTTTGTTCAAATTTTACATTGTGGTAAATAGAGAATAAAATTCAAAGTGTGCCAGAATCCAGTATCTCTTCCGGAGCTTCACCAAAATTTAATCGATTGGTCCTTGTGTCATTCCCAAGCTGCATGATGTTGGTGAAAGTTGGTGAATATCTGTACTAGGGCTGCACGATTCTGGAAAAAATGTCTATCATGGTTTTCTTGATAAAAGTTGATATCACGATTCTCTGCACAATTTTTTTTTAATTACGTTAAATTTTTATTCAACTCAAACCCAAAATTTGCATAGTTGCAATTTGCACAACAAAATATTTAACTATTGAACTAT
This sequence comes from Siphamia tubifer, assembly GCA_020466265.1. NCBI lineage: Eukaryota > Metazoa > Chordata > Actinopteri > Kurtiformes > Apogonidae > Siphamia > Siphamia tubifer. The sequence continues at coordinate 25,732,289 of CM035786.1, read as the reverse complement.
CATTTAACTATTGTTGAACTATTAATTTAGCCGTTTATTAAGTGTAATATCATTATATATTGATACATAGATAGATTATTATTATCAGTAAGTTTAGTTGATAATTATTGTGGTTTGCCTATATAATAACTTCAAAATGCCATTGAGTATTGTTTATCTGTTTTGATCTCTTTTTTTTTTTTATCTCTATGCTCTACCGTGTAATAAATGTGGCCATGTCTTTAATCATGTGATAAGTGATTGCTGCAGTTTTTTCCTTTTTCCTGCTGGAGCTCGGTTGTGTATAGTGTCCGTTATAGATGTCTGGTTTTTTTTGGACATGCATTTTCATTGGTTTGGTTTCGTACTGTTTCTTCATACTGGTGTTTCAGGTGAATGAACAGATTGGTTGTATTGCCCTGCTTTGCTGCTACTGGAGCAGAACACGGGTAATGTTGACATGACATGGGCGGCTGTGGCTCAGTTGATAGAGTGGGTCGCCCAATGACCGAGAGGTTGGCGGTTCGCGTCCCGGCTCTGGCTGTCCACATGTCGAAGTGTCCTTGGGCAAGACACTGAACCCTGGCTTAGGCTTAGGACTTACCATAGACCTTAGAAACCTACTGGTGTATGAGTGTGTGTGTGAATGGGTGAATGTGAGGCTAATGTAAAGCGCTCACTCATACTGTTGCGCTTTCTGCCTTGCCTGCCGCTGAATCACATGTAGGTCCATTCATGATTGGTTTAGGGAGAAAGTCTGCTGCTACGCACAATCACATGATGTGCAGGTGCATTTATGATTGGTTGAGTGGGGAAGCAACGACAGTGGACTTTACGGAAGCAGAAGTGAAGCAAACTGAAGTGTTACGTGGCTCATGGTGGAAAAAAACAAACAGAAAAACCGTCTGTCATCAAAAAGCGAATCGTGTGTAGGTGTGAACCGAGATATATCGTGCAGCTCTAATCTGGACCCAGTTTTCCTGGCACAGACGCAGTTTTTAGCTGCTATCATACAAAAACTTATTCTTCATAGGGGCCCCAACTCTAAACCAGCTCTGAAACTTACTCAGTGGAAGAGTGTTAGAAGTGCAATATACAAATGAACGCAGGAGTGCTTATTATATACGTGAGCTGAATAATGTGAACGTGGGTTGACAGTGCTCGTTCAAATGCTGAATGTGTCTGATGCAGCTGTTGGCCTGGCTCATCTCACATACAGGAGCATCCATCACCGGTTCTGATGCTGAGCAGTGACTGTGATGTTTTGCTGATATAAGCCAAGCCACATGGGCATTAAATAAAGGGAATAACACGACATGGTGGTGTAGGAGATCACACGGTGTACTGACGTAAATGGTGCATGAGTGGACACACTAGACTGGCACTTGTAGGAGAGAAGAGAACCACATCTATTGTTATCATGTAACAGAGCTTGGAGATGGAAGAAGAGATGAAGGGTAAAAAAAACCTCACACACTGGTGGACATGACTTAAAATACTAAGCTCAGTAATTGTCATGTGGGGCAGAACACGTTAGCTGCAAAGTAAAAAAAAAAAAAAAAAAAGAAAAAAAAGTAGTCTTTACATGGTTATTATGTCTGCAGAAAAAGGTAGGGCCACAAACTGATGTTAAATTTGTGCAGACCAATTATACAACCCACTGAGAGATCTAGCTAAACTTATTTACAATGCAATGGAGTATTTAATGGATTTCACTAATTCTGTTGCATCATTCTTAAAGCTGATCCTATATTGAGCCAGCTTTTACCTGACATTTTGCACAGCGGAAATCTGAGACAATATAATACAATCATCTTTGTGTTTAAATTGAGATGTTTTTATGTTGTAGACATCAGTTAATTGGCAGTTGGGTTGATATTGTTGTAAACTATTATTACAGTAATTATGCTTAATTTTTTAAATGATCTTGATCGTTTAGGATTCGATTTGTGATTCTCTATGTTGCAGATTGCAATCAGTTTGGTATCATGGCAAACATTACAGGTCATTGTAAGAATTTGTGTATGTTTTGTAACTTAATGTTGCACTTTAACAATGGAAATAAGCAGTATTTCAGTTTTGGTCACATGATATCTTGTGATTAGTTAATGGTTTGAATCATCTATATATTTGCCTTATCCACCTGGCGGCCATTTTTACGCTTGAGGGGTATGGAAGTTAAATGGCCTGCACTTATATAGTGCTTTTCCACCTTCATGGTACTCAAAGAACTTTACATTAGCGTCACATTCACCCATTCACACACACACACACACACACACACACACACACCCATACACCAGTAGGTTTCTAAGGTTCTGTCAGTCCTACTGCGGGACTAAGACAGGGTTCAGTGTCTTTCCCAAGGACACTTCGACATGTGGACAGCCAGAGCCGGGACACAAACCGCCGACCCTTCAGTTATTGGACGACCCGCTCTACTAACTGAACCACAGCCGCCCATAAGAATAATAAGTTAAACAGAAGTACACAGTTCCATAGGTTGTCAATCACTAGCTTCAGTGAACGTTTGTGTTGCCAACATGCCATCAGTTTGGACCACCAATCTCTCTATTATCCCGGAGTTAACAATAGATATTGTTGAAGAATGGGTATGTAAGGACTGCAATATTCCATGGGCTGTCTTGCTGAAAATGTACAGTAACTGGGTTGAAGGCTACATAAAATTTAAGTAGGCTAATGGCACCGGTAGCATATCATCAGTACTGAGAGCCATCGGCATGCTAACTGCAAAATGGAAAACATAATCTTGAAATAGCACATAGAAAGTTGTGTTATGTAATTACACATTCATATGTTCTTATTTCATCATGACATTAGATTGATTAGATAGCTATTAGCACTATTTATCATTGATGCAAGTCTGTTAAGCTAAGCTTAACGTGTTAGCTAATGCATTTCAGTGGGCATAATTATCCTTATCTTACTGTGAAATATGGACCAGGATCCCTCTTTATGTTTTTGATCATTCACACTGAAGTGCCTTATCTTTGGGGAAACAAATGAAGGTCTGTCTATGATTTTTCTCTGTTTGAGGATGTACATTTCGGGACACAGCAGTGAGGAGCCATTGCCGTCGGCAAAGTGTTCTTTGTAGCAACAAGTGTACCAGTCAACGACTTTTGGAGGTTCCGGGTGAATGAGGCCCATTTAGCGGTAATATAGTTGTTGGTGGAGTTATTTGGGTTAGATGTGTTAAAGGTCATAGCAATGTATTGATTGTACCCTGTGATCTTTTTAAGCACCACACAGGTCTCATTTTGGCATGGGATGGTTATTGATCATTTCTGTTGATGTGCTGGCGGGTGGCAGGAAAAGACAAATCTGAAAATAAGTTTAGTTGTCACTAACAAATCCACCATGTTTAGCTGTGTGTCTCTTATACACAGTCAAATATTGGTTTGTGTTCTCAGGGGACATGATTAAATTTAAACACTTCACAGGTCAGCTTTATGTGGTTTTTGGTTTTTATTCTGGTCTGTCTTCCAGTGGACACCCACAGACATCAGCAGTCATCTAGTTATCACATTTAACATTTACATTCTTCCAGTTGGCCCACACACAAATCCTCCAATAAATATTCCATGTTTTGTCTGGTGAATGTCATTTTAGTTTGTAAATATAAAACCATTCCTGCATACCATTTGTCGGAATTCAAAGACAAACGAGACCATCCCAGAATCAAAAGGTCTGTCATGGTCTGGGGTCGTGTCATTAGTGGCAGCAAAAAATATTTTCCACAGAGTTGAAATTCGCTGTCAAGTTATGTCATAGTAAACCAAACTTGCAGATTAAGAACCACAGATAATGAGTCAAAAGCTGAAAAAATTACCACTGGCAACACAACTGAAGTTTAAAGCTGTCATTCTATGGCTATTTCATTAATATTACTGTGTTCTCCATTGTTATTGAATACATTGTGTGTTGGTTCTACTTTCAAAAACATCCAGATTGATTTGATTCCAGCTGTTTTTGCACGGTAGAAAAATGAGTTGAGGTCGAACAATAGAGTTTACCGGTACTTCCTCATACATATCCATGACGCAGTGATGAGGTGATTGGCTCAGAATGTGTGAAGGAACACTCCCCTCTCGCTCTCCGTGTGTGTTTATCATTACCAGAATAACATCCAGCTAGGTTTCGTGCCGTTGCTTGTTTTGAAAATGTGCAGGGAAAAAACGAGGCTTAATTTTAGGATGGATTAGTGTTCCCTTAATTCCACTGTTTTTTTGGAGGTTAAAGGGGGAGAATGTTGAAAATGTTGCTAAACTCTTTTTAAACCTAGTTCCAGTAAAACTACATTTGCTACTGCTTAGCAACACTGACTCGTTAGCTGTCAGAAGCCCCACATGATGGCCAGCATGGTGCTATTATGTTTTTATATATAGTCTTTTACAGATAGAAATGTGACTCATGTGCAGTAAACTGTTACAGGAGTTTGTTGCAGCAGTTTTAGATGCTCTGAACTGTAACCAGGGAGTGATCTTTTTCATGGGTGTACAGAGCAACAGTGAACAGAAAACATCACAACCATATTTTGAGAAGCCTAGTAACAAAGAGTTCCTAGAAGATTCTGCGTGAGCTCCAGGCCTGTCCGTTTGTTTGTTTACCGCTTCACACAGAGCACTGTAGAGGTTCAGAGCAAACGACTGCTAGTCTGATGAATCCTGACGGGGTGAGGGAAGAAAGTGTTTTTAGGGGTACTGCAGAAAATGGCTGTTTCTCTGAATTTTTGTTTTTATGCCTTGTATCTTAAAGCGAACCATAATTCCAGAAGAAACAGATTCACTCATCTGTCAGTCTCACAGCTTCTGTCCTTATATTCTGATTTAAACCTTTTAAAGCTTCTGTTTTATTGTCAAACTTACATTTTTGCTTTCAAGGTCATTGAAGCAGTCAAACTGTCTATTTACTTTTTCATCAACTTTAATTGAAAACATACTGGTAGGACTGGGCCATATGGCAAAATAAATGATCACGATTCATTTTCTTTATATCGTCCGATCTCGATTATTATCGTGATGTTTTTAAATATTGTTTTTAAACTGCCAATTTTAATGCATGCGTATGAAAAAAATTAAATAACTAAAAGATTAGTTTGCTTTTTTTAAATTAAGATATGCATATAAGATATGTTTCATGCATATCTGTGCATTAGCAGAACAAAGTACGCTTCAGCACACATTTCCGCCATGTTTGATCGAGGCTCACCACTGATCACCATAATTGACCTGAAATTTATCTAAACGCGATCATATAATTGCCCAGCCATACACACTGGTGTAAGTACCGATGAAAAGATGCTTTTCCATACAGGCAGGATGGTATACTTCAGCTCTAATTTCTGTTGTTATCTGTTGGTAGCACAGTTAATCATGAACCACCAAAGCCTGTGGTTTGGCAAGACTTGTAGCCAAGCTGTATCCTCAGAAGTGTATGTTGGAGCTGGTGGGTGGAAGGGTGGTGTTGTTAACAAGCAGGAGGCAATTTTAATTAGGCATGCTGCTATTGAAGAACTAATCAGCCTTATGTGGGGATCTCACACACACATACACTGAGAATGCTGACAGTGAATGGAAATGAAGTGTCCCCCGTTAGGCATTGTTGTTGGGTTGGGGGTGGAGGGGTTTAAGGCAGCGGAGCGAGACAGGAAGCTGAAGTGGATGACTTTGATTTGAACACAATTAGCACACATACACACACAGCTCAGTCCTTGTTTTTTCCCCTCACCTCTCTGCATCATATCACTGTTCCGCCTTTCTCTCATGTTGTGGCAGCCATATGGCTTCTTCGTTGAATGCGACCAGTTTGACGCAGTAACATTACAATGTTTTGACCTGTGTTCACTGAGCTGTTTTATAGCCAATCAGTGTAGCTGTGAAAATAGGCTTAAAGGAAGCATTTAGAGTATTTTCTTTTATGTCATAGTGTAATGTTAGTGTCCCGGAACATGAGGTGAATGTCTGTAAAAGTAATCTCTGACAGTCCAAAGTTCTTTATTGCCTTTTATACGAGGCTTTACTTTACACCAGTGCACTTTACTTAACACACTCCAGAACTCTGTTACTCTGGACAAGTTTGTGTATATGACCACATTTGTGCAATCTCAATCCTGTAAACCCAGGGCGATAACGTTTTATTATTTTTCTAGTACAAAAACTGAAACTTTCTAAATCCTGAGTAAACAAAAAGGTTAGTCAGGAGGACCAATAGGATGTTTTACAAACTTGGTATCAGCAGAACTAGGCTTTGATAACAGAATTACTGATACTGAATGAAAGATACGGACTTTTTTTAAGGAGTAGTTGATATTTAGTTTCATATTCAAGAATTAATTGCTTTGAATTCGATGTTAATTTAAGAGATTGATTTATTCAGGCACTCATTACTTTGCAGTAAGCAGTAATAGTCTACAGTTTCATGTTAAAGATTTCATTTCTAGCAGTGTTTTGATTTTTCTCGCAGGAATGAGTCACCGATTGATTTAACTATTGGCTGCCCCGCATTCAATAATTTTTTCAGCTTATAATTCAATTGCTGTATTCAGTAATTTAACATAAATGATAGATGTATACACAGTAAACAAACACATATGATAATCAATATGCGATGTCCTTTAATAATCTTTGCTGGTGACATTGTTCATGTTGTCCGAAAGCATATTCTAGATCAGATTCTGGCTGAAATGTGTTTGAATGATGATATATCTAAGTGTTCAAGTGAAATGTGAAGGCCACTTAAATGTGTTGAAGGTTTCTATTAAGGCAAGATGCTGACGAGTTTCCTTTGTGGTTTGTTTCTAAGCAAAACATGTCATTACTATTCAATTGTCTGTCAGTGGGATTTTGCTAAAAACTACTGCTCTTAAAACTGCATGAAACTTAGTGGAAGGATAGGACATGAGCCAAGAACAAATGCATTAAAGTTGGAGCAGATTCATTCAAAAGGGTGGAGCCTGTCGGTGCTTTCAGCTTTTTGTCACACTGCCAGATATGACATTTGATTGAATTACAGGATTGGAAGAGGAGGTATGTGCTCTTCCATGTCCTTGTCCTTTTTAGGGCCATTAACTACGTTACTAACATATTACATTGATCTGACAGCTCACAACAAGATGCTCATGTGACCTTTGCATGTATTTTACTTGTGCTGCTGTAAGCTTCTTTTTTTTTTTTTTCCAACTAACAGTATTCAGTCCATGCTTGTGTTGTGTTCATGAGGTTGTAGTAATGTTGGGAGGCTTGCATGTTAAATGAGCCTTTTCTTTTCTTCATGAAAATGGACCCAGTTCCACTCGTCTTTCCTTCTCCTTCCTGAACGTCATCTGTGAGCATATGACACTGATCTTGTGAAATATCCCCTAGACACTCAGAGGTCTTTCCTCCTGCCAGTCCTTGTAATCCAGCCCATCCAGGTTGGGGCCCTCCTTCATCCCACTAATGGCTCTAATTGGTCCAGAGGGTGTAGGCAGAGAGTTCATGGGGTCAAATACATCGCACAAGTGTTCTGCTTAGTATTCAAGCAGTACAAAGCCACTTCAGACCAACCCCCACAATCAATAGTGTGCAGAGGAAAAGGAACTCACTTTTATGTGTACTGCTGCCTCTAATAGACTAAAAATATCCTTATGAAGTGTAGGCTGGTGACAGATTTGTAAATGGAGGTGGAGACCTCTTAATGGTCATACTGAAGTCATAAGAAAAGTCTTAAACTGTTGAACTGTTTGTTAAAATCTCAGATTTTTTTCACAAAAAAAAAGATTTATGATTTTAGTAAAGGTACTGATGACAGAAAGCTCAAAACACGTTTTGCTTTCATCATATCAAAACCTTAACAAAAGTAATGCCTATTTCCCTCTGCAGCTCTTATTATAGTATTAACACATACCTGGGGTCTATAGTTTTAGCAGGTGGATAAGCTGTCTTTACCACTGTTAATATGAAATGATTGAACAGTGATATGTCTATCAAACTAAACTGTCATTTTTCCCTCCCCCCTCTGCGCGTGCACCTCCTGCATGAATTGTGTGTTTTCAGAGCCTGAGCTCTAGTACAAGAAATGAAGCTAAAGCTAAGCTAGTTATATTAGCAATATTAGGATGTAAAGTTCACAGGAAAACTCTATAGTCACTAACATAAATTACAAGTATCTGATCATATTTCATTTAACTGTCGAGGCAGAACTGGGTGACCGGCGACTGTGGCTCAGTTGAGAGCGGTTTGTCCAATGATCGAAGGGTTGGCAGTTCACGTCCCGGCTCTGGCTGTCCACATCTCAAAGTGTCCTTGGGCAAGTCACGGAACCCTTAGTTGCTCCCTGTAGGGACAGGCAGCACATGTGTATTGGCAGCAGTCGTCTACTGGTGTGAATGTGAGGAAATGTAAAGTGCTTTGGGCACCCACTGGTGTATAAAATGCACTATATATGTACAGTCCATTTACAATATTGAACGGATTTAACAACAGTAGTCACATGAATCTATGCCAGGTTTTTATTTTAAAAAATTAACATGCCCACATGCTTGGGCAGCCTATTCACAATTAATCTGGCGCAGACTGGCACAGACGTTGCGGACACAGAGGTATGCGCTGTGCTTCATTTATATTATTGCAGCACATTTCTGTTGCAGTACACTTCTGTTGCATTTGTTTTATGTGTTTGTGTTTTTGGTTGTGCATCTTTCTTGTGTTTGCAGTGTTTTGTCAATGTGGTGCGCTTGCCTCTGTCGACCACCGTAGTTTGATCCATCTAAAATGGCAAAAACCGGCGTCTTGCGTTCATGTCTCTGGCTCAATCCTTGACAAGATGGGGTGTCATTTTTTTTTCACGAAAGCCTTGCCATGTGTTAAGACTAAAAGCTATTGAAGCTGTTGTGTAAATTGCTATGTTGCTATTATTTTCAGTTGCTGCTGTAGCTTTTTTTCACCATTCTAAGTGAGTTACTTCTGGTCATTTCAGCTTTAGTAGTTTCTGGTGTATCCTTGCAGAATGAGTGTGTTAGGTGAAGACGGTGCTGCATCAGTGAAACAACTAAATGTGGGAATTAAATGCTCTTACAAGTGGGCTTGGCTCAAGATGGAGGGAAAAGTGTCAGTGAAGGGACAAGAGCTTTCTTTTCATATAGCTTTCTTTTCTCACCTTTTTAACCCCTGACCCACTTTCATGCCTATAAATGCACAGTTTATAAATGAACATGATTTAAATGAATTATTTTTCAGCAGGATGCTTTAACAATTTCTGAGAAGCTTCCTGAACTGGACTTCACTCTGAGTCATTCTTAAAACAGAAGTGAATGAGGTCCATCTATTACCAGGTCTAATGTCTGAGCTGTATTTAAGAGCTGGTGGTGTGAAGTCCATAGAGAAGAATGAAACTGTAGGATGGCCTTGTATGTCATGAAAACATGCATTTGTTACTGGTTTATTGCTGACATATGTACTTGATTATGAACTGAGTAAGCACTAGCTATACTGTAGCTCTACTGTAGTGTTCAGTTCCAATGGTGAAAGGCAAATATTGAAAGTGTTCATCAACTCCAAATGCACCTGCCATGCTGTTCGCAGAAGTACTGAAAAGACAAACTTTGGTTTGAGTTTGGTCTGAACATAGCATTAGATCAGCGCTGATCAATAGTGTTTTACATGTGATGTCAATAAACCACAAGAATCTAAGACTTTCATGATCTAGACTTCCTCATGGCTGGCCTCAATTTATCCCCGAAGCAGGACCCAAGCTGGGGGCTCTCAAAATGACTTAGTTTTCTAACAGTTTGCGATCAACACCCAGTTCCAAATGATCTGATCCGTCAGAATTGCTCAGACTGTGTCCCTTTTACCAATGCCAACAGATTTGTCTGACATTAAAGACCCAAAGTCGTATTTCTGCTGCACTGCTGTTCATTTAATGGAGAAGGATAACAGTGTTAGTAAAAAAAAAAAGTTATTCAACTAAAACTAGAAACCCCACCAATACTCATCATTATATAAATCATGGGCTTACAACATAGGAATATATACACCAGCAACATACATCACTCTACACAACACAGGCTTACATTACAAGAATGTCACGTATTTGACACTATGCACAAGAGTACCACTGCTTCCCAGCTGAGCAGCACAGAGAGGGGAAATACCCTATCTTAGAATAACATTAGCAGGCAGACTTAGCAGATTTTTTTCCCTTGACTAAGAAAATCTTGTTGAAAACTGATGCTATATAAACATTTCACAACATTTCAGTCAATTTTACATAATGACCGACTGTTTCTACAGCTGCTGTATTTCTACATCACTACAGTGTGTACAGACAAAGAAAACTGAAAAGAAGTGGGCCAAGAAGTAGAAACAGTAATAACACTAATATCAATAAACTCTACATTTCCATCCCTAACTATGATTATAGGTATAGGTATCACTATTTTTGTTGCACCTCACTAATTGAAAGGTAAAATCCAGCAGGTAGATTTGAAGTCTTGTGATTTTTGTTTGTAAATCATTTCCCACGTTGTATGGTAGAGCTGGGCAAAAAATCGATTTAGATTTAAAATCGAGTTTTATGGCAAAATCGATTCATATTTTAGGAAAATTGTGCAATCTGACCCCCCCCCACACACACACACACGCGCTGACTCCTAAAAAAGGTTCTAAAGGTTCAGTTGTGTGGATTCGGTTTGGGTTTTTAGGGTCTGATGAAGCCCAGCTACTGCCTGGTTGTCAGCTGTGTCTTCAGACTGTTGTTGTTGACGGTAGCGGTACGACCAATCTGTTTACATCTGAAGCGAAAGCATCCAGTGGAGAAAAGCAGAACTCTTAGAAAAGGCAGAGACTAGCGCTGCCAGCACTTCTTCACAATGTTCAACAAACACTGACTAAAAGCTTTTCTCGCGGCACACCTTATCAGAGTCCTGCACGGTTCTGATTTTGACATACCGCAACCGCCCGTACCTGTCATGTTTAAACTTGTATCCGACCCGTTTTCCGACGGAAAAAAAAATCTGCATCCGAATCGACCCGCTATAAATGAACCCGATATTCGACCCGAACCCGAAAGAAAATGTCAGATAGCCAAACTTAAATACAAACATTTATTGCCACGAATATACTGAACAGTGACATAGCCAAGGCAGAGCCAAATAAAAATGTTGTTAACCTTTTAGCCTATGAACCGCAAATTAGACCCACGATCACCCATGTCCGACCCAAACCGAACCCGTATCTGACACAGCACAACATTTTTCACCCATTTCGTGAAAATTTGCGGGTCACCCACGGGTATCCGAACCTGTGCAGGACTCTACACCTTATGATAAACATGGAGCACGATGGGGAGCGATAACAGACGCGATAACATCATATATCCAAAATATTGGTAACATGTTCAGGTTTATTGAAGTAGCTTGATTGATAATTAGGTTTTGTTTTATTTTGTCCTTACAAAGTAAAAATTTTACTAGTTTTCTTTTTATCTTACTTTTGCACTACTACGTTTTTTTTGCAATGTTTTTCATATAACATGAGTATTAATGGATATTGTTTTAGTTGTTAAAATATTTTAAGCTTTCTTTTTTCCAACAAAATTTATTTTTTGCACTATTTTTTTGCACTGCTTTTCCTGTAACAGTGGTGGATATGTCTCGACCTACTACAGTTCATGAAGGCAAAGTCTCAGGTTGCAGTTGCACCTTTTGCACAACTGATTTATTATTTACAGTTATTTATAGATGTATTTTTGTTTTACATGTTATTTAATTAAAAAAAAAGAAGACGAAAGAAACCACGTTTCTAGTGTTTTCATTTTCATTTAGCCCACGTGGGAAAAAAATCGTATCGTGAATCGAGTTTTTTGGGAAAAAATCTGAGATTTTTTTAAAAGAGAAAATCGCCCAGCCCTATTGCATGGTTTTATAAAGTGTCAGTTTGCTTTCGGGCCAAAGGCTGCTTATGTTAAACACAACCTGTGTTTCTACTCCATACTTGTAATGCTGCAGCGATTAGACTAATTTCACATGTCCATCCATGCATGACAATTGCCTCTGTGTGTGTTGGAGTAATGCTGTCTGTGGCAGGTATTCAGTTTCCAGACACACCACACATGTGTAGCATCCAAGGGTCACGCAATTGCGAAGGCCATGGTTGCTAGGAGACCATCTCCCCCACGCTTTTGTGTTCAAGGGCCTCCAGCATAAACTCTAGCATCACACCTACAGACACACATGCTTTTGTGTATATGTTTATGAACAGATAGATGGTTGAAGAATGGCTGTGATGAGTTGGGAGTAGATGTTTTTGGTTTTTCTGTACCTGTCACTATCCACCGAAAAGATTTCACTTGGACCCAATCCCAAGGGAAACAAATTCTTGTGAAGCCGATGTACTTTAATGGATTGGCCTTTGGTCTAAATGGGACCAGTGTCATGGGTACCCCAAAATGATATCTTTGAAAAACAGGTCCCACGGTGGAAAGATCTGGTGACGGTGCCGTCCCCGCACCCATCTTGACGAGCCTAGGCGAGTAAAACATGTGTGTTCACGCCCATGGCATGACCACATGACTGGAATTAACAGCAGCCTTGCACCTGCAGCATACAATCTCGTCACAAGACAGCGACAAGGCAGCAACAATGACAAACAACAGAGTAGCAGTGGTGAATGCATTGCTAAATGTAATGGCATTATTGATGAAATATCAACAGACAGCTGTAGAGCAACATGAGAAAGATGCACACTACTTCTTCTATTGTTCTCTTGTATCCGGTGGGACTGGCATACAGCGTGCACAGTGGTGTGGCATGTGAATTGCATTGTTTTCAGCAAGTGTTTCGTCGCCATGCTGTCTCAGATTTTTTACTGAAACATTTCTATTTTTAGTTAATATCTCTTTGACACGGTTTCAAAACAGAATCCCTATCAAACTTGGCTGGACATAGCCTTGGATGGTCAGCTTCACATTATTTCATTAAAAAACACATTTACAGTACATCATATGAAAATGCAAGGTTTCATTCCAACACAATTTTCTGGGAAGGTTCATCAAGATGGGAACAATGAACATGGCCACTGACAGGATTCTCTATGACCTTTGTGGACTGCATTCAAATAATGAGATGAATCTGGTTTTCTCAGTTTAGTTTAGATTAAACCCAATGATCAACCTGGTGAAGAGCAATACATTTATCAGATATTGGTCTTGTTTTTTTTTGGATAAATGCATTCAGGGATGTCTTTAACCAGTGTGACTGTTTAATTATACACTGTGTATTCCCTATTGATCCTATTAGTAGTGATATGAGACAGATTTAAAGATAGTGGATGCCTCTGATTTAATTTAAAGTTCCTCAGTTTTTGTTTTTTGGTCAAGGTGTTTATAATACCAGGGTGAAATGGTACAAAAAGGCAGGAGGAGGAGCAGAGGGGAGGTCAGACAGGAGGAGTACCAGAGGGGAGGTCAAACAGGAGGAGGAGCAGACGGGAGGTCAAACAGGAGGAGGAGCAGAGGGGAGGTCAGGCAGGAGGAGGACCAGAGGGGAGGTCAAACAGGAGGAGGACCAGAGGGGAGGTCAGGCAGGAGGAGGAGCAGAGGGGAGGTCAGACAGGAGGAGAAGCAGAGGGGAGGTCAAACAGGAGGAGGAGCAGAGGGGAGGTCAAACAGGAGGAGGAGCAGAGGGGAGGTCAGACAGGAGGAGGAGCAGAGGGGAGGTCAGACAGGAGGAGAAGCAGAGGGGAGGTCAAACAGGAGGAGAGGCAGAGGGGAGGTCAGACAGGAGGAGGAGCAGAGGGGAGGTCAAACAGGAGGAGGACCAGAGGGGAGGTCAGACAGGAGGAGGACCAGAGGGGAGGTCAGGCAGGAGGAGGAGCAGAGGGGAGGTCAGACAGGAGGAGAAGCAGAGGGGAGGTCAAACAGGAGGAGGAGCAGAGGGGAGGTCAAACAGGAGGAGGAGCAGAGGGGAGGTCAGACAGGAGGAGGAGCAGAGGGGAGGTCAGACAGGAGGAGAAGCAGAGGGGAGGTCAAACAGGAGGAGAGGCAGAGGGGAGGTCAGACAGGAGGAGGAGCAGAGGGGAGGTCAAACAGGAGGAGGACCAGAGGGGAGGTCAGGCAGGAGGAGGACCAGAGGGGAGGTCAAACAGGAGGAGGACCAGAGGGGAGGTCAGGCAGGAGGAGGACCAGAGGGGAGGTCAAACAGGAGGAGGAGCAGAGGGGAGGTCAGACAGGAGGAGTACCAGAGGGGAGGTCAAACAGGAGGAGGAGCAGAGGGGAGGTCAGACAGGAGGAGGACCAGAGGGGAGGTCAGACAGGAGGAGGAGCAGAGGGGAGGTCAGACAGGAAGAGGACCAGAGGGGAGGTCAAACAGGAGGAGGACCAGAGGGGAGGTCAGACAGGAGGAGGAGCAGAGGGGAGGTCAGACAGGAGGAGAGGCAGAGGGGAGGTCAAACAGGAGGAGGAGCAGAGGGGAGGTCAAACAGGAGGAGAGGCAGAGGGGAGGTCAGACAGGAGGAGGAGCAGAGGGGAGGTCAGACAGGAGGAGGAGCAGAGGGGAGGTCATGTCATGTCCCCCTACAGTCTAAGCCTAGCCCTTCCCTTTCTCTGATCAGCACCAATCTCCCATTTGAGTTCAGTTGATGGAAAATAAGTTTACATAAATTATCCAGACAGTTCAGGTGACGGAAAACTTTAATCTGTGGTGGCTGTGGCTCAGAGTGGGTTGCCCAATGACCTAGAGGTTGGCGGTTTGTGTCCTGGCTCTGGCTGTCCACATGTCAAAGTGCCCTTGGGCAAGACACTGAACCCTGACTTAGTCTCCCAGTAGGACTGACAGAACCTTAGGAACCTACTGGTGTGTGAATGTGAGGCTAATGTAAAGCGCTTTCAGCACCATGAAGGTGGAAAAGTACTACATAAGTGCAGTCCATTTAATCTTTACATGTATGCGTCGGTCCATTCTGCTTTGAAAGGTCTGTTTTACTGTCTACTTTTCTGTTTTTAGAAAGTACCATAGTTATTCTATATATTGTGACTGTCACTCACATTTTGTCTAGCTGTATCATGAATCGTTTCTCCTTCGTTTGTCATCCACTTCTCACTTCTCTTTCCTGCCTGTGTCTGCAGTCAATCAAATGAAACACTCACAATGTAGGCTACAGATTTGATTGGCTAAGTAGCATCACATGGGTGGCGTAACTCACACACAGTTGGTTTATATGTTCCGAGGTTCATTTCTGAATCAGTGGGTGCTGTGTATAATGTTTAGAGAAGAGCCGTAGCATAACGTTACTGCCTAAAATGTAATTACCCACTGAAAATGACATGTCATTTAATAATTTGTTACCTATAAGTCTGGGTCTGTATGAAACGATGTTTGGGTCAGGATCGGACCGCGGTCTGCCAGTTTAAGTCCCATGGTATAAGGTGTCAAACTGGAGCTGTGGCTACTGATGATTAACTTGAAAGGAACTAAACAAATGAGTCATTGTCTTCTCAGTTACTTGGTAGGGCTGATGATATTCAAAATAATCAGGATTGGATTGTTTTAACAAATATTGTCATTGCTGTGAGTTGCAAATTCGATTTGAAATTTTTAAAAAGAATAGCTAAACCTTTTCTTTTCTTCTTCTTTTTTCTTTTCTTCTTTTCCTAATGCATTATTTACACTAGCCACATTTATGCAGTATGAAAAAAAGGACCTCATGAGATCTGGACATCACACTTGGTCATATTGTGATTTTTATGAGATTTGATGATCTGTCCAGCCCTATTATCCAAGCAAGGATTGGCTACAGCAAATTCTTGCTTTTGTCAAGTACCTCTGTCAAACAGTACTGCAGTTGTCCTAAGGTGAGCTCAGCATCAGTCAGAATTCCACCCCCACATAACAGACTGTAGTGCTACATGTCCACTGTTACTTGGCCATGGATTCATCACTTACAACGGTCTCTTACTGTTTTTAGATACATTATTTTGTTACTGTAAAATGTCAGTAAAACCATTGTAAAATCATTACTAAAACTCTCTTCAGTGGGATGTTCTGAAAGAAACAAAATTTTACAGTATTTTTAACATGACATGATTGGTATAGCAATGAAAATATAATTAGAATTTGAAGTCCCCTTTTTCTAATACCTTGGATAATTGCATATTTTCAAATTGCAGAAATAGTCAAACCCACAGTAATAATGACTTATGCAATGCTTTTCATATATATCTAAACAAATAGTATTATTACACATGGTAAAAATAATTTAAGTGTGCAGGCAGTGATAAAGGGAGGCTATATAGAGGTTGATGGCAGCAGAGAAAGGATTTTCTTCTTCATTGTCACTTCTGTCTTAGCACAACAGTGTGAGGCAGCTGATAACATAATCTATAATAAACAAATGACTGCATTTTCAATAAGGAAACAGTCAGTTCACTCATTTGTTAATCCAAAACCAAACAATGTCTTGAGCTTTCTGAGAATCCATTAATCCGTCATTTATAATAGTATAGCCGTGGTTCAGGTTTTCAGATGTTATTTATTAGTTTGCTGTGTACATATTGATTATGCCATTACTGTATCACACCACTGGCGACTGGCAGAGCTACAGAAATAAACATTGATGTGGTCTGAGGTCCCTGATTGTCTATAGACATATGGAAATACCAGATGAATATAGTCTATCATGTTCACAAATTTGCAGTATATCATACCATTTAAAGAGGATCTACTGTATTCTACCTCGTGTCAATGTAGTCACACTTTGTAAAATATGCTTAGATACATTTGATAATGCGATTTCATCAAACTAAGCCAAACCAAAGAAGTCTGTTGATGTAACAGAAAGCTATGTTGGGTCTGTGCTACTGTGAAATCAGCTTATCTCATGCAGGTACCAGTATTTCAGAAGCAGGGTCGGAGATGGCAGAATTTAAATAGAATATACACACACGTTGTAATGCCATAGGGTAAAATCCTTTTACCATAGCTGCTGCTGGGAGTCTTCTGTCTTCAGTATGTGAACACCCTGCCTCTGCTCCCACTGCTGCTGCTATTTTTATTGTGTGGGTTTTGAGAGGTCCAGATCAGCCTAGTAGATCATGGAAGCTCCGCAGAGACTCCACCACCACCACTGGAGAAGAAACACACACACACATGCACACACACACACACACTGTCTAACAGTAGGGGTGGGGGTGGTGATAGAAAAAATGAAATCTGATGAAATGAGACAAAATACTGGCACTGCAGCATACTGGAAGCTCTCTGATCCTCCTGTTATCTGATGAGGGGGTGGGTTACATCCACATGCAGTTACAGTAGAGACATAGGGAATGGTATGCAACAACTGTGTCTTAAACTATTAGCTGTGTTGTTGTTGTTATTCCGTACACTAAGCCAGTTAGAATTTCCCAGCACTAATGTCAGATACATTGCCTTTGTCATAAGTAGTGTTGCAACAATGAATTGATCCAAATCAATTATTAAAGGAGTCATTCCAACGTTATTTCATTAATATTTTCTGTTCTCCATTGTTATTGAATGCAATGTGTGTTGGTTCTATTTGAAAAAAACACCCGGATTGCTTTGTTTCAAGCTGTTTTTGGAGGGTAGAAAAATGACTTGAGGTCGAACAACAGATTACCAGTACTTCCGCATACATGTCCATGACATGGTAATGAGGTGTCGTTGATTGGCTTAGAATGTGTGAAAGAACACTTCCCCCTCCCCTCTGGCTCTGTGTGTGTTTACCTTTACGCTGTTGAATGCACCAGAGATGTTACGACAGTCCTGAACACACCATCCTGGGTTTCGAATTAGCGTGTTGTTGCTAAGCACCCTCTTTTCCCCAACTCTGTTTCATATACTCCTGGTTTATTACTGTGTGTAAATAGCACAAGGTGAGATGAATAAGTCAATACAGTTGGAATAGATATTAGCATAGTGTATTGTTTATCGGCACATAAGTTAATGCTGTTTAACGCTGGTGTGTTGTTGAAGCTAATACACTAATAAGCTAGCTGTGATCTGAGTGACCCATACAGTCGTCTACGGTTTTACAAGTGGTAATTTTCCCACCCGGCTTAAAATGAATGATTTAAATATGGGAAAAAAAAGATTTTTGAACAAAAAAATCGATTTAAAAATCGTAAAACAAAACATCCCAATACATATGTGAATTGATTTTTTTTCTCTTTTTTCTCCCACCCCTACTGGATTAATATTAAAAATGCACACATGTTGGCATTGTTTTGTCGTGATTGATGAGATAAGAGTTTATCTCTGTGACCTTATTGGCGTATTGGTTGCCATTAGCCTATTAATGTGCATTCGTATGTTGTGTTGGAGGAGGGTGCGCACATTAAGTTTGACTGTGTATTTCCTACATCCTCTTAGGGGCATGTCAGTGATGGGCCACATAATGATGTTGTCATGTGTGACCTGCAGTAATTACAGCCTCACAGTGGCGGAAAACGCTGGAGACATTTTTCCACTGTGCCTGTTCGCTTGGGACTCAAGCCACTGTGCTTGTTTTAATTCATTGGATTTTCACAGCTGCCGCCCGCAGGGAATACTTAGCAGGGTAATATGATGAGGATGTAGAGAGGGAAGAAGTTCAGCGGACTTCTGAGATGACACACAGCCGAGCATGTGCTAGCATGAAGCACAGAGACAGATACAAGATGTCTCTGAGCTGCCAGTGTCAGCCCTACCGCCTGGCAAGATTTTGGGAGACAGCTGCTGTCCTTAGTGTCATAGAATGACACGTTCTTCCTATCAAAACACCATCCATGTGTCCAGTAAGTCAGGGGGATTTGTTTACTGATAACCTGAAATTGGGAGTGGTTTTCTTGAGCTGAACCAAGAAATTAATCCTCTGTGAGAAAAGAAGATATTTAGCAAACATAAACATCACCAGTCTGTAATATGAGAGAAAAATTGTACTAAAGCTAAAAATCAAAAAGTGTCATATTGAACGATTTGATGGAAACTCAGTTGTGCATAACATATTAATATGCAGCAGTTTTAGGGTTGTTTTTTTTAAACATTAATGGGATATAGAAGCACCAATTTCCCTTTATCTGTCTATACATAAGTATGATAATATGTAACACCTAATGTAAAGTAACCTCTAGCATTACCTTTAGCATTTGATTTTGTAACTTGTGTGTCATTAAATATCTCTGAGGAAGAGAATTCAAGCTAGATCAAAAACAGTGACTGACAGATGAATGTTGCCACCAATGGCTAATGAATTATGGATGACATTTTTTGGTCTTATTATTTTGTTTTGTTCTTTTTTTTGGTTATCTTTTACATTGAGCATCCACAGTACTCTGGTGCTATGCTTCTCTTGTGCTAGTGAACAATCCCCAGGTTGAATTGGAACCTGGATGATGCACACACTCGCATTTTCTGCCTGATAGTCTTATCCATAACTAACTCATGAATATGTGGCATTGGACTTTACCTTTAGCTGTTAATTCAACAGATTTGTACTGAGTCATGTCCCTATTGTTTCTGCAGCTGTTGGCGCACTCAATTATTCAGCAGTAAAAGCTTTTATTTGAGCATTTTGACAATTCTTGAATCCCGCTCTGTTGTCAGCCCCTTTGGTCATGCATGTTATGTGTCTCAGGTGTTGTAATGAACAGATTGTTTCTGAAACATAGTTTAAATTATTGCTTCATGAATTTGTTTTGAAATGAAAACACATTATTGAAGATGTGGGCATTCCTTTTGGGCTAGTTTTAACATCTAGCAGAGATGTGACCACATTACAAACTCAACTGCCTCTGATTTATTTAGCCAACCACAAGATTCAGGCACAAGCATGTTTAGACACAATCAACTTTTGTTGAAAGTGATGGAACCATTGCAACAGCAGCTGTTAATCTGCCCTGAACTGTGTCACATGACATTTAGCACAAGGGGTATGGGTGGAGCTTAGAGACATTAAAAGGCTCAGTCACACCCTTCTACTTCTGGTTCATGGGTGCTTAGCTCGCAAAAAAAAAAAATTAATGGAAGTGAATAGCAAGGAATATCACTGAATTTTGTAACTGTAACCCCAAACCAAATTTGTAGCATACATCTATATGTGTTGTTTCTCTGTTTTTGTTTTGCAAAAACTCCTGCTCTCAAACTCCCCAACATTCTGGAAAGCAACCTTTGCCTTAGAGTATATATAGTGGCACTCAAAATACTGTATTCATTCAAGTAAGTTCAAAACAACTCATTGTGAAGAGTAACTAAGTCACGCCCTTCTACTTCCGGTCCATGGGTGCTTAGCTCACAAAAAAATTGAATGGGAGTGAATGGAGCGAGTTAAGCTAAATTCTGATTCCATTTGACATATGCTAGTGGTTAATAAGAAATATTTGATGCGGCATAGGCAGACCACCTGTTTTTGATGGGAAGAAAATGTGACGTTAGGTTTTATGTGGGATTAGTAAGAGACTACAATGCGTCTGTATGTATGTGATGTCACATTCCGCTCATCTATGGTGTGGAGTCTGTGCTGACGTATGCGCCAGGTGTGTAGTCCAAATTATTAACAGGTTTTACTCGCAAATGAATCAGCCGTTGGTTAACAGAAGGAGTTGAAACACACATCAATAATTATCATTTATTATGAGGTACAACATGTGTGTGATTCAGGGCACATGACAAACCATATACCATTTTAACATTTTATTTCCCATTGAATACCATTCATTAATTTTCCAATCTCAGGCCCCATGAGCCTCCTGGAAGGGGTGGAGGATTAAAGTCTGAATTGCAACAACATCTAACCATTGGAAGTATTAGATTTTCAGGTCCAGCGGGTCACAAATAAAACTCACTTCAAAGTCTCTGTTAAACATGCAATAGATGTTATATATGAGAGTATTTGCTGTATTCGTCAAATACTATGAGATAATCAACCACAAAAGACTGACCTGTCTTTAGTCAAAGTTGACTTCAATAGACATCAGCCGTGATTGCTAATATTAGGATAAGTGACTGAGGGTGCGTGTCAAAGTGAAAGAGCCGGTCATGCATTTAACATGAGGAAGCTTGAAACTGGACAGAGCAGCTATGAATGTTTCATTAGATCCACAGAGTTTATTAGGATGTGTGTTTTTGGAGTGTGTGGGAGTGAGGGGCCAGTGGGGTGTGGTGACAGCAGCAGCCTCAGCGCTGTAACACTGGGGCGTCATGACGTCACATCATGCTGTCTGATCACATGTCGTCATCCTGCACACGCTCCTCGTGTCGCTGTCTGTGTGCTGCTGCAGTCCTCATCCTGACAGCAGATGTCACACTGATGGTGAATGTGTGTGTATATGTGGAGCACAGATGCTTTGTCCTGTTGTGTTTGTCTGTGTAGAGATTCCAGTCTGAATGGCCGCTGAAGGAAGGCGTTGACATTTCTAGTTGTTGTCACGATTCACAGAATGCTTTAGAAAAATACTGCAGTTTTTAACTGGTGCTAGTGTTTGTCATTTGGGCCAGGAAAATACACATCAGTTACATACATATACATCACCTGCTATTAGGGAAAACAGAGACATAGAGTCAGTAGTTCTGTAAGTATCTATTTGTTACCTACTTTCCTATCTGCTCATTTGTTGTTTTTTTGTATATATGTATATGTTTAGTACTTCAATTATTTATTATTATTATTATTATTATTATTATTATTGTTGTTATTATTATTATTATTATCATCATTTTTGTACTATGCACTCTATTGCTATAAGATGAATTCAGGTTAATGGGGAAGTTAAGAAGAGGGAGGATTAAATAAGCTTATGCTTCATCCTACTCCTTTTCGGACATGTCATTGTGTATTATTATTATTATTACTATTATTATTATTATTATTATTATTGTTGTTGTTGTTGTATGTTCGAAATAAAGCATTCAAATCAAATCAAAAATCAAGTACAATCATGTATTATACCACACTGCGCTATTTGATTGTTGATTAAGGCCCTGTCCCATTTCTCCCCCTAACCCTAAAATTTCCCCTAACCCTAGATTTTGCGCGTTCATGTGTAGGGGTAGGGTGTCCCATTACCTAGGGGAGCAAGTGGGAGTGCGATTTTGCCCTTAAAATCAACCCTCAAAATGTAGTGAGGTTGGTTGCGGACTTCGTTTTGAGTGGAAGATGAAATTACCCATGATGCACTGCGAGCTCAGCGAGCCGACTGATTTCTGACGACAAAAATGGCGGCCGCAGCTGGAGGAACTGGACCGGTAATGTTACCTTGTCAAGCTAGGGGTAATGCTAACGTTAATGTTATGAATCGCCAACTATTGAAGAAAAAATACATCAAAAAATTTAAATAAATCAACATACCCGAGACAAGACCGAAAGGCAACGTAGACGGCGAATGCGTCTTCTGTTTGCCGCATTTCTTCTCTGCGCATCCCGAAGGTAAATAAACAGAACCAACACAACAGGCAACACAGCTGGGACCGACATTTGTCCTCCGTGTAAATAGTAGTCAGCTGCTGTCAGTCTCGCGGAGGGGTGGTTTCATATTTGGCGGGGTAGACTTGTCAGCGTGTGACGTGAGCACGTTTGTTACGTTCACTTCGCGAGTGGTGTCCCATTTTCAAGGGGAATTATTTCCCCTTAATGAGTGGAATTTACTTTTTAGGGCACTTAAAACCAAGTGGAAGTTTTAAGGGGGAGAAATGGGACGGGGCCTAAATGTATATTATATGTAAGTTGGTGTACTACAGCAACAGGAGTACGATAACAAAAAATGATGCGATCGTCTGAGAAATGACAGATGACATTTCATCTGTTAGACACTTTATTTCCTACATTAAAAACAACAATCAGTTCTGAGCTGTATCTCTACAAAGAGCTAGTGTTAAGGTTGACACAAATAAATCAACCTTTATTTATATTTAACCCTTGTGGGGACCTGAATTTCAGTTGGCCAGGTTCAGAAACAGGTCTTTTCCTTCCTTCCATCGTAAATTATATTTTTAAAATAAATTATTCATGTATTTAAATTATTCCTCACTGATATATATATATTTTTTTTAACTTATTTTTATCTTAGGTATTTTTAACTATGTGTTTTTAGATGTTACCCATGCATCATTTTTTTTCATTCTGCAGTGCATCTCTGATGTTAAGTTTGCTGAATGACAAATAAACTGATTCTGAATTATGTGATAGAAACCTAATAATATTTGGTTGTGTTATTGTGTTGCATCATTTTGCTTCAAATGGTTCCAATGATCCACACAGTATCATCTATGTGATAAACCCAGGAAACAATTTTCTGTCCATGATGACAACAACAGATGGGTCCTGTCTGTTGCACTCCACTGAAGAAATGATGTTTCCATGTCACTATGCAGGATCTGAGGAGGTGGTAGCTTATTAGCCATCATCAGTGGTTTGCAATTTCTATTGGTATTGTCATTGAAATAATTTAATAAATCCAATTAGTTTGTAAATGAAATATGTAAATGAAATATGCAAATGAAGACAAATATCCATTTAAATGTAATCCCCACTGCTCCTCAAGGTTCACACTCTGCTGATGTTTTATCATATCAACTATTCAACTGTATTCATCTGGCAGCAGAACATCCTTTTATCAGGATTACAGTGGAGTGTGCTGGAGGAGGTACCTGGAGGCAGTCAAAAACCACACGCCATTTAATTGGACCAAAAAATACTATCCCCTGAGTAAGCGCTGATGACCTGGTGCAGATTTGTAGTAAAATATGATCATGTGGAACTATAGTCAGAAGTCATTTTTAGAAAACATTGAGTTGCCACACCCAGTTCAGTGTTGCTATGTGGATTTTTAACAAGCTGTTCTGTAATTGGGCCAGTGCTTCTGGCGTGAAAAGACTCAGAGTAGTAT
This sequence comes from Siphamia tubifer, assembly GCA_020466265.1. Taxonomy (NCBI): domain Eukaryota; kingdom Metazoa; phylum Chordata; class Actinopteri; order Kurtiformes; family Apogonidae; genus Siphamia; species Siphamia tubifer. Next base: position 25,708,433 of record CM035786.1, on the reverse strand, counting down.
ATCTACAAATTAACTTTCAATTGCTTAACACAGATAAAGTCAGATACAGTACTGATGATGGTGTAAAAATCCCCACTACTACTACTACTGAATTAATTATGACATTGCATTTAATTAAATGAGGAACATAATAGAAGGCATGTTTAATGTAACATTCATTATTTCAGTGGAAAAAATTAAGATATTTAACCTACCTTGAATGGAAATCAAGGTTGGCAGACTCTTTAAGATTGTATAAAATCCGTGTATCATTTGTTTTTCAACTGCCAGTTAAAAAACAAAAAAAGAGATTAATTATTTTTTGTTCACTTAATCCAATACGAAATATATGTCTGGTTTTTCATATTTCAGTTTTAGGCTCAGGTCAAAAATACAAAATGGAAAAATGGGCCACTTGACTGAATTTGATTTTTAGATTGAATTGTTTCTATTTACGTGACCTGCAAGTTCTGCGTGCAGCAGTTCGAGTTGAAGTTATATGGAGGATTTAGGTCATTTATCAATAATATTTTTAATGAACTATGCTTTGGTGCCAACACTGCCAGCAGCCAGGAAAGAGTGAAGTAGAAGCAGGGACTGGAGAATGTTCACTTTTGGAAGTCAGTCAGAATGACTTAAGTTGATTTGACAGAATTAGATTAAAGTTAAATGGTGATAGCGAGCTGGTTATAGTTGACACTTGGATGAAATTGTGATTGCTTGAACAGTTTATTGTACAGAACCTTTCACTGTCACTGTGTTTTTATGTAGGCTAAGCTGTTGTGTAGTTTACTCTTTCTATTGTAAAGTGCTCTGTAGCTGCTGCCTGAGATGGGCGCTATATTAATAAAGTTTGATTTAAACTTCATTCATTCTGACTGACTTCCAAAAGTGAATATTCTCCTGTCCCTGTTCCTACTTCTCTCTTTCCTGGCTGCTGGCAGTGTTGGCACCAAAGCATCATGAATAAAAAATATCTTATTTTAAAAAAAAAATCTTGCTACCCAAACTGCTGTGCACAGAACATCCAGGTCATGTAAATACAATTAAATATAAAAAAAAATCTAATTCAGTCAAGTGGCCCGTTTTTCCATTCTGTATTTTTGATCTGAGCCTAAAATTGAAATATAAAAAAAACAGGAAATATGTTCATTTTTCGTGTTGGATTAAGAAAACAAAAAAGAAAATAATCCATCTCCTTTGAATTTTTTTGTTTTTGATTGGCAGTTGAAAAAGAACGAATGATACATGGCTTTTTTGACAATCCCTCCTGTTTGTTACTTTTTTCTTTAGTTTTTTTACTTCTTAATATTTAGAATACATGTACAAGCTCATTGAACAACCCACAGTGCATGGACAGACTCGATAAGATTGAAATGAACTGCATTGATTGAAAGTGAACAGTTTATATTGTGCTGTGTGTTTAGTTGCTGACCAGCTGGTGATGGGACAGAGCAGGTGGTCTTAAAGAAAGAGAATCACACCTCCACATCCCTGGGGTGGAGTGGAGTGCAGGGAGTGCTGGCAGGCTTTTCTATCAATGTGCCTTTAATATGTGCACCAGCATGTGCCTGGATCCTGCTCCCCGCCAGTCTCACAGCGTGTGCTTCTGTGCACACTTCAGCTGTGTGGAAATACCATGGCACAAAAGAGGATGGAGTATCTTTTATGGAATGTTTCAGAAACACTTTTGTCAAACTGCTAATGACGGCCAGACTGTTACTACTGACAGCAATGTTCAAGTTCTGCTGAATTGCTGTTTAGTTGCATCCTGTTTGATCCAAACTCTTGCCAAGATTTTTGGGTTTAGAGCAGTTTGTTGTGAGAAAACTTGCACAAATGACAATGAATATGAAACTAAAACAAGTTTAATCTTCTAAGTCTGTTAAAGCAGTGTTGTACATTTGATCTTCATTGACCTGTGTAAAACCTGCTCTATTTTATGATTATTGTCTTTTTTTTTTTTAGCTGAATTACAATTTGCAGAAAGATTAAATGAGAGACCAGAGTATGTTTTCAACAGGATTGTATATGAACTAGGGCTGCAGCTATTGAGTATTTTATTATTTGAGTACTCTACTGTTAATTCCTTTAATTAAAGATGGGATACAACACCTTAGAACAACGGTCTGTGCAGTTACATTTTGAAAATACACAATTCAAAAGTTCAAGCGTTCGCAAGCGCTGCATGGCAACAATTCGTCAGTTTCTTACACACACACACACACACACTCTACCAAACAGCCCCAGCTCATACTTATCTGACAAACATTACATTTCCTATGGATTTATGTTATGTTGCGGTGAACTTTTCATCCTAATATTGCAAATGTAGCTGGGCTGGAAATAATGTTTAGTTTTGTTATATTGTTTCTCAGTGTATGATGGCTCCCATTGTCAAGCATGTTAAAAAAAATGGCTTCAACCCAAAAGCCTGGGCCCACCTGTCAGCTGTGAAGTTAGTTTAGAAAAAGGCAAAATAAAAGAGCACTCTGCACTCATTGTAGAACTGGAATACTGTATTAAAAGGATTCAACAAAATACCCCAGGGCTCTGAGTAACAAGGTGCATTGATCCACCCCCCCAAACCCCAGTGCCATGCATCAGGATCCCCTGTACACTTTGTGTTTGTTTATGATTAGCATCAGCTGGAGTTTTTTATGGAAAACTTTGAGCATAAAATGGCCTTTTCAATGCTTGAAACATCGTGAGCTGATGGCACTCACAAGAGTTTGCTCACACAACACCAGAAGTACGGAGGCCAAGAGGTGTTCTGCTGCTATGCTACTGTCTATGGAGAGACCTGTACCCTGTTGATGCCAGGTACCACAAACCCAGATATTCTAATAGTGTATTTTGTATTTCACTCCAAAAGGAATGTAGAGAATTCCCTGTAGAGATTCTGTTTTGTGGACAAGTAATAGCAATACAGCGCATTTGACGATATGGAGGGGGGGGGGTGTGTGTCATTGTTTCATGTTGTTTCTTCTCTCCTTTCCTCTATCTTCCTTTTCTTGTTTCTCCTCTCAATTTTTCTCCTCTCCCCCTCTCTCTCTCCTCCTTTCCTACTGTGTTATGGCCCTCAGCATCAGGCCTGCTGGCCCTCAGAGGGGACACCGATTAAGCCAATTCAGGGCAGATTAAGCAAAACAAAGAACTAAGTGAAAGGGGAGGCCTGAGTCCCACTGGTGCTCGGCCAAAAGAAATAATGACACCAGTGGAGTCTGGATGAGGTCTAGACCCCATACAGAACCCCATCTCTTGTACTGTGTGGACCAAAACCTCATCTGCTGAACTACTTAAAAGGGGCTGTTCTTGTTAATGTGGCCCTTTCTAACATACATACCTTGTTAAATTAGTATACGAGTAGACAAACACATATCAAATCGTAATGATATTTTATAATCAGAACTGGTTTGTAATGTTAAAGTACAGTTCAGGCCAAAGGTTTGGCTACTTGCAATCCACCAACTGCTAAATCAGGGGTCACCAACCTTGGTCCTGGACAGATACTCTCCTGTATGTTTGAAATGTTTTCCTCTTTCAGCACACCTGACAGGTTAATGTTGGGTTTCTGTCGCGCTTGATGATTAGCTTATCATTTAAACCAAGTGTGTTGGAAGAGAGATGCATCAAAAACATGGAGGATAATATTTCTCCAGGACCCCTGTGTTAAGTTATGCTAACATAACTACACAAAGGGCATTATTGGTGTGTGCCAATTGTCCATCTCTTCTGCTGTGTTTTTGTTTTGGTTATTTGTAATTTTTGCCATTATAATTTTATTTCTTCTGACTTGCCAGTGACTGTGGATGAAAAGTAGCCTTTGGCTATTTCTAGCATATTTACATTTACATGTATAATAATATGCACTGTCCCTTTTAAATAATAAAAAAATGCAACACATTTATATTGCAACTATTAGTGTTAGTGATGCACCGATCAGCATTTTTTGGCCCAATTACCCAAATACCGATCACCACAAAACTTGATCAGCCGATTGCGGATCACTGCCGATCATGGAAGGAATTCTAAATTTCCATACTTTTCATGGATAGTTGCAGCCCTAAGTGCAACTATTTGATAGTGAGCAGGGTGAGGAGGAGATGGAGGTGGACCGTACTGATGAACCAGATGAAGAATCAAAGCGTCAGAGTCAGCACATGGTCAGGTGTCCAAGAGCAACAGCACTGCAGCAACCTTCAATTTTGCATCAAATAGTTGATGCGACTATCAAATAGTTGCATACAGGGCTGCAACTATCAAATATTTTTGTAATTGAGTATTGAGTATTCTGTCTATTTTTTTTCATCGATTAATCGAGTAATCGGATGAATTCCTTTTTTTTTTTAAACCCTTTAACTTCTGACGCATCATTGGTGAGTGTTCTACATGTATGAGTTATTCTAAATATTCATAATTACCTCCACCAAGGAGGTTATGTTTTTGCCGGCGTTTATCTGTTTGCCTTGTCTGTGTTCAAGATAACTCGAAAACTTATGGACGGATTTTGATGAAATGTTCAGGATATGTTGGAAATGTGAACAGGAAGAACTGATTTCATTTTGGGGGTGATTGGGGTGGGGTGGGGTGGGGGGGCTCTACCTTGGTGGAGGTCTGCGCTTTTCTAGTTCTGAACATACAATGGAGCAAAACAAAGCAGTGAGTGAGACTAAAAATAAAAGGTTTGGGATTTGTTTGTTTGTTTTTACTATGGTTTAAAGTTTTGTTGTGATTTTCCTTTTTTCACCACTGTATCTTTATAACATTTGGACTGTGTAATTGTAATTTAAGGAGCCCACAATAAAACTTGCTGGGTCAAAATTCAAATAGTTGTTCAATGTGTTCCAGTTCACAGTTCATCATCCTAAACTGATGGACATTCTGACTGTCTTCAGTTTCAACTGTCTTTGTCTGTTATTACTTCCACCAAGGAGGTTAGGCTTTTGCCAAAGTTTGTTTGTCTGTCTGTCTGTGTATCTGTCTATTAGTTAGAAAGATAACTCAAAAAGTTATGGACATATTGGGGGTGTCAGAAGGAACGCATGATTAGATTTTGGCGATGATCTGGAAGAGATCCAGGATTCTGGATCACTTTAAGTTTAGGCAGCAGCGTCCCGTACTGTCCACACAAACATTGCTGAAATGAACTGACAATTAATGCAATTCAATGAGATCTTACAAAAATGGTCAAGCAAGCTACATTTGGAAAATGCACAATTCAAAGTCCAAACCCCTTTCTTCAGAAATTCGCCTAAAACCACGCCTTCAGAAAAATGGCATGCACAATGCTTGTTTTCAGGGGTTCATTTTCACCTGGTTTCATTTTGAGCCCCAGTGATGATCCGGCTTGGTTTCCCGTTTGGGCTTCAGTTTGGCTTGGATACTGTTCCAGTTTGTGCTCTAGCCCAGCTTGGACTCCTTTGCCAGCTCTGACAATGGCTTGGACTCCTACTCCGGCTCCGTTCCATACATATTTCATTCAGTTTTCTCCAACACCTTACACTCTTACAGAACAACCCCTATTCATACCTATTTGGCTAACATTACATTCCTTCATGATTTATGGTAGTGACAAAACATTTTCCAGTGAACTTTCCATTCTAATATTGCTAATATAACTAGCCAAGCTCGAGCACCATTTCCTTTTCTAGTGCTCAGAGCCTTTGAGAACGTATGGTTCATTCAGGACGGGTCTGTACAGAGAAGGGGAGAGACAAATGGCAGTTTAGTTTAACAGACATATCACCGTTCAATCATTTCAAGTGAGTGCTCAAAATGATTGGATGGGGGTTTTTTTCAGTCTAGTCTGTTACACAGGTGATTATATTTTTAATTTTTATGCTAGACCATTTGATAATTTGGGTGTAATTGGGGTGTGAAGGAGATTTTAGGCAATATAGTAAAACATGCCCAATGAAAACATCTTGCACCTCACCTTTAAGCTGTGAGGAAATGTTGGCACACACTGACAGCACTGTGAACAGATGGCATGATGCATGCTGGGAACAAAGCACTTAAAAATATTGATTCTTGTCTGCTAACTTTTTCAATACTGGTAGTTAAATTATCTTTCAAATTGTGATTAAAAAGCACAAACAAAAATCACAGTTCAGTACACACCTCGGTTTTGAAGTCATGGTTCGGCTCATTTTGAGTACAGTATGGAAACAAAATTCTAAACTTATTTTCCTCCTCGGCATAGTATTTATTAAACCAAAAAAATGGCAATGTAAAAATGGAAACAGTAAATAATTCAAAGTTGTGCTTGGTACCAGTAAGTGAAATGATATATTCTTAAATAATTAACCAAATGTTGAAATTAAAAATAATTAATTCCTTATAAAGATAAATAAAAATTGTAAAGGTGTCATACCGCTGAAAACCACTTTTCCACGCTCCTTTTGGAATCTGATGGGTCACCCTGAGTGACCAACACATGCTGCGTTTGAAAGTGGTGTGTCACCTCCACTGGCTGTATTTCCCATTCATAGAAAACAACACAGAAACAAGCGACTCAGAAAAAGCCAGTCCACTACATGTCATGGGGACATTGGCGTGGAGTTAAGCCCATCCCCCATTGCAGTGAATCTGGAGTAGCATTAGCATTAGCATCTACAAGAGAAGATGGCGCCACAGTAGCTGCTGCACAAACTTGAAAAAAATAGTGGAGCAAACTGGTACATGTGCTCTTTGTGCAAATAAAGCTTTTTTTTTTTTCCTGCAAGTTTTCAAAACAAGCCACAACACAAAATCTAGCTGGATGGTACTCTGGGAAGGTAAACACACAGAGCGAGAGGAGGGGGGAGTGTTCCTTCACACATTCTGAGCCAATCAGAGATGCCTCATTACCGCGTCATGGACATGTATGTGGAAGTACCGATAAACTCTGTTGAAGTCATTTTTCTACCTCCATATGATATATACACATGGTCACAAGAGTCTCATCGATATTAAAGAGTCTTCCCTTCACTACTCCAATCATGTAGAGGTATCCTCGTGAATATTAAAGAGCCATAGTGGCACATGCAGTCGCATGCAAAAACATATACAAACATTCGGTATAGGGCTGTACTGAACCGAACATATACCGTTACGGCCTTAGTAAGGCCACAATTTGTGTCAATCATTTTGTATTTAGAGATGAGAGGAAGTGTTGTATGCTGTCGGTTGCCATTCATGTGTACGCTTAGAGGGCAATGGTCATAGTTACAGCACAGTAGAGGGCTGTTCTTCTATGTAGTCTGTACTTTGCCTCATTGCACCTGTGGCTCCTCCTGCTGTTGGTGATACTGCTGTGTTTTTGTCTGGTTTGTCTTAGAGGGACAGATTAGACAGCCTGCAAAGATGCCTGAGGAAAAGCCTTGGCTCAAAATAAACACATACAGCCCACACGCACACACACACACACACACACACACACACACACACACACACATCTCACTCTCCAAATGTCCACACAAATGCAAATTGCACACATGGCTGCAGATGCCTGCGGTCAGAGAATGCCCTTCCTCCATTGTCTTTCATTTACCTCCTGCCTTTTCTGTGCATTATCCCGCTGGCTGTTTCATTCATCTGCAAACACCAGTTGCCTTCCCACCCCCCAACCCCGTGCCCCCACCCCCACCCTGCTGCATTTTTATCCCCGCTCACCCCATGCATCTACATCCATTGTATGCTCAATCACCTTTGCCTCGCTCTTCCTCGTCTCTGTCCGTCACTTGATCATTCACACTCTCTGCTCTCTCCCTCACATCCTTACCTTTTCATCCCTGCTGCCTCCTTCCACACCTAACTCACTGCAGGTCTATTAAGCATACTGATGCTGCCTGTGTGAGTGTTTATATTGTTATTTTTATGGGGACATTGATATGTTTACACAGTCACACTATGGGGACCAAAATTCAGGTCCCCACAAGAGTTAAATGTAAATAAAGGTCCCTACTAGTAAAATAGAAATCATGTGGCCCATAAATACACTAATTTTTTTTTTCAGGAAGTCCCCATAAAGCCTGAGGGAAACAGGTGTAAAGCGAAACATGTATTTTTCAAATGTTTGAAGATGTGTTTACTTAAAAAAAAGGATTTATTTTTCAGTTTATTATTATTATTATTATTATTTCTGTATGTATTTTTAAGTTATTATTATTATTTTATTTCTTCATTATTTTTTTTATTTAATTTAATTGAAAAAATGTTGTTATTATTTTAGTTTTATTTTATTTCATTTTATTAAAAAACATGTTTACACTTACCAACCAATGGGTACTTGATTACAAACTCAGTCCTCATGAGACATTTAAACGAGTGTGTGTGTGTGTGGCTGTGTGTGTGTGTCTGTGGACACTGCAGCAGTCTCATCTACTTCCTGTCTCCATACGGTTGTGGATGCCAGTAAGATGCTACCCTTACCCAGTAACACTCAACATGTGGCCCATTGTTCAGACCATAGGATGCTCCACATGCACAGAACATGTGCTTTTGGAACCCTCTCAAAGCATGTTCTGCATGTACAAATTCCTCATCCATTTATCTGCAGTGTTCTGTCCAAATTGTTGTCTTTTTTTTGCCACATTTGACGCATTTCCAGTGGTTGTAATTAAGCTTTTAAACTTAGATACAGGCTGTTTTTCAATAAGCAATTGTTATTTCTTCATGCGAACAATGTTTCCATGGCAACTGGAAAAGACCATCAAACAGATTAGAAATTTATGCTTCAGCAACTTGCTCTGTAGGAGGACACAAGTAAAAACACAGGAAACTGTATAAAAGACCTGGGTTCGAGTCATTCAAGTTTTTTGTTGTGGCCAATTTAAAAAAAACAACCCAAAAAAACTTGAATTTTCTTTTTCTTCCTACTTTGCTTGGGAACTTCTGGAGGAACCCTAACCCTTCCCCATGCCCACCTCTGCTCTTCCCTTCCAAGCAAAATATCCAAAGTGTGTCCACACTTTTGACTTTAAATGTGATGGTGGGTGTTTTATCTCTGTGCAGTTTTGCCAGTTGTCCGCCATTTTGTCTTCCCTTCAAGTTTTTCTGGGAAAGGATATAACGTCATAGATAGTGGAAGAAATTATTTTTTTCCCTCTGCTGGAGACAAGCGATATTTTTTTCCCCCAACAAAACAAACATTTAAATATGAAAAAAAATTATCAATCTGTTTATCTCTCTAAAAAAGTACATTTTTATAGTCATACCAAGATAATTGTACATTTCATATTTTTTATTTGGAAAAATATATTCTCTATTTGCTGCTTTGTTTGTTTCAATTTATTTGTATTGTACAAGTAAAAAATATCTGGTTCTTTTAATTTACACAGCAACTTATTCAAAGAAAAGCAAACGAATGATTATAATACTGACGTTCCTTCCAATAAAAGTTAAGGTTGAGCCATTGTTATACTTTTGTTCGGGCTAGAGGAAATTTCTCTTCCTCCAAAGGCAAACTCGATAGAAAAAGTTGAAATACTTTCCTGGGAAATGCCGTTTGGAAATACACTGCAGGTACTGGAGCAGGTTACTCTGCACTTGCTAAAACTCAGCTGAGAGAAATAATCATGTAGGTCAATAGTAACTGGTTCTCCTGGCAGTTATCTCAAAATGGCATTTGTAGAAGTGGAGGTGTGTCGTGCAGACAGTCAGGGGATCTGATCTGACAGCAGACCCCATCAGACGGCTGTACCTCCAGGTTCTACTGCCAAAGCTAAAGTACCTTAAATCGTCCCTGAGAGAGGCAGAGAGGCTGGACGGCAGACTGCAGAGAGGGGAAGTGTTACCAGACGATAATTGAGATGTGTAGAAGAGAGCAAGTAGAGGGCGATTTGTTTCCACCCATCGTCCAAGAACAGATAGTTGAGATAGACAAGACCGTTACAACTCTCTCTCTTTGCTCATCACTTTGTTTAATTTAAATTGTAAATCAAAAGGGGAAGAAGACCAAGAAAGTGAATCCCTGAAAATGATTGTGATTTTGAAATAATCATGCATTATTTGAATTTGCAAGTAGGAAATCATTTTGACTGGAGGTAACAAGCAGTGACCTCATCTGTCAGATCGGTGTAGTAATAGTTCCCTGTGATTTACAGTTGTAATATCAGAAATGTATACATCTACAGCTCAGTGTTTTGGTCGTTTAATTTGTACGCCAAGAGAAATGTTAACACAATCATTTGTTATTATAAGGAACATTAATGTGTTGGAACTATTTGTTTAGACACAGCCTGTCTAAATACCACTTCCAGTAGTTATACTAAGTCAGGTCAGCCACATCCGGAAAGTAGATATTATGTGTAAGTTGGACAATCTGACACTCTGTTGCCTTGTTTCTTCCAGTCTGATAATTAATTAGAAATGGTCTAAATAAAACAATTCGACATAAGAAACAACTAAAATACAGAGGGGATTTTTGTATTATTTTAGGTACATTTCATTGTCCTAGTGGAAGATGTCTTCACTCCTTCCATTTAGCATGCGGGACTGAAACAATCAGCATATTAGCTACTATATTATTTAGACCTTTGACCTTTGCCCAAAAATCATATTAAAATTTCATTTGAAAATTAATGTAGAATAATATTTAAATATGTATTAATTATATTACTCAGAAAATGCCTCACTAACCTCAGCATCAAAATTAAATATTATATTCAGTCCATCAGGGGGCAGTATTCAGTCAAATATGTCAAATATTCTGGCGTATTCACAACCATTACTGATGAAAGTGTCGGAGTAATAAGCATTATTATCAGCTGACACCTTTAACGTTATACAATCCGCAAAAATCATCTTTTGTCCGTTGCCTTGTTGTGTGTGAAACACTGTTCCTTGGTTTTCCTGGTTGCCTGTACTGATGAAAGCCTCTGAAATGTTAGTCTTATTGACAATCAAAAGGGAACATTTATAAAATGAGCAGGTACAAAAATGGACACGATATGTAAAATGGTCACAGATTAGTTTTACGTGCTCACTTTGTTAACTGGAGTGTGAATATCCAACGTGCCATCTACCTCAGCCATTGTTTATGAATGCGCGGGACTGATCACTCTGCCGTAAGTTATGCCGCTAACATCTACAGTTAGCTTACCCAGATAAGCCAAAAGATAATGACCTTCGCGTTCAAGAGTCACATAAATTACCCCGAGACGTAAAAAAAAAAAAAAGAAAAACACGACCTGAGTTGAAAACGTTTACAACCACATTCACAAAAATAAAAGGAAAATAAATAAAATATAAATCAACTGAAATACAGTATGTCATGATGACAGTGGTTGCCTGTTCTCTCTATCCTCTGTACTCATATTTTTCCACATGACTCCCAATTATTAAGATCATATGAACATAACATATTTATGGAAGATATCATTTATTATATTTATACATCAAGTGCTGTACATGCATCATCTGAGGTTTGAATGTTAAATTAAAAACCACATCTGGCTCAGTTTATAATATTAACCTTCAAACGTAGCTTCTTCCTGCCTGAGGAGATGATCCAGTTTACTTTAACTCCAGCTTTTTTGTGATTACTCAGATAAATTAATATTTCTAAAAGATTACAATACAATACAATGATGAAATAATGAATGCAAGCTGTGTCACACTGCCACATGCACTTAGCTTTTATAATTTTATTGAAGTAATGTAAGGTATAGCAACTTGTGGCATAAGATGGAAAATACTTGATATTACATGATATTACATCTGCATCTCTTTATGTGAACAGTCACATAGCACAAGTTTTAGACGTCCCTGCCACAACAGATTATTGGATTAGCTCCTTTCCTTTGGGTCCAGTCAGTCTTTCCTTCTCTAAACAAAATGAAACATTGAGGCGCCTTTTCTTAGTATTTAGGGAATTCAACTGATTCTTGTCTTGGTTGCCAGTAGATATTTCCAGGTCACTACTTTCACTCCGTTAAAAATCTCAACAAAAACACTCTGACCCCCAACCCATGATCCTTAGTCAAGCTTTTTTTTTTTTTCAACGCCCACATTCTTGGGACACCTCGATCTCAGAGGGAAAGTAGATGTGTTGATTTAAAAATGACAAAATTTATATTCCTCCGGAGGCATTTATTGCGACATGAAAGCTCCCCTGTTTGTTTCTCATGATATATTATCTGTTAATGTGTTATATGCGGCATGAAGACTGAATATTTTTCCATTCACATTGTGTTTTAAGATCATGTTGCCAAAAAACAATGAATCAAATTTGTAAACCATCCATAACATTGAAAAAAAAAAAATCTAGATTTAATTATTTAACCATAGCAAACCACTATAGTCAAAGTATTTCCTTAATTACGCATCTATTAATTATTACATTTCCCTCTTTATCTTGATTTGCAACTTCACACTGATGATCACATTGAGTATGTAATTCTTTGGATCTGTGACTTTGTTCTGAAATGACATCCTACGAACATAACCGGGGTTCTTTTAAGTCATTGTTTATTGAAAATAGAGAGTACAGATAGGACATGTTGGATTTAATGATCCTCGTTTTTCTTATATAGCCACTGTGAAAAGCATCTTTTATTCCTGCACATTAAAGTGTGACAGAGTGGAGAAATCCCCTCAGGGTCAGAGGAGGTGGACGCCTCCTGGTCTGCTCTTCAGAAGATGAATGTGACTCCCTCCTGCTCCTCCAGTGCCCCATCACCCCCCAACTCTATCCCCCCTCCCCCCTTTGCGTCACAAGGCCACGGGGTCAGAAGGCGGCTGATTGCTGTGCTGTCAGAAGCAGATGATGAGAAGGGGCAGAAAACTTTCATGAATGGAGAGAAAGTGACAGAAAAAAAAGAACAGAGAAGAAGAAAGGAGGAGCTGCAGAGAAGGGACATCTGATAGGGCAGCAGATGGTCTGTCAGCGCCTGTAAAAGCATCGATCGTGGTTCTGTTGTAAAGGCCAGCGTTATGGCTGGCGGCAGAGTTAGTTACACGTTGTAGCCACAGGATACCCAGCACCCTGATCCACCAAGACACCACATCAGCCTTCACCTTTAGATGCAGGATGACATTTAGAGAGTCTCTTTCCAGGCTTGGTCTTATCTTATAGAGATATTTAAAATGTTCAAGGTTCCACATTTAAATACGTTTTAGGTCAAACGTAGCCCCTGATCAAGCTGGATGGCATCAGTGAAACTGGTTAATGTAGTTACATGTTAATCCTAAAATGCAGCAATGAAGTATCATTAAGGTTTATGTGATGACGCTAGTCCCCGATCACAGTCATTTGTGTTTCTCTCCAGATCTATTAAACGGGTCATATTTTGCTGAATCCACTTTTATTACCCCAGCCCCTCTCCCACCCCCAAAGGGGAGAGATGTATTGTTTTTTAGTCAGGTTGTTTGTTTATTTGTTTGTTTGTAAGCAGCTCTGTGCAAAAACTAATAAACCGGTTTTCATGAAATATTCAGAAAAGGTGCAAGGTAGAATAGAATAAGTAGAAGAATAGACATTTTGGTGAATGTAGGTCAATGGGTCAGAGTCAACAAAAATGTGTTTTCACAATGATAAGAGGAAGAGAAAATCAGGTAAAATATATTTGTGTGTGTGTGGGGGGTTTGTCTTGGTTTCATTTACTAATTTCAAGAAGTTTGAATTTGAAACCTCCAGGTTCTGCAAATGTATCTTTATATTCATTTTGGCAAACCTCAGGTGGTTTTCTAAAACAAATTTTAATACCCTCTTACTTTATTACCAGTGGCAGCTGTTGGTCTTTCAAACAGGGGAAGCTCGTTGTTGGTTTACGTCATAAAATTTGTCAATTTATTTCTAAGTAAATTCTCCCTCTGTTCCTTTTCTATAAAATGTTCTGTGACCCTATCATACCAAGTGCATGTCTCTTCCCCAGACTTGTATGCTAACCCTTGTGCGGTCCTCCGGGTCAAAGTGACCCAGTGGCCCACAAATGTGCCTTTTCATACGTACTGTATGGTGCCATTACTTACTACTGAAAACAATAAGATATCCTTGGGGGTGGGGTGATGAGTCTTTGGAACTGAACTTTGGAATCTGGGTCTTTAAGACCCAATCGTAGTACGGAGGATCGCACAAGGGTTAAACTGAAACAAGGGAATTTTTTACAGTGTAATAAATGAACAAATAAATTCACAGAGCAAATACCAACAAATGTGTTGTAGTTTGTGAAGCCTTCTCTTGCAAATTCCATGATGGGACTGAGCTGAGCTGTCAATGATAGTATTATATCTCAAAATACATGTCAATCAAAATGGGCTCCAATCATTACGCAGAATCTCAGCGCCCAGGCAGGCCGAGGCCCCGCCCACAGCTCTATTCACTCCCAGAGACACTGAGTGTCTGAGGGCAGGACAAAATCTTGGCATTTATTGAATGACCGTCGTGTTTCAAGGCAATGAAAACAACTGCACAATAGGGCTCCATTGAATCCCATGGATGTCGAGCATCAATAGGAAAAGGCATTGAAGAAAATGACACTATGTGAATATATGAGAAGTGAACAACATCAGATCAGGCAATCTGTGATAAGTAGCTGATACTGAACAAACTTGTCTAAGAGATGAATGTCTTTTATACAACTTTTGTTGCTGTGCTGCTCTATTCTGTGCTGCTGTAAACCATGGATTTTCCCTAGTGGGACTATCTTATCTTATCTTATCTTATCTTATCTTATCTTATCTTATCTTATCTTATCTTATCTTATCTTATCTTATCTTATCTTATCTTATCTTATCTTATCTTATCTTATCTTATCTTATTTTTTAACATATTTGTAGGCAGTGTTAACACAACCAAATATATTGACCATTTATTTTTTTTACATTTTAGGGGAAACTGAGCTTAATTTGCAGTCTTAGGGAAATCATCCGCTGTTTGTTACGTTTTATAATTAGTTACATCACAATATTTACACAAGGTCAAGACTTCTTACCAACATTTCTCCAATTATAACAATTGATTGTCAGCAGCAGTTGTAATAAAAAAAAAACTGCCTCATCTCGTCTCATCGTCTGAACCCACTTTATCTTCACTAGGGTCACATGGGTAACAGGGGTCAGTGGGGGCATAATCCAGCTACAATGGGAAAAGGTGGGGTACACCCTGTGTTAGTCTCCAGTTCATCTCAGGGCTGAACATATATAGACAATCACTCTCACATTCATATACCTATCATCTCCTGTTTCACTTCTATTGATAACTCAGCCCACTTCTTCTTTTCATTCGCACCAGTAATCGCTTTCTTTGGGCTCATGATGAATAATGAATATGTACTGTAATAAAGTGTCAGTGAACACACTGGGAAAAACTCACCAAACAACAGTAACTCTGTGATGAATGAGGGTCAAAGGGTCACGAAAAGGATCATGGGTAGCTTCCTCATAGCCAATGGGATGCCATGTGCAGTACATACATGACGTATTTACGTACATTACATAGTTACGTACTGTAATGTACATAGAATACTGTATTTATGTCTCGGGGGTTTTGGTTTCCTTGCATGAATAGAATGTTCTTTTGTATTCAGAGATGAAAATTTGAGGTAAAGGTTTTTCGTTACCTGGATTATTTGTTAGCTGGGTCTTGGTAATTAGAGGTACCACTGTATATCCAAATTACGTCTGCAAATAACTTGCTACATAGTTTTTTTTGGGGGGGGGTTGTATTATACATTGAGTGCTGTATCGTTGGTTGTTTGTAGCATTGTTGGTAAGCTACTATGTGTATTTTAATTTGTTAATGCTGAACCTTTAGTCTGTCAGCTCTAGAAATATTGTCCACTTTAACATGCAGAATATGTATTTTACTAACACAAAATTATTGCCTATCACCTACAAATAAAAATGTAATATTGCAAAAAAAAACAACAGAAAAACAACCCAAGACCCAACATATCATTCATTTTCATTCAGTGGAAATATATACAATTATATTTTTTTGCAGCATCACTTAGTAGTCACTTCACTGGTATAGCTGGAGCATAAGTCACAAAATCTTTACTGAAAAGAGAAGTGAGGTTATTTAAAGTTTTACAGACAGTAACAACTTAAAAAATCAATTCTAAAAGATATAGGCAGTCAGTGCCAAGAAACCATGGGTCATTAACTGCTCACCAAAATCAAATTCTTAATCAGTCAGGCTGAAAAACAGCATAGTCTGGTGCATAATCTTTAATACAGAATTCAATAACTTCAGGTTAAGCAATTTATCTTCAACTCATTTAGTTTTAAAAGCAAACAGCTCATTTTACTGTTTAATTACTGCATGATGCTCAAGTGAATATTTTAAGTCAAGAATTGTACACTAATATAGCACCGTTTAAGATTCAGAACCCCGCACAAGTGATATACAGTACAGTAACAAAGGACATAGAACTTAACAATAGGAATAAAGTTGGAAGAAAAGCATTAACAATAAACTCCAGAGGGTGGCTTCTTCAAAAGCACAGTCGCCCTTTGTTTTGATTGACAAGTGAAGAGGACGTTAAAGTAGCCCAGCCGAGGCGATATGAAAGCATCAGTGACCATCTCCATCTCAGCCTCAGGCACCAGCTGTGTTTCTCAACTACAAAAAAAACAAAACAGGAATGAATCACACGCTACATATTCAGAAGTCTTTGGCTGCTCCAATGACACCCAAATATTTCCTGCCTGTGCAGGTCATATAAGCCTCCCTCTCTTCGTCACTGTCTGAATGTGCCACGTCTTTGAACACACACATAATCTCACACAGATTACACTCTTTAATCTTGATTAGAAGCTCAGCTCTGCGCTGCTGAATGCTGCTTAGCAGAGCAGAAAGGAGAAATGAAGGGAATGGGAGCAAGGGCGAAAAGACAAAGCTGTGGAAACATGGTGGCATCACACAAAGACTACGTATACAAAGAGAACAAGCAGCATGTATGAGCACAATGTATGTGTATCTGTACATGTAACTACTGTGTATTTGCTACAGTTCTTAATGAATAACTAGGAGCAAGGACCAAGCCTACAAATGCACTGCATTGACGAAATGCTGCAAACACAAGAAAGATGCACAACCAAAAACACAAACGCATTAAACAAATGCAACACAAGTGATGCTGTAAGAGAAAAATGACACAAACCAAGCAGAAGCAAAAACTTACAAACCACCAAAACAAATGCCAATGAAAAATGCTGGTCCCAAAACACCTGCAAGACAGATAGATTGTAAATTCCGTCCCCAACAAAATGGAAGTTCACCAAAATAAAACGGGTTCATCAAAATAAAACGGAAGAAGAAGACGGTGAATGAAGACGAAGTTGAAATTCATTAATGTAAGATTAATTCATCTTTTTTAAACACATCTGCTATCATATACCATAAAAGAGCAGCATAGGTACGTCGCTAATTTTAGTGACGTGCTATACACCTATGCTATACACTTTTTCATGCTAATCTCTTAAATTAATGAACTTCAACTACATCTTCATCCACCATCTTATTTTGGTGAACCTGTTTTATTTCGATGAATTTCCATTTTGTTGTGGAGTGAATTTGAAGTGTTTCTCTCTTGCAGTTGTTTTGGGAGGTTGCATGGTTTGGTATTTGCAGCATTTTTCTCTTGCAGCTTCACTTCTGATGCATTTGTTTTGCGTTTGCGTTTTTGGTTGTGCATCTTTTTTGTATTTGCAGCGTTTTGTCGATGTGGTGAGTTTGCCCCTGTTGGCTATCATAGATACATGAGGCTTTTAATACCAATTAGCCTGAAATCTGAAATAACTGGAAAAATACAATTGAAAAGACCAAAAACATTCAGTCAGTGTGTGTCTTTACATAGTATCGGTTGTTATAATATCTACTTTTATGAGGGATTGTGCCAGATATTGTAAAAAATAAATAACACTTCCGTAAAACTTTTCTATTCTAACAATCGTTTTAAACAACCTGATTATCAGTATATATGCAGAGAGCACTGTACAAAGGTGCTGCACTAATCTATAGTTTTTTAACATTACTGTAGCTAGCATTAGTTGCTAGGCTAGTGAGTTCATTTGAGTTCATTTAGCGTCTGTCAGCACTTAAGTGTTTGGTTCAGTACATGGCAGAGTTTGTCTAATGTGTTGTTTTGCTGCTGCTGAAGAAATAATGACGAATAATTACCATAAATCCATCATCTGTGGGTCTGACCTCTGAACGCCAATGTGCATTAATTTGATTTATACAGATGCTCTGTTAAAAAGTAAAAGCTTTTTGTATATTTATTACAGGCCAGTCAGACAACCACTGCATTTGTTGTATGTACAGGAAAATACAGACTAGTTTTTACTTTTTGTAGATATTGTACATGTATTGAAATAAAGTAGTCCAAAATAATGGGAAATACCCAGCCTAATCTGCCAGAAGCCACTGAAAACAAGGAAAAATTGGATGGGTTCTGAGTCACCTACATTTTATGAGAGGTAAGATCCAGATTGTGCTCCAGATTGTGAATTGTGACCTCAAAAAACAACCTTATATGCCAAGTATTTTAGCCTTAGGATGGTATATGTGAGATTGAGTTGAATTAAAATGTTCACTTTACCATTAACTAAACAATTGTTAAGATATTGCAATGTGCATGATATGAATTCATATGGGATGTATGAAATAAGATTGAGAACAAGCTTCTTTGTTGTAAGTAAATGAGGCCAAGGGAACCACAAGTATGGGTTGTGGACTTCGGAAATGTTGAAGGCCAGAGGTGGGGAGAGGAAAGAAAAACCACCTAATGACCAGACTGGCCAACAGTGGGTCACCCCAGTAGCGATTCGGTAACAGGAAGTCATTTGTGTGAAGCGGTTGCATTGGGCACTGAAAGGGTAAAACAGGTGAGGGGTCAGAATCCAAAAGCAGACAGGACAGAAGCAGACAAACTGGAACCAGAGGGAGCAGAGACGAGGTCAGGAATAGAGCGAAAGATTTCCAATGAGGCAAGCAAAACGTAAAGGTTTGAAGTTTTTCATTATACAATACACAACTAAAATTCACATTCTATTTTTGTACATTGTTCAACTCCTATTCTTCACAATGATCACGACCATCTTCTGTTTGTTTATTTAGTTAGATTTTTCTATGTAATACACCTAATTTGTTTACTTACATTCCGTTCAGTGCAAATATGGGTATATGAAGTGTTCTTTATACCATGACGGTAATATTACTATGCATCATTTGGCAATACAGTGGTACCTCTACTTACAAAATTAATTCATTCCAGAAGTGGTTTTGTGTTGTGAATTTTTCTGAAATTGTCATATTTTACATGTAAAAGGCCTGATTCATTTTAAGGCCCTAAATATTACCCCATCAAACCCTTTAAAAAATATAAAAAATTACCAATTTTGTATGAAATACATGTTAAAAGTAAAAGAAACCATCACCCCCACCCTCTCTCATTAGATCACTGAATATGGTGGATGTTTTTTCTGAAACAATCGCCTCAGTCACTGTATCCAACAATTTCTTTCTAAACTACACTAAACATAACGATCATTAACACTTGTCACAACCAGCAGAAATTGTTGGCAGTAAAGGCAATATTTTTTTCTGTGACCCCCCCATCACCACTGATATCTAACCAATTCCAGGTCCCCCCATTACCAACCTACCCCGAAAATGTTATCAAAATCCGTTCATAAGTTTTTGAGTTATCTTGTACACAAACCAACCAAAAAACAACGAACGCCGGAAAAAACATAACCTCCTTGTTGGAGATCCTCACATATGACCATTCCTCTGTAATTACATCCAGCACATATATGTATTAAACATCCTCTGAACTCTTCTATGGAAGCTATGCTCCACTACTCAATGCTTGGCAATTCACAGAATCTGGGAAAATCTTTGTTTGCTGTTCAACTCAATTAGAATGTTCTGAAAAACAATTATGAAATCTTGGCTCAATAACAGAAAAACTCTGCATGCATTAGCATGATTTAATAATTAATATTGTTGATGTAAAACTTGACACAGGTGGGATTTATAACAAAGCATATTTGCGGTTCCAATTTAGTTCCTTATGAATCTAATTTCTTGGAGACGTGGCTGCTGTCAGTGTGTCATTGACTCTCCTCGGTTATAATGAGTTGTTTGGTACCAAGAGTCCTGGAGGAGCCCACACTGAACACTGTGGATTTCCCAGGAGACACTATTAGACTGACTTTAGGTGACTACAGGTGTACACCTCAACACCCTCTGACATATATGTTGTCTCTCTCACAGTCTGGCTTATCTCTATATCTGACTTGATTTGGCTGAATCACACCTGACAGTAAAATGTGTCAGTGATCTACAATGTCGGATCAGGATTAGATTTGTCTGGGCACACTAGTGTTGATGTCGAGTCTTGTTATAACACATACAACATCTATAGACTTTTCCTCTGTGTGTAGCTCTGTGGATTTAAGGTGAACTTGCCTCATGCTTGTATGTTTTCCTTGTTTTGCTCCAGACATTGCTATTATCTCAATGCAAATATGTTCTTTCTCAACTACAATTCACTAATGTCTTCCAGTGGTAGGGCCGGGCAGTAAGATGCTAACAATATTTTCCTCAATAGAAATATGAGACATTTTTGATACGGTTTCAATAGAATTAATTCGTCCATGTTTTGACAGACAGCTGATCATAACTAAGTAGTAGACTGTATCATTCCTCTGTGCAGGAGCATTTTCAGTAAATCATCCTAATCAGTAAGGAGCGCTAGTGAGTGGAACTGGTCTCAACATATCACAGTATTCCCAAAAAAACTGAAAATGTGGCTCAACACCTATAGATGCCAACATTAAAAGACAAGCCTGTTGTGATGTCTTCTTTTATTTATTTATTTTCTTTCTATAATTTTTCTTTATTTTCTTAAACTGCATAGCAAGTGCTCGAAAATGTATATTGTATTACGTTATTTGGGTATTGTGTACTATGTGCTCTTTTAACAGTCTGTGTGTCATTTGTTACATTCGTGATCTAAACATGTTTTCTCGTGTAGATATATTGTACTGCTAGCCTTCTGGCTAATTCTGGCTTTTTTAACTATGTGTAATCATGTGTTGTCCCCTTTCAAATAAACTAAACTAAACTAGTGCTATACTGAACCTACCAGCATCAGCACACAGGCTAATGTTCGGACTGCAGCTGGAGGTAATGATTGTTTTCCTCTAGAGAAAATCTTATGGGGAACTCTAGTGACCAGGTTACTGAAAAGTAGGGGTGTAATAGTTGTGCACTTTTTTGTACTGAACAGCTTCAGTACAATATGGAGTTGTACCAAACAAATACATGTAGCCTTGATGATGAACACAAACACTGCCTTTCCACATAAATCTTTTTGGAATGAACGCTTTATTTATTTGGAATTGACCAACAAATGCAATGGTATGTTTTGTTTGTGTTCTCTTTTAAAACTTGAAACTTCTTCAGTTTAGTTTTAAATACATTTACCTAATTAAAAAAAAAACTGAAACAGTTTTATAATGTTCATAGGGCTGCACGATATTATAATAAAACTGATATTACATTTTTTTTAAACCCTGCCATCTATATCAATATGAACAAATATTCAGAATAATAGGTTAATAATAATATAATAGGTGTATAGACCTGATGCAAATAGTCAGATGAATTAGTTGTGTTTTCTTGCTGTGGCAGCAGGGTGGAAGGCACTGTCGCCACAGAACATGTGTTTTAGTATCATGCTTCCTTTCATCAAAATAATTCCATTTAACTGTTATTGCTTTTGTCTTCATTTTCACTGATCTTCTCTTGCTCATTTGTTATTTTTCAGTGTTAAATGAACAATCTGTTTTCTATATCGCCAGCGTTATCCAGTGGGTATGGTTTTCCCTGGATGAATTTGGATGTAAAGGTATTTCTGCTGTGGTGGCTCTTCCTTTAGGACAGTTTAACAGGAAGTTGTCATTACCAGAAGGAAAAAGCTGTAGCATCCTTTGCCTCTGATCTAAAAGATGATGTGTCAGTGTTAGGCTGAGTTACAATATCTCCTCTGGCACAAGTTGATGATAAGATTAGGTGAGGAGTTAGAGCCTCCAGCTGCGTCTGCAAATAATCAGATGGAGTTAAGTAAATCTCATCAAACAGTACTTATTGGAAGTCTCCTGCTGTGTTTGACACTATTACTGGCTGTGAATGAAAAGGGTCTTGCAAAGTGTTTATTTTATTGATTTGTGACAGATGTGATCAATTTGGAACTCTTTCCTCATTTCAAATAGAAGTTTCAACAGCCTTCAGAAATAAGCGGGAAAAAAAATCTTGAATTAAGCAAAACAATCTGCCACTGGAACAAGGAATAATTTCATTGATAAGATTTCTCAAAATAAAACTTTCCACATCTATTGTCTAAAAATAAGTTCTTTATATCTCACTGAAACGTTACTTTTTGGCTGATTATGTCTTATTTTATATGTGATAAGATATTTTTACTTAACTTCACTTCACTTTTATTAATTGTCCCCGAGGGGCGAGTTGTTGTGCAGCAAACAAACATGATCAGCAACATGGTCACAGAGTGAGCATAAATAAATATAAACATAACATGCTAAGAGAACAGCAGAGTATGTAGAAAATGGCTGACGTGCAGTTTGGTGCAAGAACTAAGGACACTTATATAAAGAGGGAACAAAAAAAAAAAAAGCATCATTTGACTCAAAATGGGAAAAATACACTTGGTAATATTTTTATTTTTTCAATGAGACATACGTTTTGTGTGCTGTTTTACTTTGTACTTTGCGTCTTTGCAATAACTTATTTCTAGACACTATTTTACAAATGCATAACGGAGTACTAGTGAAACAATCCAGAAACTTTTAACCGCTTTTCAAGAATGATAATGGAAGATGAAATCAGACACAGATTAATGCCACACCTAAAACTAATTGTGGTCCACTGCAGAAAGTAAAGCAATAGCAATGCATGCTCTAGTTATGTTAACCACTGTTCACCACTGTTCATGGATGGACTGGGATCAAAAAACAGTCCTGGACGTTTTGCACTGATTCCTCACTGGCATTTTCCTGGACTTTCCCTAGCCTTCTGTGCGTCCATTATCATTAACCTTAATTTGAAAGCGGAATGTAAGATGAAGTTGAATGCTAATAGGCTACTTTTGTTGATTACCTACAATATGCCTAGGCTATGTGATGGGATCAAGGAAAGCCCTAGTAGAGCCCTCGTACACTGGCCTGTCTGGGATAGAGTGAAAATGAATGGTGGGCTAAATCTTTGTGAAACTTGGTTTTCATTCAATTGTTATTCTGGAACATCCCATCTTTCATATCAGAAAATAGAAAATCTCAACTTTCATATCATCAAGGAAAAGTTTCACTTAGGTTAACACAAAAATTCACACAGATGCCTACTACATCAAAGCCATAGCCTATAACATCAAATGTGTTAACGTCTGTTACTTGTAATTTTTTTGTGACACAATAATTTAAGATTCTATAGAGGCCTGATTTCCCAGTCTGGCATTACAAGTTATCATTGCTGCAGTATTATTAGGCTACAGGCCAATGCAGGAATTCTCTTGCGGCACATAAGGAAATTAATTTGTGACCATTTACAGTGTTTCCTTATTTTGTATACATTTGTCAAATTAGCCGCATGTTTCTTTTGATGACAATAAGCCATTATTTATCATCACCACAATGCACATCAAATTAGTAGAAGTTGATTATCAGAGTAGTCAACTGAGTAGCCTAACATCACTTACCAGTACCTCTTCTTCTTCCTCCTCTGGCAAGTAACTAGGCCTACTCTTGTAGGTACCCAATGTGGGCGGAAGTACCCCATGCGTCTAAGGTACTATGCATGCATGGAAAAACTTTACGCCACTTTCAACAGTTCACGACAGGTCTGTTTTTTAAATTTTTTAATGTTTTTTAGGCCTACGTATTACTTTGCCACGTATCACAACTTTTAAAAACCTTAATGACACTATACGTGCATGTGCAGAACAAATGGTACAGGCGGTACTGACAACTCCTGCGGTGAAGATCCCCTTGCTGTCTCTCCCTCCACGTCATGATCACAATCATGTGGTTGAATCAGAATCTGATTCTGCTCTATCGCTATCTATTTCCACACTGACATTACTGCTCGTGGCACTAGCCGCTCCACTGCAGTCAAAAAGCTCTGTACGCTTCCTACAGTTTGTAGCTTCATTTTCCAGCAACTTCGCTTTGTTCTCTTTTAACTTTTGCCATCCACCTTTTTCTTTACGTTTCTGCTTACCAGTTCCAGAGTGGTGGAGAAAACACTTCCTGTCTTCTTTGTTGACTTTTTGACCGAATGTAGTCCTATGTTTGATTGACAAATTAGCGTTATACCATCCTCTGCTGAAGTTGGACTGTTAAACGTGGCCGGTCAACTGAAAAATAAAAAAAAGGCCAATTATTGGCCATAGACTGGATGGCCGTTCTGGACTTTTCCAGAACTCCCAGATTGCCAGTCTGTCCCTGCCACTATTAATACGGATAATGTGCAGCAACCTGGATATGAACAGGCACTAGTACACATTTCAGAATGACACTCCAGCTTCAAAAAGATCAGTACCAATAGAGCAATGGGACTGTAGCCATTGTTACCCAGGTAATGGAGTTAAAAAATGTCTAGTTGTTGGAAGAGAAATAAAATGACTTGACCGAAGGGAGATAATACAGGAGGTCTATCGCTGCTAATTATAGAAGCATCCAGGCTGCTCTTTCACAGAAGCCTAACGACTGCAGCTGGGAACCTGGCAGATAGGAGACATCATTTGCAGTAAATCCATCTCCAAACAGTTTAAACATATTTAAATTTTATAGGCAGGCCATTAAAGCAGCAAACCGGCATTTAAGATCCTTTTTCTCATGATTTTATTTAATTGAACAATAACATGTGCACATAGCTTGCATTAAAGTACATGTGTTGTCTCATTAATATTTGAATAATAACAAAATGAGCAGTTAAAATAACTTACACTTCCTGCTACTTAAACAAACAAAAATAACTGTTTTGCTCTCTATAGCCAATTTTCCTGTTCATGAAAATTTAACAGAACCTATATTTTTATGTTTAAATTACATTAAGCCCCATATTACTAAATTAATAAGCTGTGATTAACAGCTCAAATGCCTGATAAGTATGATTGTTTCAAAGGTTTTGTTTACTGAATGACAGATAATGTTAGTACAATTGTGGTTACTGGAAGTAGATCAAAGGCTTTTGTTACTCAATTCTAATACACAGCTTGTTAGCATACCTGATATTGTGTTGGTTTACTACCACCAGAGCGAGCATGTGAGAGTGAATGAATAATGGATCAATAATGTAAAGTGCTTTGGGTGCCTTGAAAAGCGCTACAGAAATCTAATCCATTATTATTAATATTATTATTATTATTATTATTATTATTATTATTATTATTATTATTATTATTATTATTATTATTATTATTATTATTGGGTGTTACATCATATGGTCTCTCAGCTAGCCTTTTTCTTAGTGTGTGTATAATATACAAACTTGGCATTTCTGTTTTGAAACAATTTTGGTGACACGTAGCAAGTGGCTGAAATCACATTCCCACTTTGCAGCTGGCCTTTGTATTCAGTGTGTTAGCTGCTGCTGCATTTGTTTGACAAGTTTTACCCTGTCACCCCATGTGCTTTCCCTTGACTTAATGTGGGCAAGAGGGAAAATTTGGCATTTTGTCTGTGACAACAGCCACAATGCCAGATTCAAGACTTCAAACCCTTATGGTACCTAAATCTACATTTTCTTTCACACTCTGTGTTTTGGCCTCAGCAATGCTTTGTCATTTCAACAACAGAAAGCAAATGTGTGATTGTTGTATGTGTATCTAATATGAACTATAAACCATACACCTGAGTCTTGGTGCTTTTCGTCTGTTAGCTGGGGGTTTTACCTGATTTCTGGGGTCATGACCAGCACAGATTGGATGGGATTTTCATGTCCTTCCTATGTGTGCGTCGTCTCCTCAGTGCAATAACATGCAGCTTAAGTGGCTCTGAATCGTCTGTAATGTGAGAATTTGAGTGTTATTTTCTATTTCCAAATTAACACTTGCTGTTATAGGCAGTTTTAAATAGCTGTGCTGCACAGCTATATCAAATAGTGCAATATCAAAACAGCTCAGTATAAATACATCTTTAGTATTACACCCCCCTCATACATCTCCACAGGAGCTTTGTCAAATTGTGCCATCAGACAGGGTGATGATATAGGAGTATGGATGTGCCATGAGGCAGATCCACTCTCATTCATCATCAGTCTCCACGTGTCATCACTAACATAATCAGGGGCAGCAGGAGTAGCCCAGTCTGTTATGATACAGACCATCCTTTAAGTGAAGGTCTCAGGTTGAGGCCCCAAAGAGCACGTTGCAGGATCCTGACTGGACTATTTACCTTCACAGATGGTTTGAGACTAAGGACTGCATTATAAATGCAGCACACCGCTCACCTCTCCCTCACCTTTTTGCTGTACATGATAGCCACAGGACTGAATATTCACGGATACACACATACTCAGGATAGTGTGAGTGTATATCTTGCTCAAGGAGCCTGATGGTGCTTATCTTCACCCTGAACAAGGTGAAAGCATCCCCCTGGCTGATTATTCCTCTGAATTTGCATAATAAATAGACATTCATTTATTCTTTCACAACAGTTCTGTTGTTTATCTGGAATCTAAATGTGAGCTGAGCATTGTCTCTGACAGTGGATCAGGGAGGTGAGTATTGTCAGACAAGAGGTTTAGCCTGACACAGCTCCCTGTTGAAACACACTGGAGGAATCTGAGCAGCTGCAGATCCGCAGTTTGAGGTAGTCTGCTAATCGCACCACTGGCTCAGCCCCTCGTGTTCACATGTGGAGCAGTACTGCATCAATACAAGAAAACAGTGCACATGGCAAAAGTGAAATATGGTCATTTAAACACATGATCAGTATCTAATTTGAAAAAAAACAAACAAACTATGGAACACTTGTCATTTGCTGAAGAAAAGAAAATAGACATCTCATCTCAAAGTAGAATTTAAGCCTATACAAGTCATTTTAGAGGGATTTTGTACTGCATTATTACGTATTTGCATCTATTATTATTTTAAATAAAGGGAAATCCCTCAAAATAATTTGGCAACGATTACTCCAAGCAGTGTATTGGGCCTTCCTTCACTCTTACAGACTTATTTGTACCTAGTAAATAGGTAGAATATTTTAGAAAATACTGCAGAATAAATCAGGTGGATGTTATTCTTATTTTTTATTGGTGTTTTAAATGTTGTAATACAAAGAGTCTTCAACATAATGCTCCAGTTCAGATTCTGACTTACCGCCCACACAGCAAAGCTTGCTGGCCAATATTCAATAATACAATAATAATTTATCCATTAGTTGATGCTGGTACAATATTTAATTGTTTATTATCTTGTTGTTTTGTTGTACTAGCACACTAACCACTTGAAGCCTTAACTCAGTGATTTGACTGTTTTGTAGTGTTTTCAATTATTCATCATCACTGACCCACATAGTCAAACAATTGGCACTGACCATTGGAGATTCAGACAGGACACCTAGCATCCTATTGAACAGGACTTAACACTGTTGACACAGGACTGAAAGGAGTGCAGTTTCATTCTGATGATGTGAATAGTCAGAGCTTGTGCAACAATAGAGCAACATCAACCATTGCTATTGGTGTTCGTCATCTTTTTTGCTGATAGTCCAGTGGTAGGCAAAAGACAAATATCTTTAATAATTTAGTTATAAGTGATGAGATCCACATTGACAATCTTTCCTCCTGGAAATCCAGCTGCTTCATTGATTTACTGTGGTCCTATGACATGACTCAGCATGTTACAGAGTTCGCTCATCAATGTGATCCTGTAATCTCTGTCGATACATATGTCAGATGCCGACACGATGATCTCCAATCACTACTGTGTCTTTTTTTTCTTCTTCTTTATTTTTCCTTTTGTGCTTACTGCAGCTTTAGAGCTTTCATTCCTGGCTGCTTTTTAGGAAATGTGCATCCGGAGTTGTTGATTAAAACACTGGATTATTTGTTATTTGCAAACTGTGAACAGTTTACCCAAACACAGTTCTCATGTGATATACCAGCTGTCAGAAGAGAGAGAAAAATATTGTCCATCACAGCCTTTGCATAATGAGAGGTAACATATCAGAGTGTGCCGAAGTATAAGGTGTTATGTGTGTCTTTAAATGACAAAATCTGTTACTGCTTTAAGATTTGTGAATGCAAAGCTAAGCTATAGAACTACACAGTGTAGCTGAGTCTTTGAGTCAGTATTGAAATGGAGATCAACTGGAGGCACAGATTCTCACAGTCCAAGACTACATTTTCAGTTTGTTTCCCAAGTCTGAACAGTATTAAGTGTGTACCAGACTTCATTTGCTATCAGAGAAGTGTACAGTTAAGTCGTACTGTAGTCATTTATAATTTATGAGATACTTAATTATTTGAAAATATTGTTTCAATTCACTTTTGCACAATGTGATAATTTAATTTGTCAGGTGCAAAACACATTTGGTTCCACATATGCAGGACTAATAATTTGTCCAGGAATATTCCTTTTATGGTAGTCAGGCTTCTCTAAATCCATTGGAGTTTTTTTGGAGCTAAACCTCATGGGTTACAGTACCTGCTGGCTGTAATGCTTTGAGGCCACCTGCTACAAGTGAAACATGCTGAGAATTTGCTAAAATTAGATTTGAGTGCCTCAGCTAAAATTAGATTCTCGTGGCTTCATGCCAAACACACATGTACAGAGATGAAAAGTTCCTTAGCAATGACAGTGCCTGTGTGTGTAGTGTGGGCACATGTAAATGTTCACAATAGCATGTATGTACATGTGCACGTATGTTCATGCAGCTGAGCAGCACAGTGAAGTGTAGGATGTGTACATTTACTGCACTTTTAATAATGTTAACAGCTGGTATATTCTCCTGAACTCATTCATATGCTCACTTACCTCTGTGTTCTGTGCAACTCTTGCTGAGCTTCTGTGAACAGGTGTGTATGTGAGTGTGTTCATGTGTGCACAGCTAACCTATGCCTCTGGCTGTGATAATGGCAGCACATAATGGAACAGCTTTGACACAGGACAGATGGTGAGGAATAAGGGACAGGGAGAGCCTTATAATGTCCTCACTATAGCTTCACTTCATTATCATGCTCATGGTGCACATTACTGCAGTTGGACGGACTGATTTGCACCATACTCTTGCTAGTAATAACAAACAAAAAATTTTTGTCTTTTGTGTTAAAGGTGGCATGGGAGATATTTTTGGGATTTTTTTTTTTTTTTTACCATATTGTTTGAAAACCTCCTCACGATCCCATATCACGCACTGAATGAAACACCTGAAATGTTTTGGTCCAGTCTAGAGGGTGGAACCAGCGGAAAACTCTGGCCAATCATTGTATTGAACATGTTTACAATGATTGATTTTCTGATACGTCCCACCCCTCCGTCACCCTTCTGCACGTTCCCATAAACAGCTATGGTGGAAAAGACGACAACTAGCAGCAAACAGGACAGAACAGGACAAGGGTGGTAATCACTACGGCTGGTGTCAACTGAAAAAGGAAAAGGGGCTCAAAACTGACGCTAAGGGGACCATGTTTCTACTGGATAAGTGAAATTATATGGTTATGATTATATAATATTTGGACATACTAATCGCTTATGAGTATCGTATTCACTCCGTCAGTGAGAAAATGTCAGATATTGACCAAACAGAATGTTCCAGCGGGTTTTGCTAAGTTCCCAACACTGTGTGTAAACTGCTGGTGTAACATCATAAACTATTGTCATTATCCATTAGTTTTCATGATGTTTATTTCATGTTTCTAAACCTTTTGTTAGCTAAGCTTCATGTGACGCAAACTGCTAAATGTTGATTATTGTTTTGTTATGGATGATAATTGACATTGAGTTCTCGTCAATGCTCACAAACCTCTGTGATCGCTCCAGACAGCAAGTGTGTTGATGTATTTTAGAAGGCGTGGTTTCGAGGGGTGGGCTGACGAAGAGGCATGGGTGTGTATACTTTCAGAATATAGCTACAGGAACCATTTTCCAAGATTTCCTACTGGACCTTTAAGCATTATAGTTTGAATTGTTGCATGTTTTTGACTCATTTGTGGAGTTAGCATGTATACAGCATGTTGGCAACTAAACACTATGGTGATTTTATAACTGTGTGTTCTACTTCACACTGGATTTAAAATGAATTAGGCAGGTCTGTCCGACTGCTGCTCTATCCCACACCATCCCAGACCTCATAAATACTTCTGTCCTTGTCTAAGTCCTTCATCCTATTCATACCTTATAAAAGTATTGTCAGACTGCCCAACAGTTTCCCAGCAACAGTGGTGCAGCAATTTTCCTCTGGTAGAAAGACTGCAAAGTGACCTTTTGTAAGAGGAGAGAAGACTGTTCAGTTCTGCCAGGACAACAACTTCTATCTCTTCTGTGGTTTGGGTGTTGGCTTTTTTGGCCAAAGCTGCTGCACAGTGGGTCAAATTAATTGTGATATAATTGCTCTCGTTCTTCCTCTTTTTTTTATTTTTTGTGGTTATTATTTGATCCCTTAGCATTTTATGCATGTAATAGAATGTAATGATACAGAGAACAGTCTGTAACAAAGGTACAATTAAAATGAATTCAATTCTTTTATTTTGCAAATTAAACACTCTCCTCCTCAGTGGAACTAAGAATCTTGCTTCTTAATTAAGCCATAATTTATTTATTTGTTGAATAGGTTTTTTTGGTATTATTTGAAGCAGTTTTGCTGGGAAGGCTGCTTGGAAATGGAAATAAGTGCTCTGAAGCAACTGAGTGTAAAAGAAATTCAGTTATAATGGAATTAGAACATAGGGGCCAAATGTGCTGAACACAATATCTAATTGTGCATTTTAAGCACCACAAGATCAAACGGTCCATAATACTAGCATCTATCCTTAGCTGATTTATATAGAGCACAGAGAGTATTAAGTGGTTTAAAGTGTCTTATGTGTGTGTTATGAATGTGGACCTTTTATTCAGAATAGATAGAGATGAAGTTGACAAGATCTTTGACTGACAAAGGCAGATAGGTAGGTAGATAGATAGATAGATAGATAGATAGATAGATAGATAGATAGATAGATAGATAGATAGATAGATAGATAGATAGATAGATAGATAGATAGATAGATAGATAGATAGATAGATAGATAGATAGATAGATAGATAGATAGATAGATAAATAGATAGATAGAAAGGTAGGTAGGTAGGTAGGTAGGTAGGTAGGTAGGTAGGTAGGTAGGTAGGTAGGTAGGTAGGTAGGTAGGTAGGTAGGTAGGTAGGTAGGTAGATAGATAGATAGATAGATAGATAGATAGATAGAAATAGAAAGCTGATTCACACTGGTTGATTACCTACACCAAGGAGGTTATGTTTTCGGTGGAGTCTGTCTGTCTGTCTGTCAGCAACAATGTATTCTCCATTTACCGCAATGTTAAATTTCAAAGTGATCCAGAATCCAGGATCTCTTTCGAATCACCACCAAAATGTAATAATTTCTTCCTTGTGAGACTCCCAACACATTCTGAGAATTTTACCAAAAGCCATCCATTACTTTGTGAGTAATGTTGCTGACAAACAGACAAACACACTCCAGCGAAAACATAACCTCCTTAGCGGACCTCTCTTCATTCGAAGGGGGAAGGTCTGCCTTGGTGGAGGATTGTGCCCTCGGAGTGCTTTTCCAGTTTATCCATGTAGAGCTGATAGCTAAAAAAAAACCCATTGAAATAAAGTCATTTAAGATCTGAATGGCAACAATTCCCTCCTCTGTAGTTGTGTCTTTTAAGCTGATGTCTTCTGCATCAGTATCTGTGCCGAATGGGAAGCAGATGAATGGTGCAACTGGAACTGGCCTAGAAACGCTTAAATTCAGGATAGTAGTAAACTCATTGAGGAAATACCTGAACTCATTATCTATCTGGGAATATACTACATCCTAAGGCTCTCACTTCAGACAGCAGCTCACAAAATGTGTAATTGCTGTGAGGGCCTGGGGGGACACATTGGAGTTTAATATGTCAGTGTGTACTGTGTCTGTCTTTGGGCTACGTGCTTTCATCCCAGTATGCTGTTTTTACCTTTTGTATGGTTCATTTGGTCACAAATTAGAATGATAATTGCACTAGGGTGTAATTAAAATACAGGAATAGAAGTTAGAACAGGTGGACTGTTTTCAAATTAATTCTGGAGTGGTTTGTTTTTGGTGCAAACATGACCTGACCAGCTCCAAGTTGAGCTAAATACCTCCTGTAGCCAGTGGCTCCTATAATATTGGGATGTGTGTGTGAGACAGTGTAGTAGTAGCACCTAAGAGACATGCATTAGTTAAGATTACAGCACTTTATTCCTGTATTTATTTTCTTACTCATGCCTTATTCATCCAGTCAACAGACTGAACAGTCCTGTGTGGTTTGTTGTGATGCATTTTTGTCACTCTGATATTTTTTTACCACACCAAAGGGAAAAGAATTGCATTATATTACTTTTAGAATAAACTTCATTGTCCCTCATGGGAAATTCATCATAGTCAACACTGCTGCATCAACCATGACTAATACTATCAAACAAACACTCAGTCCATTTCCACAGTGCAAAAATATAAAATAAAGTCCGCTGTGTTTTGAATCAATCCCTGATTAAAAACAATATCAGTCAAAACATTTTTTATAGTAGCCTAGAAATACATAAGAACTCAGGTAATAAATCACACAAGTTAAGCAAAGAAGAATTGACTATATAAGAAAATGTAAATAATTCTACTTAAAGGGGTCATATTTTGCTAACCCCACTTTTATCAGTCTTTGGTTCATTTATTTGTGTTTGGGCCCTAATAGAGTGGTAACGAATAATCCAAGTAACGAAAAACCTTTACCTCAATTTTTTGTCTCTGAATACGAAAAAAGATTCAATTTACAAAACGAAACGCCCGAGACATAAATATGGACATTACTGTACTACTGTACGTAACTACATAATGGATGTAAATACGTCATGTACGTACTGTATGTAGCATCCCATTGGCTATGAGGGAGCCTTTGACCCTCATTCATCACAGAATTACTGTTGTTTGGTGAGTTTTTCCCAGTGGGCTCATTGAAACTTTATTACAGTATATATTCATTATTCATCATGAGCCCAAAGAAAGTGATTCCTGGTGCGAATGAAAAGAAGTGACTGCGTTATCAATAGAAGTGAAACAGGAGATGATAAAAAATATGAAAGTGGCACACAGTTGAATGATATCGCAAAGGAATATGGCCGAAACCTGTCTACTATCTATACCGATGGTAGACAGGAAGCAGAAGGATGCCTTAAAAGCAGCGACCCCTTCCAAAGGCATCTGTATGATATGGAAAAAGACGTCATCACTGAACGACCAGATGGAGAGACTGTTACTCATTTGGATGAAGGAGAAAGAAACTGCAGAAGATACAGTGACTGAGGCGAAAACATCCACCATATTCAGTGATCTAATGATGGAGGGTGGGGGTGAGGGTTTATTTTACTTTTAACACATATTTCATACAAATGTGGTATTTTTTAAAATAATTTTTACATGTAAAATGCGATTATTTATGAAAAATGCAGGCTACGAAAACACTTCTGGAACAAATTAACTTTGTAAGTTGAGGTACCACTATAGTTGAAAAAAAAGTTGGAATTTGAACCTTCCAGATGCTGCCTTGCTATATTTGTATTGATTCTAGCCAAAAATTGGTGGATTTCTACAGCTCATCTTAATTCCTGCTTAATTTGCACATATAAGGTTAAGGTGAACATTTCTATACCATTATTGTTTGTCAACAGCAGTACACTGTAGATTTTGCAGTGTTAATTTGGAGAAAATGGGACCAAATACACTCTAGAAGAAGTTAAATAAACTCTCTAAGTGTTGATTTAACACTGCAAAATTTACTGTGTAGTAGTCCACACTGAACATACTGTATGTCAAAACGTCAAGCCAGTTACCTAAAATGTTCAGTTATTGGTTGTATTATGAACACAAGTGGCTGAACAAGACAGAGCAGCACAGTCTCATGTCATTTAGTTAAAAATAGCATTGGAAAAGGACCTGTGGATTTTAATTAATGAAGAATTCAGATCCCAGTATAGCATTTAAAATGTACGTAGACCACAGGGAAATGTTTTAAAATTCATAATTACATTAAAAAAGAAGTTAAATACCACTCCTTTAAAATCATAAGAATGGGGTCAAAGTAACTTGCCAGTTCTAAAGACTCTAAATGTACAAATTCATCAAATACATTAGACCATTAACTACATATCTGATAATGCCATGAAATTAACATTAGTGATTTTTATATTCTGTTAAGCATTTTTTAAAATCATGGTAATCAGAATACTGAGATGGAATAAATAGCCAGGTGACAGTTCCTAAAAATAGGAAGAGTCATAATGACATGTACGGACACCTCGGGCTAAAAGGTGCTGTTGTATGGATGACCTCTATTGTTCTAACATACAGACATCTTGGTTACAACTGCTGGTGTTCACTGAAGAACTAACAGAAAAGTGGTACCCTCACCCATCTGATGGAAGTACCCCTCACCCCTCCTGGATCTGTCCTTCAGTGTAGTTCTCCCCAAGGTTACTTTTTTTCCCACTGGGTTTTGGAGACGACAGGGGATGCTTGGTCTATTTTTTTGATTGATTGTTCTCTCCAATCAACTCTGGAAAGCCCTGTGAGATGATGTTGTTGTGATTTGGGGTTCTATAAATAAAACTGAATTGAATTGGTCACTTCATCCATTGAAACAAGTGCAAAAAAATCCCTTTACATATTTGTTCTGTCACATAACCGATTCAAAGTCTGTCATTTCAGACACTGAAATGCATGGTTTTATGTTTAGCTCACAGTTGATCTGTTGTTGTTCTGTTTATGTTATGTATT
The DNA here is from genome assembly GCA_020466265.1 of Siphamia tubifer. Taxonomy (NCBI): domain Eukaryota; kingdom Metazoa; phylum Chordata; class Actinopteri; order Kurtiformes; family Apogonidae; genus Siphamia; species Siphamia tubifer. The sequence goes on along the minus strand of CM035786.1, from coordinate 25,673,447 downwards.
AGTATGTTAGCAGCCTGGAGCACAAATAGCAGCATTCAGAGCAGATCAGGAGATGACAGGAAAGCCACTACACTGTCAACCTGCTGCCCAGGTTCTGCTTTAGTTTATTGCTTCAAAATTATCAGTGAAAGCTTTTTAAAAAATTATTTTTAATTTTTTTGCAGTGAATAATTATTTGTTTTTTTACACTCCCATCACAATAAAACTGATGTCACAATAAAGATAATGTATATTTCTACTCAATAATATTTATTTTCACTTAGTTCACTTTTCTATTTTAGAACCCCCCCCCATTGAAAACCCACCCATTCAAATGAATACATTTGTAAAACAAAAAAACACCCAACAACAAATAATAATAATAAAATTAAATGTTTAGTTAATGTATATGTAAACACAATGCTTGATAATATATTAACAATCATGTGTTGTAGGGACATTCCCTTTTTTAAAAAGTAAGTGAAAAAAACTGCCATGTCATGCTGTTCCTAACAAGGTAATTATTTAATGTATAAAAGCTAAAACTTTTACTTTCCTGAGTCACCGGGATAAAGGCGTAGGCTAAAAATGTGAAAATAAACCAAATCATTTCATTTCCAATTTGAACTGTAATCCCAGCCCTAAACCAAAAAGGCAGTAATAGACATAATATTAAAATATTTCCTGCATATCTGTTATAGTATTGATAAAACCGTAACCCATCCCTTATCCCATTGATGCTGTACTTTTATCAGTTTCTCCACCTCGACTTTTCCATTTAATTCTTTATCTTATTAATACACTTCTTCACACTTGACCCACTGCTCACTTGAGATTGTTAATCTTAAATTACTAAAGAATGTGAGATCAATATATAATTTGCAGACTTAATGACTGATATCCGGGCAGCGACGCCATAAATTTTGAAGCAGATATGGGGAATAATATGCTAATTTCCCAGTAATAGTCATTCACACACCCACCTGGTTTGGAAGTTCAGACTTAGAGGTCGGACAAGTCATTAAGCTTGGGTGTCATTAAACTTAAAGTTGTGCGTGCACTCCAAGGAGCTGTGAGTGAAAACCTCAGCCAAATACATCTGCTCCAATTTAGAGGAGCTTCAGGCCAACACTGAAACAGATGCCCCCTCAACGGGAGTCTCCAGGATTAGATCAGAGTCAGTCAGAAACTCTGTGGACACTAACCTCTGTCCCTATCCAGAAAATAGTGTGAGAATGTTTGCATTGCAGGAATCTCAGCTGGAGACCAAGGACTACTGGTGGATCTGAAGAACTAAACCCATATTTGTATCATAGGAACCAGCAACTATATTTAGTTCCTAATTCTTACTGCAAGATTACAGTAGAATCTGATGGATAAAAGTCAGGGTCATTGTGAACTTTTTTAATTATCTTCCAGAAGGACCCTGGTCAAGCTACGGGGACGTCTGACCTTATGGGGACCAAAATTCAGGTTGCCACAAGGGTTAAATATAAATTTAGGTCCCCACCAGAAATATATAAATATGCGAAGAATACATTATTTTATTGGTGGTGCAGTGGTTAGCATTCGTGCCACGCAGTCAGAAGGACCCTGGTTCGAATCCCACACCAGACCTTTCTGTGTGGAGTTTGCATGTTCTCCTCATGTCTGTGTGGGTTTTCTCCAGGTACTCCAGTTTCCTCCCACCATCCAAACACATGCACTGATAGGTTAATTGGTTAATCTAAATTGTCCATAGGTGTGAATGTGAGAGTGATTGTTTGTTTATATATGTTCAGCCCTGAGATGAACTGGAGACCATGTATTCCATGTCAGCTCCAGACTTAAAACACAGGCATAGAATCGAGGAGTGGGGCGTCCACAGTTAATTTTCACTTTAAGTTTCATGCCACAGCACTGATGGAACACATGGTGGTGCAGTGGGTAGCACTTGTGCATCACGACAACAAGGTCCTGTGTTTGATTCCAACACCAGTTGATGGGGGTGGGATCTTTCTTTGGGGAGTTTACATCTTCTCCCTGTGTCTGTGTGGGTTCTGTCCGGGTACTCCAGCTTCCTCCCACCACCCAAAGACATGCCGTGATTGGTTAATCTCAGTTGCCCATAAGTGTGAATGTGAGAGCAAGAACTGGCAACATGTCCAGGATGTACCCCGCCTTCACCCATAAGTAACTGGGATAGGCTCCAGCAACCCCTGTGACCCCAGTGAGGATAAAGGGGGTTCAGAAAATGAATGAATGAATATTTTGCTGTGGATTGACATTGATCATGACAGCCTACATTATTCTGAAGGTGTTCTGGAACCAAAGTTTAATTCTTATCACTAGAAACATGAAGTTACAGCATTGATTTAAGGGTCTTTAATGTGAATGTTGTGAAATGTTAAGTGTTAGTAGTGTTCAGACGCCGTCCATGCAGTGCATAGGGAGGATGGTAGCCAGTTAAACTGGGTCATTTGGAACACCAACACATCAACCAATTATGACCAATTAATCCTACTATCTCTGCTTTGGATCGCTCTGTTTAACTGGCCTGTTCTGCTCCATTTGACAAGCATTCACCCTGACAGCTGATGTACCATTTCTTTCTCCCCTTTTTCTCTCTCACACATCAACACACACAGTAGCTAACAATAATTGTGGCTGCTCCACTGCTCAACAGGGCTCTGTAGCTTAAGAGCAGAAATGATTCACGCTGGCAGAAAGCTCTTCAGGGTGTTAGAAAAGTCTGGAATCACAGAGTCTGAAAACAGAACAAACAGCAAAATTCCGGTCACAAGGTCAATCGCAGAGTTTCAGAAGATACATGCTCCTGGTACAAATGAGCTGCAGGACCAGATTGGCCAACTTAAAATCATACAGACAGTTCAAGTCTCAGCCTTGCACTTATTTCCATTAGTGGCCAGAAAGGTACTACAACTGGGGGCGTCCATTAACCAAAGGGTTGTCCTAATCAGTTCGTTGTGTCCTTGGGCAAGACACTTCATCCTCCTTGCCTCCAGTGTCACTCACACTGGTGTATGAATGTGTATGAATGTTCGGTGGAGGTCAGAGGGGCTGTAGGCGCGAAATGGCAGCCGCGCCTCTGTCAGTCTGCCCCAGGGCAACTGTGGCTACATATGTAGTTTACCACTATCAGAGGGAGCATGTGAGAGTGAATGAATAATGGATCACAAATGTAAAATTATTTGGGTGCCTTGAAAAGCGCTATAGAAATCTAATCCATTATTATTATTATTATTATTATTATTATTATTATTATTATTATTATTATTACTACAGAACAGAATTTTGGAGGCATCTCTAATTAATGCCATGTTTTGAATACTTGAAGTACATTTCAGAAAGTGCTGAACAAATCAGATCAGAAGTTCGAACAAATTACATCAGAATGAGTAAACCCATTACTTAAGGAAAGCCATTTTTCAGTGTGTCCCAGCTAGATAGTTGACCAATGAGCCAAGCTAAGCAGCAGCAGGACTGGTTTGTGAAGTGAGTGATTCATGACAGATTGATGTGAAGTGTGTGTTGCTATTGGCCCAAATGTTGTGTGGGAGTAAGTAATGGAGACAAGATGGTTGTTTTATTACTGCAAATGGTCCCCATCTGTAGATGTGCACTTTTAATGATGCAGCAAAAATTTATGATATCCAGCAAATTTGCAGACACCCCAGTCAGGGGGTTACAGAACCCCAGGTTTGACTTAAGAAAAATTATGTATGTATGTTCCTGGACATAAAATGTATAATAATAATATTAACAATAATACTTGTTGTTATTTTTGTATTTATTAATAGTAATAATGTTATTTGTGAATCCTACTATCATGAATAAGTGGAATGGAATTACACTGAATGTTTAACTTGGTAATGTAATGGACAACAACATGTAAGAATCACATTTCATTTCTATTCAAAGTAGTTTTATTTTCCCTACTAAAGCAAGTATAGTAAGGAAAGGAAAGGAAATCTGACATGGATATAAATCAGCCACTTGGACAATGTTCAGAGTGCAGAATTCCACAGGACCACAGCACTCAACTGACATAGAACTGCATTATCTAACATATAGGTCTGCGCACCTTCTCCGGCTTCTAGAGCAGGGGTGCCAAATCCTGGTCCTCGAGAGCCACTATCCTGTATGTTTTAGATGTATCCCCCTTCCAACATACCCGATTTAGATGATAAAGCTCTCATCAATCTCTACAGAAGCCTGATAATGACTGTCAGGTGTGTTGAAAGAGGGATACATCTAAAACATGCAGGGTAGTAGCGCTTGAGGACCATGATTGAGCACCCCTGCTCTAGAGCAAAGCACACCATAAAACAATAGACAATGTTTCCCACAAACCAAGTGGCATTGTGTGGCACTAGGGGAACCCCCCCCCAACATAAATGTGTGTACCCTTCCCCATTAAGATATTATTATTATTATTATTATTATTATTATTATTATTATTATTATTATTATTATTATTATTATTGAGGTCTGGTGTATGGATAGATCTTTTGATATTTCCCAGAGCTCTATACTGTAATAACTTGGACTGGCCCATCAAAACGTCTGCAATTCTTGATGTCTGTCTTCTTATGGAGTTGCCCATAATTTTTCTTTTGGAAAATTAAAATGTATACAGACATCAGCAAGAATTTAGTGTCTCCTGTACTGACTTGCATATTTGGCTGACTGATATGGATGGGTATTGGAAAGGACTAGTTTGGCAGCAGTTGCACTTCTGCGTCCCTGCAGTGCATCATCTGTCAGAACTGTGGTCGATTCCGGGTCTCCCCCTCAGCCAGAGGCAGGGCAGAGGATGTAGCAGTTAAGCTGCGGTGTCAACACAGCTCAGGCCCGAGTGGATCATCTGATTCCGATGCACTCCCAGCTGCCTCACTGTCACTCAAACACTGTCAATGCTTGTGGCTCAGAATAGTGCCCACAGTATGTGGACTAAAAGCAATTAGTTCAAGACTGATCAATACCTCACAGGAGTTTATTTTAAAATAATGGTAATATTCAGTGTGGAATCGGAAGAACATTATCCCAGAGACATAAGAATGATGTATTTCCTGTTACCAATGGAGCGCATGTCTGCTCTCCCCGAGAAACTGAGCAAAGCATGACATTTGATTTTTAGATATGATGGGTTTCCTGATTTACTTTCTTTGGCATTTGGCACTGTGAGGAAGAAGTACTAATGACATTGTTGCAAATATTAACTGAGAATATAAGGGAGGATCAGCAGTGAATTCAGCACAGCCTGGAGGTTTGTTCATACAGCAGAGAAATGTCATTTCTGGAGGAAATGAAATGAAAAGGACACATTCCTCAGATATCCACATTGAGCTGATCTCCATGGGTTACTGTGCTTCATCTGTTGGGCTCTTTAACATGCAGCGTTTCTGCTGGGGAAGTTTTGCCATGGTACAGTGCCACAGTAAATTCCTTGCCGCCACACTATACATTTCATACAAAAAAAAATCATTAGACTTATTATACGTATAATATATAATAGGCCAGGATGATTTAGATCATTTTTCAGAATTGTGCAGATTGTGTTAATAAGATTTACAACCTTAAATATTGTCGAATCAACAACTACACTAGTTACGTGTATCATATAGTTTAACCTGGTGTGTTGTTAAGCAGCTGATGTTGAGGAGGAGGAGAATGACTAAAACCCTTTTGCTCTATGGGCAAAGTATTGATCGTGTCTGAAATTAGTTTTTGTGGACGAGGTCTTCACTGATCTCCTTGATAACCACATTCAGAAAATAAAATCCTCATATGTCCTCATATCTTTTCTTGATGTGCATCTGGTGCCAGCTCAGATTTACAGGCAAAGAGCATATGATGCTTTTCACATTTTTATTATAGTTCGTGAAGAAAACTAAAACTAATATTTAATACTAATGCTTTTAGTCACTGCTTTCTATGGCTCTGACTATCAAGCACATTTGTGCATAAGCCATAAAGTAGCTCACAAATGTTTAGCTTGACTTTCAAAGAAAAGCTCAGTGATTTGTCAGAGCAGAAAACCAGCAGGAGGAAACAGTGTCTTTGTTGGGGACAAATCCACATGTGGTGTTTGACTGAATATTGGTGGCAGCAGGAAACAGCAGTGTGTGGTGCACTTATGTGTTTTTAATAATGTGTGGATACAGTGGGGTTTTCTGGTAATTAATTGGAGCTGAAGTCTTTGTCAGCTTCACCTCATCCTCTGTTAAAACCATTTAGACTGACATACTGTCTCTGCTCCAGCTATTGATTGACCTCTTACCCATCAGAAACTGTGCTGAAGGCTTTAGCCATACCGCAGCATCATGATAGAGAACTGTGTGCTTTTAGAATGTTCATTTATTAAATGTGTGTGTTGGGACATAAATGGGTTCGTTTTGCTGTGTAGGTGTGTGTGAGTCATCTTAAAGCCTCTCTTCCTCCTTCTGGGATACAAACAGCTGCATTAGAGCTAAAGACAGATGAGTGTGTGCAGGCATATGCAGGGGCAGACTGCTACGTGCAGAGCTCTGTGAGTGGGCTCACATTTTATAATTTATAATATATGGTAGCTCGGTGTAATCCCTCTGCAATTTTTCTAATGTTGTATCCCATTAATAACCTGCTGTGCACTTTGATCTGGGATTGTTTCATCGCACTTAACAAAACACAATTGTTCTGTTAGTCTGTTTTGTATGATTCAAGGGCTATACTGGAGGAAGTGAATTTTACACTAAGTTGCCGATGTTTTTATGGATAGAAACTTCTGCAGGAGATGAGAGTAAAGGTGCAGAGAGAAATGTGGTTAGTGAGAAATACATGACTGTCTTGGCAGCAGATTTTTTATAATCATCAGTGTGTGACATGTCCTTGATGAGACCTTGACTGTACTCTTATTCAAATGACTGTGATTTGTGTGAATCTGGACATTAAAAAGGACATTTTGTATCTGAAAAAGACTGTCACTGTGAAATATTCTCTACTTTAATTGCAATTCATCTGTTGATGATATTCCATGGTTAAAAGCCTAATACATGAAGAAGATCATTGTCATTTAAGAGTGGAACATATGTAAAAATTACTTTAATATTTGATGTGTTTGATCATCAGTTTACAGTCAGTCAGTGGAGTGGAAATACCTCAAAACATTATTTAATTATTATTATTAGCTAACCAGTGTCATTATTCACAGCAGATAAATGGACATAATGAGATTATGTTGGTAATAGTCTCTGTCCAAGCTCAAACCATGGAGAATAACAGGCAGTTAATGTGAATGCATCAAATAAGTACAACAGCTTTAGGCTGAGGCAAATTCATTTAGTGCTCTGAAATGTTCTTTATCATCCCAGCATCTTTGCAGCTTGTCTTCAAGTTCTGCATGTTATACCTGTTCTGTATATACTGTATGTTTGTCGCAGCTTCATTTTACAAACTGAGTTTAGCCATTGCGCTAAAATAATTATACTCTGGGTAAGAAAATTGGTGTGGGAACAGAGGTTACCCGTCTAATTATTTAACCTATTCCCATACGGTAGGAGACAGTAAAGTTATCACAGCTGTGTCAAAAGGATGAAACACAGGTCACGGACTTTACATCAGGAGTCTGATTAAGTCATCAGTGATTCAGCTGTGCATGTACATACTTGGCTGGTAATGATAATCACATTATGGGATTTATGGGGGCTCTACTTTGATTGTATTGTCCCTGTAATCAAACCCTGTTCATCCTCTCTCTGTATTTTCAACCAGTTGTTACCAAGGGGCAACAACCATGGCTTGAAATTGAAATTCTTAGCAACACAAATACAGAATTTTTCCAGGAGTCAATATGGTATCATTAACTTTACTTGAACCATTTATTAGGTCCTTCGGTGCTTCTTTTGCAAAGTGATGCTTTATTAAGAAGATTTTGAGCTTAATTGAAGTCTTTGATATTTGATTTAATTTAAGTGTCCCTCTAATAAATGAATCCACATGTTATGCAGAATTTTTATTTATAAAGTTTATTTCTCCATCTCTTCTGCAGGTTGGAGTGGGTGGAGATCATTGAGCCGCGTACACGGGAGCGTATGTACGCTAATCTGCTGACAGGGGAGTGTGTGTGGGACCCTCCACAAGGTGTTCGCATCAAGCGGACCGGAGACAACCAGTGGTGGGAGCTGTTTGACCCCAACACCTCACGTTTCTACTATTACAATGCCTCCACCCAGCGCACAGTATGGCATCGGCCCCAGGGCTGCGACATCATCCCTCTAGCCAAGCTACAGACGCTGAAGCAGCACACCGATGGCTCCAACCCCCGTCCAGCAAGTGGAGGAGGAGGTAGAGCATCTGCTGACAACAGCCCGGGACGTAACAGTGGGGTCAGCCGAGAGGGAAGCACCTCCTCATCCCTGGACCAGGAGCTGTCTGACAAGCAGGGCAACAGAGAGGAGGCAGACAGGTAAGGCTGGTGGAGCGCTGCTGAGTCAGCTGACCAGCAGACGACATGGTCAGTCCCAAGACAGAGCTGTACCTCTGTATTTCTAGATGATAGGATTTATTCATTTTATCAAAAGCATTAGTGTACTCTACTGGAAATTAAATAAACTCAAAATAATGTCTGTGCTCAATTTAAAAGAAAAAAAAAAAACACAGGACGACCTCATTAATCACAAACCTTCCACTGAGCTCAGATAAACCTCTACATGCCTGCAGTTTAACTGGGCCCTTGGGTAATGTGACAGTTTGGAAAAGCATTACTTAAGCAGGCAGTTGAGTATTTGTAAAAACCACAAAAATTGGTCTTGGGACGGTATCCAAGTCCAGAGTCTCAACGGTGGTAAAAGAAGGATTGAAATCCTGCACCTCAGCAAAAGCACTATTAGCACAGAGTGAAAATCCTCTACTGAAAGTAAAAACTCTGAAGAGAAAGTATGTGTTATTAGCAAAATGTATTAAAAATCAATACAGTGGTTGTCCAGTAAATGTTCCATGTCAGTGTTGCTGTTTATTTATTTTTTGGGTCATTTTACTGCTGGCTTAATGTTTAGCTCATTTCAAGTACTATATCTAAGTCTTGGTCAGATTCAGTGAATTCAACTTATTCAACTATATTCTCTTTCTAACATGTGTATGAATGTATATCTATAGAAAAATTATATACTTGTGAAATAAGAAAAAAAATTAAAAATCTGATCACACTGACCTGTACCATCATCGAGGTGTTAAATGGATGTATCACTCAAACTGTCACAGCACCAACTACTGAAGTGGAGCAGCTTTACATTACGCTGAAACTGTCTGTTCACCCATGTGTTCATTTAATATCCACATATGAAACACATGCATGAAGACTGATGACAAGGACATGGAGGGCGTCTCTTTGACTTTACTTTGAAGCATCCAGCATTATTTTAACCTTTTATTTGCTGGAGATGCTGAATAAAAACATGTGTACTCATCTTATACTTGAGATGAAAAACCAGTGAAATGTCATTTAAAATGGTCAGGTCACCTTACACAGATATAAACTGAAACTTTACTGATTAACAGATGCATATTATTGTAGCACTAGGTGACTGTTCAAAACATATGTTTGTATAGCTCAGTGTCAAGGAAACATTTTTCTCTATATTTGAGCCTCACATTCACATATTTAACATAGTTTTAGGTAACTAAAATTGAACTATTTTATAAATGTTCTATTTGCACATAATCATTGCTGTTTTGAACAAATAACTGGAACCTTTAACATCAAATCTTGGAAATACAGTTTTATAAGTCAGTGCATGATTTGAAGGAGATAGAGGTCAGCATACATCTACCACTTGTTTATCAAAATCTATATAATATAAAGTAGGGCTGGGCGATATGGCAATAAATGAACACGATTAATTTTCTTATATCGTCTGATCTTGATTATTATCATGATTTAACCATTTTTTTTTAAACTGCCAATTTTAATGCATCTTTACAGAAAAATAAACGAACTAGAGATTAGTTACATATTTTTTTTACGGTATGATATAAATAGGTACGTATATAGCACATAAAATTAGCATTGCCCCTTGCAGATAATGAAGGTGCCTGGTATGTAAACATTGTTTTTCAAGTTATGCTATACACATAAATACTGTATATAGATTCAAGCCATCTTACTCCACTGTGTTTAATGGCATCATGTCTTGTCAAAAGCAATCGCGTGTGTGATCGTTTTCTTTCTCTTAGGAAAGAAAAGGAATGTGGAGTCTTCACTCACACTTCACTCACACTCACATTTTCATCAAGTGATTAAAAACATTTGTTGTGTTGCCGTATTTCAATGACACCAACTGCCGACATACCCTGCACACCAGTTGTATTTGCTCTACATCACTGTTACGGTCGCCAAACTACTGCCACACAACCCATGCTCAGTGACCTTATTTGTCAATAATATCGTCTTCTTTGGAGAATAACTCCCAGTCATGGCTTTCACTGCCCTCAGCTCCATTTTCTTTCATTCTTTCTGTTCTCCATATCTGTGCGTCTGCCTTAAGTTCCTGTGCCTGTTCTTATTTGTCTTCTTCCGTCCAAATATGAGCTACAGCGCCCCCACAAGTTCCGGCAGTGTAGCTCCAGTTTCATGCATATCTGTGCATTAGTGGAACAAATTACGCTTCAACTAGGGTTGTGCCGATAGACGATATCATCGTCCATTCTGATGCCACACCCCTTTTTGTCAGACATATGCTCTGACTTTATTTATGCCTCGCTGACCTAAACACTTAGCAGGAATTTCATGATAAATGATGAAATCACCAATATAATGAATATGCAGTCGTAGTTGCCTTTATAATCTATTATTATATTTATTATAATAATAATAATAATAATTTTTTATTTGCAACATAATGGAGTAAGCGGGCAGCACGGTGGTGCAGTGGTTAGCACTCGTGCCTCACAACAAGACGGACCCTGCTTCGAATCACACACCAGACCTTTCTGTGTGGAGTTTGCATGTTCTCCCCATGTCCGCGTGGGTTTTCGCCAGGCACTCCGGTTTCCTCCGATGATCCAAACACATGCACTGATAGGTTAAGTGGTTAATCTAAATTGTCCATAGGTGTGAATGTGAGAGTGATTGTTTGTCTATATATGTTTAGCCGTGAGATGAACTGGCGTCTCATACAGGGTGTACCCCGCCTTCGCCCATTGTAGCTGGAGTAAGCCCCCAGTGACCCCCGCAACCCTAGTGAGGATAAAGCGGGTTCAGATGACGAGATAATGGAGTAAGCAACATGGTGGCGCACAACAGTGCAGTGCGTCTCTGCTACCGACAGTTGCACTAAATAGTTACGTTTAGTTCTTTGTATATAATATAATCATATAATCGGCCAGAATATACTACTTTGACAATGCAAACCGATACTTAGTGAAACTTACATTTTAATTAGTTTTTGCTAGTCAGTTTCAGAAGACTACATTTTCTGTGTCTGCTATGCCCAATATCATCTGAAGGTCCAAAGTTTAAAGCCTTGTAAATAGAACTGAGTGTTTGTATTGTATTGTAGATGTTTTCCAGTTGTGGTGTTTAGACATTCTTTGTAAATTAGAAGTTGTGTAGATAGAATTATTTTTTGAAAGCAAAGGGCATGTAGTCAGAGCATGTGTCTAAAGACCTAAAATAGTGTGTGCTAATATATTTGAATGAGTTATGAATCAGTGGGAGAGTAGGATTTTTGACCCAAACATTATCGCACTAGCCCAAAAGGTTAATTCATCATTGCTCCCTCTGGCCCTTTGTCATGCTAGAGGTCTTATTAGTCATGTACATAGAAAGAAACCTCTACTCAGAGACAGAGGGTGACAAAACAGAAAAAGAGTATGTGCAGAGTGGAAATGAGGGTCACAATATCACTTCTGTTCCACATGACTCCTCTGTGTGTCACTGTCCCAACCTTTCCTCTATGTTTCTCTGAGTGTCCATTCTTTTCTTTCCTTCCTTGCTCTCTCACCGATCTTTACACACTGTTTGATCTGTGTCTCTCATTCACCTTCAGCATCCTATCACCCCCCTTCCTCCTTCCCCCGTCTCTCTAACCGGTCTTGGTTTGCTGGTTTGCTATAAACTGCTGCAGTCTCCAGTGATTGGTGGATATGGCTGCCCGGGGTCACCGTGTCCTGTAAATGTCTTCTGTGCTGCTCCAGGACGCTGCACAGACACACACATGCACAGTACACAATCTGCTCTCGTCAGTTATTCACACTGTATACTGTGCGGAACAGCAAATCACTGCTTTTAGAGACAATTACACACTCTGACTGCATGGTGTTCAAGGAGAACAATATGTAGTGACACACATTTGTCAGGCCAATACTGCCATTATATTAACAAGGCTAATGGCAAACCGGCTGCTCCTACACTCTGCGGTTACTGTCAAATGTGGGTAAATTTATTCAGAGGTTTTATGTGAATCTTTTGAGTGGATCTCGGTATTTCAGACACATTGACTTGATGGTATCAAATGAAATCTCAAAGGTCAGTAGACACGCTGCACATCAAAGCCTTTAGGGACTGACCGTGAATGTCAGTTGTCATGACAATCTGGTCAGTAGTTCAAAAGGTATAATAATAGCACAGTCATCATAGGATGCACTTCAAGGACAACATACATCATATCTGGGATCAGTTTGTACTGTTTGAGGAACACCTGTTCTATTGATTCCATACTTATTCTATGCTGATGACACAAGCTACACACAAAAAAGAAGCTTACTCAAGCAGAATAACATACATTAACATTAAACTTGTGTCATATAATTTTATACAATATCTTCCCCTTTCTGTTTTATATTCAAAGCTCTATCTACTGCTCTTTTCTTACAGTTTGAAGTTATACGATTCTCTGCCATGTCAGCCAATGCACCTGTGTCTAGTGGCATTTGAAGGCTGAATGCCTCTGTTCCCTGCTGCCTCATTTTGAAGCACTGTCTATTTTTGCTAGAGCTGTTTGTGGTTATATGCTTTCAGTCACACAAGAAAAAGAAAGAGAAGAATCAGAGACAGAAATTATCCAGTGGTGAGACATTGATACAGCAGTTACATCAGCTTGAAGGTGTGGTTTCTAATAAACATTAAAACTTCAGATGAAACATAAAATAACTACAATACTCAACAGAAACTCTGTAGGCAGTAGGTCAGGCAGATATAATCACTTATATAGTTTTTACACAAATGCAGTCATTCAATTTTGTTTCTTTTGAAAGTCAGGCTAATAATTAAATTTGAAAAAAGAACCTTAAAATGACACTCAGAACCTGCACTGTGACTACATTTATCATGTGTCACTGTGCAAAAAGAACATTTCAGTACCACTACGGCAAGATCCTTAAAAACATAATTTAAGTTTTGACAATTTCAGACAATTTTCTAATCTAGTTATGGTGTACAAGATCTTAAATGGCCTGTCCCCTGCACGTTTACTCTCATGTATCCGCTACCATCCTGCAAACTCTGTCAGATCCACTAGAACAGCATCTATTTATGACTGCAACATACCTTTCTGCCGTACAACTTTTGGACAATCTGCTTTTTCTTTTAAAGCCAATATACAATGGAATTCACTACCAGACAGCATAAAGAGCTGCAACTGAAAGCCCTTTTGAAAAATGTCTGTACTTCACATTGTTTTCCTTAAGTTATTTATTTTCCCCATCTTTGCTGCCGACAAAATGTGATTGTATAACGTGTGGGGGTGGGGGTGGTAATCATGTATTTATTGTACCCTGCCAGGGACTGCAGATGCAAATTAGCCAGTGACTACAATATGGTACAATACATCAAATGGTCCCCTAATAAAAACAACATTTAATTGAATTGAATATGCATACACAAGTAGACTCAAGTATTTCCCAATGTCATGACCAGTATTTAATTTAGTAGTAGTATTTAGATTTGCAGCAGTCCATTTGGTGTGGAGGATGAGCATCAGTGTTGATTCCCTCCAGAGACCACCTTCAGTCCGTTAAGAAGAGCAGGACAGGCAGTTTGTCAGCACACACAGCTTCCTCTCTGACAGATGGAAGCTATTGACCTCTACACGGCTCTAACTCCCTGCACACACCAAGGATCCCATTAAAGAGAGCAGGGACGAATGGCGAGAGAGGCCAGACAGAGATAAGGATGGAGAGCTAAGGGGAGGAAAATGAAGAGAGAAAGTGGTACCGTACATAGACATGTTAGTCTCTCTGTCCTTCAGTTGCATATAGAAGGACAAGGAGGATAGACACTGAAGGCCAGATTTACTAAGCAGGGTGAATTAACCTGTGGTAACAATAAGAAAAAAAAACCACACACATAATGGAGTAGCCAGTTGTGAATGCGATCTATTAAACATGTACTAATTTAGGATCCAGACACTGCCACTTTAATAATGAAAAGCACAAACAATCAAGACTGAAAATTAGCCTACAGTCATTACTCAGGATGCATGTATTCTCTTAGCAACATAGGTTCAGTTTACTTTTAATATGACTGTAGGTTTTAACACATGATTCTCATTGGAAGCAGCATAGAAACAGACTAAAAAGAGGCATCCAATGGAAAAGTTTTCTGCTGTATAACTGGAGAATGTAACAATTCTATGAAATATAAATGTAGAAAATTAATGTCCACCTTGCTCCAAATGGTCCCTCTGCAATACTGTTTGTAGCTGATGAATGCAGAGTAAACCCAGAACTTTAAAAATATATACTGACATGACCTAAACGCGAATTACATAAAGACTTACCAGAGTCCAATTTCTACAACCGAATACATGTGTGTAAAACTGACTGATAAACTCCTTTTTTAAGAATACAATATGAGGAAGTATCATTGGGAACATTATGCTCTGTCCGTGGTCCTGAACTGTGAATAACAAACTGCTGTTTGAACCACAGGGTAAGGGCCTCGGCTTCAAAATGAGGCCAAAGTGGATACCTTGTACTGTGTGGTACATTGTAACACCACTGATGGCCACTGGGGTTGGATAAAAAGTCTTTGTTCACATAGGCTTACATTGAACCTTGATGTAAAAATACAAAATCATAATGGTTTTCCCAGGTCAGAAGGGTTTGTGGCAGATTTTAGTTCATTCACCTGAAGAATCAGACTTTAAAGGTTTCTCCTTATTTAATAAAACATCTTTTTTTTCCCAGACAGCTTGACTGTGGTTATGGTTAATAGATCACACTAACAAGATTCTAAAACTATTATGTTAGGCGGTGCTTGATGAAAGTAAATCATTACTACCTCCGTTAAGGAGGTATTAAAATCGAGTCAGTTTGTTTGTTTGTCTGACTTTCAGCAGGATTACGCAAAATATCCTGAATGGATTTTGATAACATTTTCAGGATGTGTTGAGAATGTCACAAGGAACTAATAATTACATTTTGGTGGTGATCCAGAAGAGATCCTGGATTCTGGATCACTTTGAAATGTATTCTCAATTTACTGCAATGTAAAAATTCAAAGTGATCCAGGATCTCTGCCGGATCACCACCAAAATTTAATAATTTGTTCCTTGTTTTTATCAAAATCCATTTAGAACCTTTTGCGTAATCCTGCTGACAGTCAGACAAACAAACAGACAAACAAACTGACTGGAATTGAATACCTCGTTGGCGGACCTCTCTTCATTCAAAGGGGAAGGTCTGCCTTGGCAGAGGTTTGCCCTCTCAGAGTGCTTTTCTTGTTTAATATTAGTGACCCATGAGCCCTCTCATATGGCTCCAACCCTACGTGTTCCCAAAGCTCTGTCCCTGTTGTCCAAATATTTTTTATTTCTGGCTCCAAAACCCTAACATGATGATGATAGAAAAATTGTGAATTATTACGTTCCAAACAGCCGTTGAGAAACCAATGAGTGATGCCACAGTTCCTCCATCTACTAATTATATACACTCTATGGTTTGAATTCACATTTCATGTATTTCATGTAAGGTTTTTAGTACAGTATTGCCAAGCCTAAATAAACATGCAAATAAGTATGCTTCTTAAATCCCTGGTTGATTTATTGCAGAGCCTTAACATAGCACGCCTCTGCACTATTCCAATTACTGTCCAGGCATATGAAAATGTAAACCGAGGAGTCCAGCTACAGAAAACACATCACAAAGTCAGAAACTAAAGGAAAACAACAGAAGTGCAGCAGATTCTAGGTCTTGTTTGAATTCCTCCAGCAAATTAAATACAACATGGCTTTGCAATCAATATGTTCTGTTAACACATCCCTTTGGTATTCTAAATAAGTAGAGACAACACTTTCTGTTCCTCCATGTATCCTTTTCACATCAATGTTGGGTACAACATTGGTTAAGACATACTTTTTTATGGTAAGTAATGGCTTAATTGGCACTAATGTAATTGCAAGCCCCCCCAAATATTTGACATTTGTGCATGAGTACTAATTTATTCCTTGTGCCAGTATCAACCTTTCCTGAAAATGTTGTCAGAATCTTTGAGTTATCTTGCTAAAAGACAGACAAACAAAAACCCTGATGAAAACATATCCTCTTTGGTGGAGATAATTAGTCCAGAAAAGATAACTGTGTCCATACCTTTCCTCCAGTTTTCACTGTGCATCTTTTAATAAGGTCTGACAGTTGGAAGGTAGGTTTTACACTGGCACTGTGCACCTGAATCACTACCACTTTGCTTAGAGATAGATAGATGTAGATAGTAAGATCGATATAAATTGATTCGAAAATCAGGAAATGTACACAGAACAACGGAGGACATTTAATCCAATGTAAAGACGTGCAAAACACATACATCACACACTGCCAAGAACGGAACAGTTAAAATCATTAATCACAATGATCATAAATAATCTGCAGCGTATTGTGTCAGAACATGGGTCTTCATATTTGACAGATTTCACTACAGAACATCGCGTTTACACACATTTATGATGTTAGAGATGTCCAGTGAAATTCTATACCAAATAATTAAATGTGTTATGTGTACAACAAATCCGTGACTCCTGAGTTGAAAAAACAGTAGTGACTTTCTGACTATTATGTTGTCTTCCCGAGTGCTGTAGCAGCACTGAAGTGTTATGTAAGTCATTACAAACAACCACAGGCGGTGGGATATTGTTCAGCTTTGTTTTTCTCCATTTGTGTCTTCATCCTATTCATATTTCATTGTATTTGTCTTTGATCTGTATAAACGGAAGGTTTTCTCAGAACTTGTGTTGCAGGGATATGAATCGAATATGCCCTTATGTCTGTAAACACCTTAGAATAACATGTTTGAATACTGCATTACATAAAGAAATATATGCATAATGCAAAACAAGAAAGAAAACCATTAACGGCAAATGGCCAGAGAATGGTCAGCACAGCAGCTGTTTAACGACACAATATGAGTCAAACAGAATTTGTAATTGGACATTAGTCATTTTGAAATTAAAAGCATGTCTGGACCAAGAAAATTCAGTTTGTGTTGATTCTTACAAATTAAAAGGGCATATTTGATTGGATTGGATCTCATATTGTTTATTCCCGAGTTTATTACATTTATAAATGAGTTTGTGACAAGATAAAAATGACGAAAAACAGAAAGCTGGAATAAACAAAACATATTTCCACATTCACATCAGTCCGTTTTTTTTTTTGCCTTTGAATTAATGAACATTTTTTCCTCAGTATTGTTAAAATTTACAATAATATTCCTTGCCATAGCTGTCATTCATCTTATAATCTTTTAAGAAAGTTTGCTCTTGGAGTAAATAAATTGTAACATTAACCTCCTGAATTTCAACACAAAATGCTGTTAACACTTAAATTACTCATCATTAAGTAATAGGTTAAAAAGATGTGCAGGAAACTAAAATTGTTTTAAATAAGTGATGTGCAGGAATATTTGTACAACTAAACTTCAAAATGATGATAATGTGGAATTACTTTTATAAATAACATACAGTAGAGTCACATACAGTAGAACTATGATCACAGATGACCTTCACAGTTATTGGGCCAAAACACAATATTTGAAATCTCTCTGATGGGACATTTTAGAGACAGTTTGACAGATTAATGTTGCTAAATTGTACGTATGATGTAGTTTTAATTTCTTTTACTCTCTTGGTTATACCGTTTTAATATATTTATTTAAATTATGGATTTGTGTAATAGGGATGTTTGGATGTGCTGTGATTGTGTTGATGTTGTTTTATGTTATTGTGCTGCTTTTCTTACAACTGCCATATATGCTGAGAGACCACAACAAATATCCCCACAGGTACAAATAAAGTATATGAATGAATGAAATTACCCATATTTTTACTTTTACATTAAATGTTGCTATAGTTGGACCATGAGGGATTATGGTTGGGGCATTACTGTGTTTTGACCCTATTACAAATTGCCCATGCATATACCACTCATATCTTGTCTCTCTGCAACAGAAGCTACTTAATGCTTTGTAAATATGGTGTGTGTGTGTGTGTGTGTGTGTGTGTAGTATCATGTCTGTTCTCCAGAGGTTTAAAGCCTATAATTATAATCATAACTAAACAATGTTATATGAGTCGGGTCAAACATGGATATAAACTGACCTCTGACCAGTTGGCGGAGGCGTGAAACCCTGATATAGTAATTCTCATTTAATTAAATGATAAATGTATCAAAGCAATAAGCCCCAAGAGGCTGTGGTTTAGAGCTATTGTAGTGTAGTTAAAAGTCGGTACTATCCCCTCAGCGGTTGTCCGATCACCGTTAATCACCTTGGCCTCTTTAGAAAATAAAAACAGCAACAGAGATTAACAAAATGTATTGATAACAAATAATCTATTTTTCTGCCAGTGCACCTCCTCATTAACTTGTCAGCAATACAGTTGCCAAGCAACACATAGACAAGTTGGAATAGTGTTTGAAGTTTGCGCCAAGGCTTAACAACTGTCTGGATGTCATTATTAAATGTGCATTTTTTGAAGTTGTGTTCATTTGTGTTAACACTTTTCTTCACTGGCAGAAGGCTGTTTAATGCTCAGTTTTGTTTGCCTGGTGCCAAAAGCAAGAATTATGCTCCAGAATCTTCTCTTATTGCAGTTTTGGTATAAGATTGCACTGACTATTCACTTCTTCTTTGTGTTTTACATCATTTCTAAGATGCCTCTAAGCAGCATCAGAAAGTTGTACAGTTCTCAGTACACCTAAAAAATGGGGGGGGGGGGGGGGCAGTTTAGCAGTATCGTCTTCTTTCTTTTACACTCATTGATTTCTGTCTCTTTGCCTTCTTAAGTCTAATTTTATTCTGTCCATCTCCTTTTCATCATGATTTAATGCAGTCCCAGATGTGTGTATAGTAAGTATTTTATCCTGACTTTAAGGGCAAATCAACCAAATAGAATAAAAACAAGAGCTTTCTGTTTTTATAAATGGATTTACTAAGAACTCAAGCAATCCTTCACTGCAAATGCAATTACGTAAACCATTCAGCAATATGTTGGCCATGGAAGTATAACCCAGCTCCTATTTAGATTAATATGACCTAATCAAATGAAAAAGGGAAATGCGACCAGTGTCGTCGTATCAGTTGCTTAACCCTTTGTCACTGGAGGTTGACTGAGCACAGAAATTAGATTTTTGTTTTCGTACAGATGAAAAAATGTGAAGGCAATGCATCAGGTTCACACTGCAGAGACAAAGGCAAACAGGGAGGGACTGGAGGGGAAAGTGTAGATTGATTTGAAGGTCAAATGATTGTGAATACATTAAGGATAGTTGGTAGTTATCTGAAAGACGAAAAGACGAGGAGAAGAAAATTGGACAACAGATGGAGAGAGCTTTAGAACCGACCGATGGACGAACTTAAAGGCTGTGTGAGTGTACAGCATGTACCCGCTCTGTCCTGTAACGCTTCATATCCCTGCCTTTGTCTTCCTTTCACACACACATATGCATATTACCATCCTCGGTATACAAACACTCACACTGCCACTATTCAGTGCTGCCCCTGGGGATGAGTGTGGAAGTATTTGGAAACAGAGGGTGGCCAATACTGCAATCGATTTCACACTCCCCTCCCTCTCCCTGTTTCACCTCTTGTTCTTCCTCCCACACTGCTCTCTCCCTCCTCCGCCTGGTGTCTGACAAACAAGTACAATTTGAGGCCCACACACTGAAGGGGTGAATGAGTGAAAGTGAAGTGTTGAAGTAAAGGTCTATTGCTACCACAGACTGATGTTCAGTGGTGTTTTTCACAGCGAGTGTCCCTACATCACAGACAAATTTCTCTTAATACTCTCCAAAATCCCTATTCCTGAAATGAACCGCGATGGTGTTTACATGTCCTCATTTTGTAAAAGACAGTATCCATACTAAGCTGTTTACATGGCTAATGAAAGTGAATATTCCATTAATATTCCCGGCTATATGCAGCTGTGCATATTTAGATTAACTCTGCCCTAGTAATATGTTTACATCAAAATATTAAAAAGATTAGCTGGAGTCTTTTGCATCAAAATGTAATGTTTAGTTTGCCTCTGGTAGTGGACTTAATCAAATGTGTCTTTGTTCATTTCCAAAAATGTTTCATTTTATTACACAAGTATTTCATCATATGACAAATCTTCAAAGTTAGGTACGTGTCCCTCGTAAATACTATTCTTTAATCATATAAATGGTAAATAATGTAATATTTTCTAATACATACCGCTCTGGGAAAAATAAGAGGCCACTGCAAAATTAGCACTTTCTCTGATTTTATCAATCATAGTTGTGTGTTTGAGTAAAATTAACATTTTTGTATTAGTCTCTAAACCAAGTATTCCAAGTATTTAGAGCATGTATTTGCAGAACATGACGTATGGTCAAAATAATAAAAAGATTTTGTATTTTCAGACCTTAAATATTGCAAATAAAACCAATTCATATTCATTTCTAAACAACATAAAACTAATTTAACTTGATAAAAGTTAACACATCAGTATTTGGTGGAATAATCCTAAATTTCATGGACAGCTTTCACATGTCTTGGTTCTCCACAGTTACTGTTGGATGACATTATGCAGCTCTTAGCAGAGAAGTCTGAGAATAATGTGTCATGGCCTGTGACCATCCATGTTCCTCTAGAAGTTTCCAAAGTGGGTTCAGGTCTGGATATTAGTCTGGCCATTCCAGGGTCTATGTCTGGTGATGTGTTATCCATAACTTTATTGATCTAGCTGAGGCCAGGGTCATGATCCTGATAGAAGGACCAGTCCTCAGAGTTTGGGAATATTGTCAGAACATAAGTCCAGTAGTTTTCAGTAATTCATTTTGGATTTCAATTACTTTTATGGTACTAATAACACTGTTTTTGCTATCAAGCTAGTCTTATTGCAAAAAGATAGTGGATGGAAACAGTGGTGGTGTGTTTCCATCCACTGTTGGTGGTGGTGGTGGTGGTGGGGGTGGGGTGGGGGGGACAATGATTGGCCTGAGTTTTCCTCTCGTTCCACCCTCTAGACTGGACTAAAACATTTCCCTTTTTTTTTTGCAAACATTCTATTTCAGTGCATGATATGGGATATTGAAGAGGTTTTCAAGCAATATGGTCAAAAATGTTCCAAAAAAAGGATCTCCCACCCCACCTTTAAATAAGACATGCATCAGGTGTTTATTCAGGAGAATAATGTGTCCTTGTTTTTGGAATTCAACAGACACAGGAGTGGAATGACTGTCATACATGCAGACATGTTGATTTCACAGGAAATTGTAGTGGTCTCTTCATTTTTCCAGAGCTGTACAACAGTATATTAAATACATAATTTTAATGTTTTTCATTCTGGGGCAGGTCTGGACACTGTAAGTGATATTCTTTCTGTCTTTTTTTTCAAAGTTCTTGGCTCCTCTGAATTATATTTCACTATTTTACTGGGGCCACTAGTTTTCCCTCCAAATGTAGTTTTTGATTGTCACTGTAATATAAAGGCTACAATGAACATGTAATATACAAAGCAGCAGGTAGTGCAAAATGCACCCCCACTATAATCACTGAAATTGGCTGCACCTGGTGAGAGCAACCGTGTTGTGTTGCTTATTAGCCATGGAGATTCACACTGCAAGTGTAAATATAGACCAGTGTTCTATTGTTATTGAAGATGACACGTCAATGGTCTTAACCTTCAAACACCTAGACAGGATCCAGCAACCAAAAACATCAATATCTAATGACTTTTGAACCGTTAATCCTATTAATCAGTGAAATAATGGAGCTTCTCTGAATGCCATTGTTATCCATTAATGAATGTGGAAACGTTGTCATCTTCACGGATTCACAATCAAACTCATGTAGTTTGAAACATAACAGTGGATGTGGACATGATATATTTACTGATATATTTCTGCAGTTTTTCTTGTTTTGATGGAATAATCTTTGAATTTACCCTTTTGTGAACATCTACATGGCCAGGGAATTAAATAAGGGGGAAACAATCACTGAAAAAGGAAAGGATTATAAGTATTCATATCAGTATATGAATACTGATAAGTCACTCAAGAAAAGTTAAAGGTAGAGAAAAATGGAGCTAAATCTTTACCTATAGTCACAGTGCTACTTTTGTGGCAGTTCCCAACTGAATTTTCCTCTTCATTTAACATTTAAGTGATCATCATTTATCTTCTGTATTTTGCATCATTTTCAGTGAAAATCTATTCTTTTCTTACATTTGATTTACTGGTCATGTAGGTTTTCATGAAAAGCTCAGATCAAAGTTGAGGTTTATTATATCAGGAACGGAAAAAAACTGAAGAAGAAAATTACTTTTCCAGCAAAGATATCAGTAACTGTGTAACTGTGTGTCCATCCACTGTCATTGATCCAACTCCATGGGTTTTACTGGTGAATCAATGTGGTAGAAGATGACAGTGTTTCCACATTCACTACAGAGCCTCTGATCATCTAAATGGGTCATATCTAATGACAATGAAAAGATGCAAACTGCATTTTATTGACAATTATTGACATGTATTGACAGCATTAGTGGATCAACAAGTATTCAACATTTTACATCAATAGATGCCTTTGGATGATTAAGTCTTTATGGGTTATGAGTTAAAATTGCTGTGTTTCAGTAAACCAATGGTAAAAAGGAAATGGGTTTGATTAGGAGTATTATTCCTTACACAGTCATTATACGTCATATCATGAAAATTACACAATTTTAGTCAAAATAATTACGGTTATAAGATCAAAAACTAAAGATTCAACAGAACTTCAAAACAAAAGCTAATTGTCTGTTTCATCACCAGAACCCCTGTACATTTGCTGCATTGTTCAGCAGTAAGAATAATAACTCTGTGGCACGTATGCTCTGTGAACAGTCTACAAATCTCATGCCTTCGATGTAGTTTGAGCGTAAGTCATTAGTATTCATAGAACATAACACTGTAGAACACATACTTTGACAAAAGGTTGAAGATTATTACTGCTGCCACAGGTTTATGAGGAGGAAACATGTAGGCAGCATGAAGCACACACTGGGCTTTAATAACGTAGCTTATGATATCAGGCAGTGTAGAGTGAATGTGACAGACAGCTCTTTATCACAATGCCCCCTGACACGTAATTAAATCTTCTCTCCTCTTTTCTCCTCTCAGAACTTCTCCCTTCAGGTGGAACACTGGTACAAAGGAGCGAATGCTGATTAAGGTAACGGACAGGGAGCCCAGCTTTTTGGCGCACCAGGGAAATGGCTACTCCCCGTGTGATCCCCCCACCACACCTGGAGCCCCCTCTGGAGGAGGCACCACCTCACGCACCCGCCGATCCTCTGGAGGTAACCCCCCCTCTGAACCTGATGGCTCCCCAGTTCTGTACGCTGACCGCCGCCAGTCTCCCTTCCTGAAGCGAGCCGAGCTGGGAGGATCGGGCACCCACCGTCGCTCCTCGGCCGATTCTCAGCCCCCGTCGCCCCGCTACGCCTATGAACCCCCGCTTTATGAAGAGCCACCCTCAGAGTACCAGCCCCCTCCCATCTATGAAGAGCCCCCCACCGATATGCACCTCTCAGATTCATCCTTCTATGGCACTGGAAAGTCCCCCGCTCGGAAGTCCTCGGCACCCCTCTATCATTCACCCAAGCAGGGTCAGTCTCCTTATGGCCAGCTGGTTCTGACCCGCCAGAAGTGTCCCGAGAAGACGCAGAGTCTAGAGTACAGTCCTGTGGGGAAGGAGTATGTCAAGCAGTTGGTCTACGTGGAGCAGTCGTCCTCCAGTCCTCGCTTTAAGACTGCAGACCGCCTTCTCCGTTATGGAACTACAGGGGGTTACGGTGGCTCCTATGGGGGATCCTACACTCTGCAGCACAGCCAGTCTCTGATTAGAGACCCCCGCCTACTGCTGGACTACAGTGGCGAGGGTGGTGAAGGAGGCCAAAGGCTGCTTTATGAGGACTCCATTTCTTGGTCATCAAGCCAGACCCATACTCTGTCATCCTCTTCCACAGGCGGCCCCGGGGCATTCTCCCCTGGTGGAAATCGCAAACGCAAGAGCCGCAAGCCGTCCCTTCCTCAGGAGCTGGCACGCTGTGGGGGCCCTGAAGGGGAACTGGTGGGGACAGCATCTGAGGCCATGCTGGCTCAGGCTAGACTGGCATGGGAGGCCCAGCAGGTGATGAAACAGAGAAGCAGTTGGGACTCAGGGCAGGGAGGTGGAGGGTCAGGACCAGTTGGTGGCTCCAAAGATGGGTATGAGAGCGATGGGGCGGTGCCTCTGCCATTACCGGGGCCCGTGGTGAGGGCATTCAGCGAGGATGAGGCACTGGCGCAGAGTGATGGGCACCACTGGAAACGCAGCACCTTCGACCGCCTCGGCTTCCCTCAGGCACTGCTGGAGAAAAGCCTCTCTGTCCAGACCAACCTGGCCTCCCCAGAGCCTTACCTCCACCCCTCACAGGTACTGTTACATGCTGGAAAACCGCATACACATTTAAGGATAGTTTCACTACACTTATATATGGACTATAAAATAAACGATTATAGAGGTCCATTCATATCTTATGTTACACTACGTATCACATTATAGTAGTTCACAAATTATACATTATCATGATGTGATTTGATATAAAATGGGTCATGTGTTATATCACCATCATCATCTGGAAATAACCAATATGAAATGATAGACATTTTTACATATTCGTATTGTACAGGTCTGTCCACCTTCTGGACCCTAAAGTTTACCTTTTTCAGCAGTCACTACATCAGAGGATCGCCATGTTATAAGGATGTTGGTTTAATCACAGGCATCTTTTTTGTCAGTGAACCATCCTGAGCAATGTCAGTCACAAGTAATTCATTATTTCTAGACAGTACCATACCTTAAAGTGATAATTCAGTATTTTTCACATGAATTTGTGTAGAATCAACGTCTTTACTCTGGTGCACCCCCAGACAGTGTCCTGTGTGACGAGTTCTGGTCCGGTTTTGATGAAAGTAGCCCTGGCGTCAACAAAATAAAATGTGTTTCTTCTCAAAACAGTATATGTTTGAATGAGTAATTTATTTGCATAACAAAACTGTCACATTACAAAAACTCGTAATTGCTTGGAGCTACTTTCTCTCAATAGCGATCAATGCACGTTGTCACTGCTAATAGCTGTGTGCCTTAGCAAACTACTTTCATCAGTTGTTTGGCAGTGTTTGCGGCTTCTACGTGCAGGTGCGCAGCTGTTTGCGGCTTCTACGTGCAGGTGCGCAGCTGTTAGCAGTAACAACGCTCATTAATCGCTATTGAGAGAAAGTAGCTCCAAACAGTTATGAGGTGTGAGTTTTTGTTTCGTGGCCATTTT
Source organism: Siphamia tubifer (assembly GCA_020466265.1). Taxonomy (NCBI): domain Eukaryota; kingdom Metazoa; phylum Chordata; class Actinopteri; order Kurtiformes; family Apogonidae; genus Siphamia; species Siphamia tubifer. Next base: position 25,647,681 of record CM035786.1, on the reverse strand, counting down.
GTTATGCAAATAAATCACTCATTCAAACACATATTGTTTTGAAAATGAACCCGTTTTATTTTGTTGACCCCAGAAAACCTGCCGGGACTGCTTTCCTTTGACCAAAATTGGAACAGAACTCAACTCATAGGACACTGTCGGGGGTAAGTCACTGTGGGTGCACCAGAGTAAAGACACTAATTGTATACAAATTCATGTGAAAAATAGTGAACTGTCCCTTTAAAGTATGCTGATTGTTCTCCAGTGAACCCTGTCCTCCACATCATTTATCCTTTTATCTTGTAGCTGCTAGCAGTATTCTTGCATATGTATTAATTTCTCGGGTTAATAAAGTTAAGAGCTGGAATTTTCTTCAGTGAGTACTTGATGAACTCAGGCTCTGCTGTCCTCCTGTGTTCCAGCCCCAGCTGCTGTAAAGCCCGGGATGCTGGGCTCTTTGATGGGCTTACGTAATAGTCCCACTGCTGTTGGGTTGAGCTGTAGACCCTGTCATTCCACCTACAGTAGCACCATGTGCAGGAAACACACACATGCATAACAGTTTGTATTTACTGTAGCAGCTGTTCCCAGTATTACTCATACCACATGAGCCTACTCAAGATGTGGAGTCTTACCAGTTGCCATGGAAATGCAGATGTTGAGATTCTCATTTTAATCACTTTTCATTTCCGTGACAACAGAGTAGACTGATAGGAGGATGCTAAAGCTACAGAATAGCCACTAAATAACTGTGGACATGAGATTGTTGTTTCATGTATTTATATCATACTGCATTTACTTACATCAACACAGTGGGCCAAACTCTACATTTATAAGAATGGTAAGTTATGTGTTTATACGTTATCAGAAGTTAACATTACTATTATCAAACACAATTATATGTGTGCACATTTAAGACATTTAAATTACTAGTTTAAATTCAACATGAAGTCTCAACAGTATGGTTTTGGTTTTCAGTGAGTTTTCAGCCTTCACCTGTTCAGTCTTTATACACTGGTGCACATAATTTTTTTAAATTTTCTTTTACCCAGGACTGAGTATATATCATTATTCCTGGTCAAAGATTATTACTGATGTGGATAAATAAAGAATGTGTCTGAAAACAAAAGTATTCCAACTTTATCAGCAGCTATATAGATGTGTCCATAGTGCATCTCTGGAAGAAAGTGGATCTGTCAGTTAGTCCCTTTTATATTTAAGATGTGACACCTGTGGAGTCACAAACAAGGATAAAACAATAAAGTGGAATGTTATCGGGGGCCAAAAGTCAAAGTCTGTGTGCGTGGGTTCCAATGGGAGCTCCAACCTGATCATTTATAATGAAATTGGGACATAATGACTTGGAACAGTGGGAATCAATGTGTTCAGGTGGTTAAATACGTTTTCCTAAACTCTAGGAGTCACAGATTTTGCCAGTATGTGAAATTACAATTACATTCTATTGTAAATAGTCTTAAAAAAAGTATTAAAAAGTCTTAAATTTAGCTTGTAGACACTGGTAGGAAGCCTGATTATTTGAAGCATGATATCTCATAAACATCTTGAAAGAATGTCACATTTGGTTTCAACATTCACTTTGACTCATGGATGAAGTGATTAAATCAAAGGTCAAAGGTCAAGGTTGTTTTGACCTCATAAAACTGCTGCAGGATCAGTGGATGGTATCACAGTGTGGGGCTATCACTAAAGATTATTAATATACTCATTAATTTGGACATTATCCAAAAACATCAAATGTCGTCAAGGTTCTGATGTCTTTTTTTTTGAAGAAGAAGAAGAAGCAGAAAAAAAAATCTAAAGCCTTTAGTTCATGCACAGAACAACAAACCAAATCTTCATATTCTCATATTTAATATGCAAGAAGCTGTAAAATATTTATCATCCATAATTCAGTTGTCGTTTGTAAAGTCCATTAACAGACTTCTTGTTGTAGCTGTAAATGCAAAGTATGTTGGCTTAAAGTACAGATCTTCTGTTGTTCATGTGGGATTAGCATTTGTTTCACTTTACCACAGAAACATGAGATTTGTGCTTCATCCAGCACTGGAGTTAATACTGTAATCTTTGTTTCACTGGCACTAATTATACAAGTAAAAAAAAAAATGTGTGCATGTCAGGAATGTCCAACTTCACAGCATGTTAGTTTGACACACAGCCCAGCCATATTACCTCTCATACATATACATTTTTCATTGTTCATGTGTGATGCAAAGAGAAGGACATGAAATGAAGACATAAGCACTGCTTGGTTTGACACGTCCTTTTATCTGAGGCCTCAGAGGCTCTGACAGATAAGAAAATAGGAAGCACTAAGGCAAAAGGAAAATAGGCTGTCGCTTTTTTCCTCAACACTGCAGCGACATAGTTTAAAGGCAAGAGTCTGAGGAAAGGAATCTGTTGACAGGATCCTCCATTAGAAGAGCAGTAGAAAAATGACTGAGGACAGTGTGGAGGATGAAATTAAATGAGCAGGCAGCAACAACAGAGAAGGACTGCAGATGCCAGGGCAGCTGTTATGTAAAACTGCAGCCATCATTACTGGAAATGAATGTCACAACAGTCACCAGGGAAGTGGTAGCAGAGGAAATTGTCAGTTACTACAACTTTCTATAGCTTATTTAATAAAGAAACAGCTCAGTATTGATGGAAATACTTCATAGATTGGTATGGTGGTTGAAGGGGTTACCGTATTTTCTGGACTATAAGCCACATCCACTGTATATTTCAAAATATAATAAAATAGGAATATACAAGCCATACTGGGGTATAAGCCACAGATATCTGTTGAAAAATCAGATATTTACTGTATGTACAGAAGGGTTTTGAACTGTAAATGTAGTTATTTGTATGTACCTGAACAGATTTTTTTCCTAATGGTGCCTTTTAACATGGCAGCAACTTTGTTGATTATAACAGAACAGAACTAGGAGAAAAATAACCAGTATTTATTGTATTTATCTTCATGACAAATGACTTTAATTATCTTCACTGAAACCCATGAAGTCGTCTTGTTCTGTGTCAGACTTGAACAACCTCAGAAGCGCTTCGTCACATCTGTCTCCATAACGAAGGGGTGAGGATTTGAAAAATAATTAAAATTTGCTAATTTGTCATTTGTGTGCTATCTGCTAAAGAAAAGAAATAGTGTATTCTTCTTTGTATTGATTGTTCTTAGTAGTTTTGATTCTAATTCTAGTTAGAGCGCCCCTAGTGGTGGAAGAAAAATCCACAGAATAGCTACACCTTTGTATAAGCCTCATGGTTTTAAAAATATGAAAAAAGTAGCGGCTTATAGTCCAGAAAATATGGTAAATTCACTGTCATATGGATGATTGTTGGACTATGACAGTAACCTCTGAAAAAGAGAAGAACATCCATATTTCAAGGTGCTTTCCCCCCCTTTATTCCAGTATTTTTGCAATAAACTATGGTTTTCTGACAGTACGTCAGAATGGTCAAATACTACTATGTGTAGTATTTCGAACCACCGTATTGTCAGACCAGTTTTGGTTTGTTACCTTCATCAGGATCATACTAGTAGTGTTGTTAGTGTCTTGCCCTCTTTTGAAACCTTAAAGCAATCATCTGAAGGTGACATTTTAGAAAAACTATATCCAGCCTCTGCAGGGAGATGATGTTTTCAAATAATGATACCAACTTGTCTGTGAAAAGCTGCATCGTGTACTCTAACTATGTTATTCCTCAGTGCCTTGATTGAAATAAATGGACCCTTTGTTAGACTGAAATAACCTTGCGGATATTGACGTATTAACACGTCAGTCATAATCCTCTCGTGTGTGCCAGACAAACTCTCAGCTCTTTAAGTGTTCTGCAGCAACACCTAAATGAATGACAATTTCTGTTTCTTCTTTCCATCACCGTCTTTTTTTCTTCTCAGTCGGAGGACCTCGGAGCCTGTGCCCAGTTTGAAGCCAGTCGAAATGCCAGGAATATGATGCCCAGTGCCAGCTGTGGCGTTTTCCCAGAGTTCACCTTAAGAAAACCCTCATCAGAGACTGATATTGAGAACTGGGCATCAAAACACTTCAACAAACACACACAGGTACTGGTGGGTGTGTGTGTCTGTGTTTGTTTGTGTGTGTTTGTTTGTATTCCCATCTTTCAGGGGACATTGATATGTTTACACAGTCAAGCTATGGGGACCTCTGACCCTATGGGGACCAAAATTCAGGTCCTCACAAGGGTTAAATATAAATGTAGGTCCCCACTAGTAAAATATAAATATGTGAAGAATACATTATACATTATGTTTATATTGGTGGTGCGGTGGTTAGCATTTGTGCCTCACAGTCAGAAGAACCCTGGTTCTATTCCCACACCAGACCTTTCTGTGTGGAGTTTGCATGTTCTCCTCATGTCTGCGTAAGTTTTCTCCAGGTACTCCAGTTTCCTCCCACCATCCAAACACATGCACTGATAGGTTAAGTGTTTAATCTAAATTGTCAATAGGTGTGAATGTGAGAGTGATTGTTTGTCTATATATGTTCAGCCCTGAGATGAACTGGAGACTCATACAGGGTGTACCCCGCCTTTACCCATTGTAGCTGGATTAGGATATGAGGATAAAGTGGGTTCAGATGACGAGACATTATTTTATTTTATTTTTTCAGGAAGTCCCCTTAAAGCATGAGGGAAATCAGTGCAAAGTGAAACATGTATTTTTCAAAGGTTTGGAGATGTGCTACCTTTTTATTATTACTATCATTATTTTGAATTTTTTTCAATTTATTATTACTTTTTTATTTAAATTGTATTTGTAATTTTATTTATATTCTATATATATATATATATATATATATATATATATATATATATATATATATATAATTTTTTAAAATTATTTTTTTCCTACTTTATTATTATTTTCCTACTTTTTTTTTTTTTATTTTAGTTTTTTAAAAGATGTGATTACTACCCAATGGCTACATTCCATGAGACATGGAAACAAGTGTGTGTGTGTGTGTGTGTTAGAATTGCCTAATCATCTCACAGGATATGTCTGCTTTCTTTCATCCTATCATTTGTAGATATTATTTCAGAACTTAATTATTATATTAACTCCGTTTTTAAAGAGATTATTTTGCTTAAATAAAGTAAACTACAAGAAGTTGATGCTCACGTTAAGTTTGAAAGGTGTGGAAATGTACCAGGAAGGATCAAACTAACCATATTTGTAGGCCTCTATTATAATCACGCTGCCAGAAAAACCTAGTAGCAAAACAAAGTAACTGGGATTGCAACACAGCTAACAATTAGTGCAAACCTAAATGGATTATAACTAAAGGATATGCTGACATAGTAATACATTAGCATACAGCATTATTTACATGCAAATATGATCAAACATTAACATGTAATCTTATTTAAAATTAGCATCACTACTAATCCATAGAAATCCTGTTAGATTTTTAATGTGTAAGAAGTGTATGTGCTTAATATGATTTGTGCTGAGTTTGTCTTTTGTTGTTTTTAGCTTAGAGAAATCAGTGTACAGATCATTGTATGTAGGAAACTGGGGCTCTTTTTATTTTAACAACTGAACATTGAAAAATGACCTGCTAGCATAAAAGAGACTCCTACATAAACGTCACCTAAGCACACAAGCATCCACAAACCTCAGATATTGAACCTTAAATGTGTTAGACAGTGAAAAATAACACTTGGCATAGAAGGTCATTTTAAGTCATGTCAGTGAATAAAAAAAGTCAGATTTTAGCTATGTAGAAGAATAAAACACAAATGTGCTTCATTCAGTGTCTTTATTACTGAGCTCCTCTTTGCCATTATTTATAACTAAGTAGTAAATAGAATACTAATACTGTGTGTTACCATGAAGACAAATCGATTCACAGAAGCAACATTGTAAATAACCATTTTCTACTGACCTAAATCAGAGAACACAGCAATGACAATCCATGTGTGTATGTATTTACTGTCAATACATGTTCAACACACTTATAACTGTGCAAAACCTTAGTGTCACCTGGACATTTCAATCTTTTTGATCCATGTCAACTGTAATTCTAATCCCCCAGATACGGTGCATTAACAGACCAAGTATACTGTATGCTTTAGGTGTTTTATAGGATTTGACATGATGTAACCTTAAAGCTGGATTACGATCCAGGCAAACTGGGACCACAGAGCCCAAAAGGTTCCAGGATTACATTAGGGTGATTTGTGTCTATTAATAGAAACAGTGTTTTGATATTCAGTTTTCTGACATTATTGAAATCATAAGGTGGCCTTGCATGTCATTTTTTTTCCACAGAAGCCTCAGCAGTCTTAACCCCCTGTGCAAACAGGCCCTTGAGATCTTGGAAAACGGTTTCTTTAGCTATATTTTAAAAGTATACACACCCATGCCTCTTCGTCAGCTCACCCCTCGAAACCACGGCTTCAAAAATACATCAACGCACATGCTGTCTGGAGCGATCACGGAGATTCACAAGCATTCACGAGAACTCAACATCAATTATCATCCTAAATAACAAAACAATAATCAACATTTATCAGCTTTTGTCACATGAAGCTTAGCTAACAAAAGGTTTAGAAGCATGAAATAAACACCATGAAAACTAATGGATAAGGACAATAGTTTATGGTGTTACACCAGCAGTGTTGGTAACTTAACAAAACCTGCTGGAACATTCTGTTTGGTCAATATCTGACATTTTCTCACTGACGGAGTGAATATGATACCCATAAGTGATTAGTATGTACAAATATTATATAATTATAACAGTATCATCTTACCTATGGAGTAGAAACATGGTCACCTTAGCATCAGTTTTGAGCCTCTTTTCCTTTTTCAGTTGACACCAACGCTGGAAAGTCGTAGTGATTACCACCCTTGTCCTGTTCCGTTCTTCGCTCAGCTTCCTCATGGCCGTAGCTTTTTCAAACACAGTTTTTACAGTTTTTGGCTGCCGGTTGTCATCTTTTCCATCATAGCTGTTTATGTGAACACCGATATTGCTGAACTGATATTTGAGGGACGTATCAGCAAATCAATCATTGTAAAGATGATCAGTACAATGATTGGCCAGAGTTTTCCTCTGGTTCCACCCTCTAGACTGGACTAAAACATTTAGGTTTTTTGCAAGCATTCTATTTCAGTGCGTGATATGGGATCATGAAGAGGTTTTTAAGCAATATGGTAAAAAATGTTCCAAAAAAAGATCCCCCACCCCACCTTTAAACCTTTATTTATTTGTATATTTTATGACACTGATGTTTCCTCCCACATATACAGTAATGGAGCTGCAGTTTTTACATGGAGTTGTTTGTATTTTGACATTCTGCTTCTGTTTCGAGAGTTAAAACAGCATCTGTCCTCTCAGATTGTCCAGGCAGTCAGTGTTTTTTGCTGTTCTTTCAGGGTCTGTTTAGGAGAAAGGTGTCCATTGCCAACATGCTGGCCTGGAGCAGTGAGCCCATCAAGAAGCCCATGATCGTCACCTCAGACCGCTCCGTAAAGAAGGAGGCAGTGGACATCTTCAAACTCATCCAGACCTATATGGGAGACCGGCGGTCCAAAATAGATCCCCTATCTGTGGCTCTGGAGGTCTGTAGACTGCTTGAATCTCTGTCCTGTCTATATCAAACCAGGAAACCCTTACTGAATTGTGTCTTACCTTGGTATCTCTCTGTTGTACGTGTCCATGTCTTTGTTGTGACACATTGTTACATGAGGACCCTTAGGAACCACAGTCTCAGCAGGAAATAACTTGACTGCTGTAATAAGAAGATGATGAGCACCAGCTGTTCCCTAAATACACCAGATAAATTGATTCAGGGCAACACATGCAGGCCAGAAGGTGCCAAGCTTTGGTGAATTGGCTGAAATTTGAGACTTATTTGGTATCTGAACTTCAGTTAACCTCAGACAGACAATGTTTTCATAGGTTGTGCTGATATTATATTCAGTATTACTGGATACATTAGTGGAGTGTGGATTGCCCTGTAGAGCGGAATTCCTGCTAAAGGACTATCTGTGTTACACTCCCCAGGGTTTAACATATATTTAACAGACTGACAAGTCACATGTCAAAGCACCAATTACATTCAAGAGGTTAGTCCATCACTCAGGACCACATCAAAACCTGGTCTTCAAAGGTTTAAGTATTGGAACTAAAACAAACTTCACAAACTAGTTTTAGAGGGATGTATTACTTTAGCCTATTAAGAACTTCTCGGTTCAATTGGACTAGTTTTGCTTTTTTGAAAACGTTTCATCTTTCATCCAAGAGACTTCCTCAGAACTGCAAATGAAACGTTTTCAAAAGAACTAAACTAGTCCAACTGAACCAAGAAATACCAAGAAGAACAATGACCTGGGCAAATGACAACCTACACAGACAGCCTATTAAGAAGTTTCTTTGAAAGATTAAATTGAATTTCTTGATGGATGCTACTACCAACTAAAAAGCAGAACACAAAAATACCATTATGTTTCACTTTCATTAATATTGGAAAGCCCCAGGTGAGATTAGACCTAATAATGATAAATGTTATATTTCCAGAATAGGCTGAGGGACTCTGGGAGTGCAGACCTCCAATAGTGCAGTTTGTCTCAGTCCTGAATATTATTAAACCACAAATAAACCACAAACAGTCAGCTATGCTTTCCTCCTATTTCCGAGTTTGTGCCACTGCCTGACTGCTACCATAGTAACATACTTCACTTTTTACACTTCACTCTTTTTTTATTACATTATTTTTTTCGCTGTTGCTGTGATTATGCAGCAGAAAAGAAGGAGCTTAGATTTTCAGAACAAAATATATATATTTTTTTTACATATTAGCTGCCATGGCTCAGGGGATAAGAGTGGGTTGTTCAATAACCAAAGGGTTGGTGGTTCAAATCTGGGCCAATCCTGCTTAGTTTTTGTGTCTTTGGGCAAGCTTATGCTTCATCCTACTCCTTTTCGGACATATCATTGTTATTATTATTATTGTTGTATGGATTATTGTTGCACTTTGCACATGTTCGAAATAAATCATTCAAATCAAATCAAGACACTTCACCCTCCTTGCCTCCAGTGCTGCTACTCACACTGGTGTACTGATGTGTATTAATGTTCGATGGTGGTCGGAGGGGCCACAGGCACGAATTGGCAGCTATGCTTCCGTTAGTCTGCCCTAGGGCAGCTACATATGGAGTTGTGTAGTGGCTGTATGTAGTTTACCAACACTAAAGTGAAAATGTGTGGCTGAATGAATAATGGACCCCCTCTATGCGCTTTGAGTATGCGTTCATAGAAAAGTACTATGTATGTCTAATCCATTATTCATTATTATGAGTGGGATAAGTAAAGGTACCACCCATACATCATATGACAACTATGATGGCCCTAAACCTGTAGATTTCTAGCCACAGTCTTCCGCGCAAATAAACATTAATGTTAACAAGTATTCAGAAAATGCCTAATCTTGCCTGTTCTTGAATTAAAGACAATAATTTGATTTTGTCATTTGTGCTAAATGTGACCTTGACCTTTGACCTTTTGTAATATTGATGATTTTGTCATATGTATATATGCGTCAGTGTGTGTAATATTATGATAATATATCCAATATTGATTAAGTTATAGCATGATATGTCTATGGTTGACACACACAAACAGAGTTACACAAGTTAATTTTGTGACATGTCACCTTTGACCTCAAGAGATCTTAAAAACTATTGGTTGTAGGTGATAATACCAATTATGAGAATTGTAGAAAACTTCATTCCACGTCGTTTGATACCAATCTGAAAGTTCTGTGACCCTCCGTTCTTGAGTTATAACCAATAATGTGATTTTGACCTTTTAGTTCATTGTGACCTTGACCTTTGACCTTTAATCAAATGGATCATTGCATCTGATGCACATTAGCTATACATATATATATATATATATATATATATATATATATCAAGTATTCATTAAGTTATAGTATGATATGTCTCTGCGGACACACACACACAGAAGGTGATTACAATAATCTCACCCGAGATTAAAAATAATGATGTGAAGAACAAAGTGTAAGCAGCTTCACGATTGTGCATGCATGCGTGAATAGTTTACACTGTTTGAAACATTTTACCTGGACATTAACAGATAAACAGGAGGGAGACAGGCGGAGGCTCCAGGTTCATCATTATTTCTGTTAAATACATACTGTATGCAGATGCTACTGCAGCTAACACACATCACAGCTGGTGTGAATATTTCTGATGCTAAATATTCATATGCAGATATCTCACTCTTCCTCTGTTGTATATTTGTCACATTTCCAATTCATAAAAAGGCCTTAAGTTGTGATTTGCAACTTTAACCTGTAGGAACACGTACTGAATGAGTGGTGGGATTCATCTAGAGTATATCCTAGTTCAGCCAGACTCATCAACGTGTAGAAGACTGGAGCATTTCACAGATTAATTGTCACAGTGGGCTCTGTCCTGACACTGTTATCCATGTTAATGTGTGTCAGTCCTTTGGGACAGCTCAGATGTGTCCAGGACTCCATAAACCCTCTTTTATTTCCCTCCCACTGCCACATGTTCAGAGTCCTTTGCCTTCATAGAGAATCTTCAGAAGGTACGGACTCTCTTCACACTGAGTGGGTGTGTCCTTTTTGTGCATCCTCCAGGTGGTGGTGCGTGGATGGAGTAACCAGGGTTTGCGCGACGAGCTCTACATCCAGCTGTGTCGTCAGACCACAGAGAACTTCCGCTACGACAGTCTGGAGCGAGGCTGGGAGCTGATGGCCATCTGCCTGGCCTTCTTCCCCCCAACGCCCCGCTTCCATACTTACCTGGAGGGTTACATCTATCGACACATGGACCCTCTGAATGACACCAAGGGTGAGGGAGGAGTTTTTATTTGGCTGAATTTCTCCTCATTACCAGATAATCAGATGTACTGTTAGTCTTGGCTTTTTCAGTTCCACTATACTGCTGACAAGTCATCCACACACGTCTCCACTAACACGTGTTATGCAACTGCTATGAAATTAGTATTCTTCCCTTCTGTTTGTTCACATTGAAGGACAGGAATGCATATCCTTGCATGTTGGGCTTTACAACTCTAACCATGATCTAAAAGAATTCTCTGTTCAGTAACCATCTTTACATAAATGTATTTCATGCATATTTTGGATTTGGAAAAAACATCAAAATTTTGTAAAATTAGTTTTAGTCTCATGATGATTTTTGCGCCCCCCCCCCAAAAAAAATATTAATGCATACATGAAAACATGGTTGGTACTAATAACAGGTGCTTTGATTACTTACTTGCCATGAAATAAACATCTCAACCAGTTACAATAATAGAACTGTTGTAAAATGAGGAAACACCAATTGATTCCAGGGAATTCTGCAGATTTTAACCAATCAGATGCAGCAGATGCATCTGAAGCATGATATGTTTATGCAGTACAGGTCTGTGTGTGTGAGGGTTAATGCTTACAAATTAGGTTCACAGTCTGGAGACAGAACGAGCTCAAACACCATTTTAGTTGGAAAGTGAAAAAATTACACTCTTATTCTTGTTTTTATTTTATTTTATTAATTTGTTTGCAAATCCAGCTAATTCTGTAATTCTGTGTGAGGCAACCTTGTTGTGATATAGGTCTCTTCAAGTAAAATAGAATAGTGTAACCTGTGTTGCTACCTTCTAATGATGGTAGCAATACTTCTTGCAGACTAGTTTATTTGCTGCACACCCATTTGTGGAAGCCAAAATAATAAACCCCCCCCCCCCCTCTGATTTTTAACGTCAGTTGGCAAACACAGCTAATGGGTTTGACATTAGATTGATTTCAGTGAAAGTGTATGGCATCTCAGTACAAATCCATCCTCTAAAAATACCCAGAGGAAGAACTTTATGGACTCCAAAAAGTTACTGACCACACAGTTTTCCCTCTTGGCATTTATCAATGCACAAACACTGACTTTGCACTTTGAAGATCCTTGTAATGGGGGTATTGATCTAAGTTTCCCTGGCTCATAGAACATGTTGGTGGAATTCCAGGGTGAAATATCAGAAATGAGGGAAACTGATACAGATACAATATTCAACTAGTTTACTACTACGATTCTGAACAGAAAATCAATAGGTTACATTAAAGTTCAGTTCCATGTTGAATATCGGTTTCTGTAGAAAGCTCCATATTGACAAAGATGAACATGCATAATGTCAGACAGGAGGTAGCATTTATAACAGGCACAGAAGAGACAGGGACAAAGCATATAAGAATGAAGCTCAGCTGGAAATCTGCTGCCCCCTATGGGTGAACAGCATTAATAACACAAGTTCAGCAATTTAGAGGTAAAACAGGACAAATGGTTTTCAATTTGTCCTTGGCACAGACATGTGTTAGTGCACACCCAATCAGACACCGCAACACACTACTGCATCTGTTACTACTACTGTGGTTTTAATGTCCACACATATGGAATCATTAAGAAGTACCAGCAGTAAAAGAAAGAAGAAGAAGAAGAAAAGAAATACAATCAACTGCATCGTGAATATGAAACCTGTGATATTTTCTATATTATGCATGTGACTAATTGAGTATAATTCTGATGCAGCTTGATGGCTTTACATTATTGCAGCTAATTCCAAATAGGTTTTAAATGATCAAATAATCCAATTAAATATGTAAGAATAAAACATTTATACTTCAGGTACAATAGATAAAAAAGGCTGTGACTAAAAAAATTTATTGGTGGGACAAAAAAACCCCATTTTATTTCAAATAAGTAAATATTTCCATGTTTTGCCAAAGAATAACAGATGTTTGCAGTCATTTTTAAAGTACTAGCACATCTTTATTTTTCTGATCTTACCTTTTCTTTTATTATGTGAAAACACAGTGTCGATACTTGTACCTTGTAGAATGTTCTCATTCCATGCCTCTAAAACAGGGGCCCATGGGATGAAGAACATCATAACCTATTAAATGACTCTATATTTTCTGCTCAGTTTTTTCTTTGCCTATAAATGATGCCAACTTCAAATATCTGTCATTGTTTTACTGCAAAAAAAATATTAAGTTATGAAAATATTTACATTTACACACTATCCTGGAGTAGTCAAACAAATATCCTGAACAAATGTGAACAACCTGAAATGTTTAAAGAAAATTAGATACAATTTGAGTTTGGTGTATTTGTAGAACTGATTCATAATACACATGGAGAAATGATAAATTAAGGCAGAATATTGTTCAAATTGTTCAAATGTTTGTTATTTTCCTTTTGAAGTTGAACTTTTTTTGCATTTGGATAATTTAATGGAGGATTTTTTTTTTTTTTGCACTAAAACAATGACAAATTTTAATTTGTAATTATTTATAGGGTATTATGTTTTAATTTTACTAGTCAGGTCCATTGAAGATCAAATCAAACTGAATGTGGCGCCTGAAGAAAATGAGTTTGAGACCCCTGCTTAAAATATTCTAAACAGGACAAATGTGTTGTTTTTTTTGTTTGTTTTTTTTTTTTACTTTAAACTTTTTTTGTCTTTTATTTTGCTCCAGGAGTAGCTATCAGCAGCTATGCCAAATACTGCTACAGGAAGCTGACAAAGGCTGCTCTGACCGGAGCCAAGAAGGTACACATCTATTTAATACCTCTGCTGTTTTCCTCTGAAGGATGAGTTGTTCTCTATTTATCTTCATGACAAAATAAAATATCTTTCCTGACAATGTGTACACCTGACTCCATGGATCTGCTGAGCTCAGTTACAAACTCATCCATTTCTATTCAACAGTGACTATGAATACAGATTTGTGCTACAGTGCTGGTCATAGTTCTGAACAGAGTTGATTTGTTTCTAAGTTTTATGTTATTTCTGAAGGTAAAAGATAGTGGGTGTTTTTTTTTCCTTATATGTCACTAAAGTTTATTTGGACTCAAAGATAAACTGATTAGATTTTGATGGCACAAAGTTACTGTGACTGTGACTGTGACTGCACAACATGGGTTTTTGGACATAACTTAAGAATTCAGTCCAAACTTCTGCTAAGTCAGATCAAACCCCCTCCACTGATCACCACCAAAATGTAGTCACCTGTGTCTTGTAACACTATCAACTTTTTCTGAGAATTTAAGCCAAATCCATCCGTAACTTTTTGAGTTATGTTGCATATAGCCAAACAACAAACAGACACACAGAAAATGCTCAGTTTTTCAGGTGTCATGAGGAAAGATTGATTTAAAGAAGCTAATACAGGAAGGATGAAACAATACATAGCATAAATAATTTGTGAAGTTATTCTTGGTTAATGATCCCAGGTTGTGTAGAGTATTTTGTGCCTAAAAATTTTTTTTTTTTTTTAAATTAAATAAATAAATTAAAAAAAAAAAAAAAAAAAAAAAATATATATATATATATATATATATATATATATATATATATATATATATATTGATTATGCTGATATTTTTCTTGCAATTACATATTTGTTTTAGAGCTCAATGCGTTACTCATTGCAGTTTTTAACAACAGAATAATGGTTTTTAACACTGGTTTTAGTTTTCTCAATTTATCTTGATATGAAAATACTGCTGATATATTTTGTTGACATGAGTGCAGTCAAAGATGAGATGTGTAAATAAATGTGGTTTATGGTCAGGCCTCATTAATGTTGGACATCACTAATGGCAGAAAATCCCAGCGGAAGGCTCCAGAAGCTGCTGGAAAGGCTTTTATAAGCATGGAATAATGACCTTGTGGTTGCAATCCTACATTTAACTGTCAGATGTGTGTGTGTGTGTGTGTTGGCAGGCTATACCCTAATGCAGCACCTGTGAAGCATGTAGTGCCAGGTTCTCCACAGTGCACTAACAGAGATGATTTGTCACCTTTAGGACTCCACAGAGCAGCTTGGTGTTTGATGCCCGTTAACCTCGAACAGCACATTAATGAGCTGTGTGTCCTGTGGAGCCACAAACGTCTCTGTCAGTAACATGTGAACACCAGATTTGTAACATGATGATCCTGAGCCCTCGTCTGTTTGTGTACGTCTCCTCAGGGTCTGCAGAAGCCCTGTCTGGAGGAGATCCACCATGCCAGGAACGCCATCTTCAGTCCGTCCATGTTCGGCTCCTCACTGGAGGAGGTCATGACCCTCCAGAAGGAGCGTTATCCAGATCGCCAACTGCCCTGGGTACAGACCCGCCTCTCTGAAGAGGTCCTGGGCCTCAACGGAGATCAGACAGAAGGCATCTTCAGGTGGGTGAGACTAGTGTTGAAAAAGGTATCATATAAGTACGAATACTA
The DNA here is from genome assembly GCA_020466265.1 of Siphamia tubifer. Lineage (NCBI taxonomy): Eukaryota > Metazoa > Chordata > Actinopteri > Kurtiformes > Apogonidae > Siphamia > Siphamia tubifer. Next base: position 25,632,385 of record CM035786.1, on the reverse strand, counting down.
ATCCCTAAAAGGTTCCTAAAAATACGTTTTTATTTTACTTGTAATTGTGTTAATTTTGCATTTCATTATTGTATTAATTACCTCCACCAAGGAGGTTATGTTTTAGCTAGAATTTGTTTGTTTGTCTGTCTGTTAGAAACCTTAGAAACCTCCTGGTGTATGAGTGTGTGTGTGTGTGTGTGTGTGTGAATGGGTGAATGTGAAGCTAATGTAAAGCGCTTCGACCACCATGAAGGTGGAAAAGTGCTATATAAGTGCAGACCATTTTACCATTTTAGTTTCACTTAGTATTATATCTGGAAACAGAAATGTGGACTCATCCATACCTCAAGTCATTGTACCAAAGTGTAACCTGCTTGTCACCTTTGACCCCTAGGGTACCAGGGGACATAGATGAAGTAAATGCCCTCAAGCTGCAAGTAGACCAATGGAAAATTCCCACCGGACTAGAAGACCCACACATCCCAGGTAAGGCCCACACTCCCACTGAACACACCTGTGGGTCAAACCCTGACCCTGTGCTCCTGGATCTACAGTTATGAGGAGCAGGTTAGTCACAGTGTGTGTGTGTGTGTGTGTGTGTGTGTGTGTGTGTGTGTGTGTGTGTGCAGCGTCTCTGCTGAAGCTCTGGTACAGGGAGCTGGAGGAACCGCTGATCCCTCATGAGTTTTATGAGGAGTGTATCAGTCACTATGACAACCCAGAGGCAGCCGTTAACGTGGTGTTGGGGCTGCCACACATCAACAAACTGGTGCTCTGCTACCTCATCCGCTTCCTACAGGTAACAACACAGTCACAGCACAAACCCAACATCACCTCAATGTTACAGCTCAAGTAAAATACTTGAACACAATCCAAAGAACAAGCACAGAAATGGGAAAATATTTAAATAAAGTCAACAGTAGGAAGTCAGTGCACATCATCAATGATTATATCACAAGTGGAAGAAAGTATTTACGAGTACTTCCTTTACTGTACTGTACTGTAAGTAGATTTTTTAGGTATCTGTACTTTACTTCAGTATTTATTTTTCTGGAAACTTTTTACTTTTACTCCCTACAGATTTGTATAAATATCTGTACTTTATAATATATATATATAAATGTGCAAATCACTGCTTTTTATTTATTGTTTACAAGAAAAAATAAAACTAAATTATTGACCATTTCATTACTTTACTGAAGCATCCAGAGAGCATGTGCAGGGTTAGGGTACAACTCGGCTTACCCTAACCCTAGCTCTAACACTAACCCTAAATTCTACATTTGTTTTTCTGCTCCGTAGTCTCTTATTACCTTACGTATCACATCTATCATATTTAATGTGAGACAGATAACTTTCAAACATGGCAGACCAGTGTTTCCATGTGCTCACTGTGACGTGTTTGTTGCGTATGCAGGTGTTCGCTCAGCCGGCCAATGTGGTCATCACTAAGATGGATGTGAACAACCTGGCCATGGTTATGGCTCCCAACTGTCTGCGCTGCCAGTCCGACGACCCCAGGGTGATCTTCGAGAACACCCGCAAGGAGATGTCCTTCATCCGCGTGCTCATCCAGCGGCTGGACACGAGCTTCATGGATGGAATCCTATAGCCCCCCCACCGCACACTAACACACACACACCATCTGTAGTACATTTAACTCCCAGCTTCCCATGCGCTTCCTCCAAACCCCTGGTCCCGGCTGGGCTCCCACTCACTCCCACTCCCACAGAACACATGCACATTGTTGCTGCTGGGTGATTACCTGACATCTGCGACACCTTTACTTTCTGGAACTTCTAACAACAGCCTTGTGTTTTTGTTGTTTTCCTTTTGTTTGTTTGTTTTTTTCTTATTGTGCATTTTGATTTTGTAATCAGCAGTTTTAATATAGGTGGCATCGTTTTTCTATTTCTGTAGATCTAATCCTTTAACTGACATTTCCACAGAAGAGACACCAAGACTGGCGTTGAAATGTTCACACAACAACAGTATGGTGTGTGCCTTCACATACATGGATCTAGTGTAAACACACAATCTGGGAATAAGCAGGGATCTCATCATTTCATTATGTCCATGGTTTAATTCACTGTTAGACCTCAGCAGTTGATTTGAGATCAGTAATATGAAGTTTTTCATTTTATAGAAACACAGGAATTTTGCTTTCCCCCCTGCTTAACATACACACACACACACACACACACACACACACACACACACATACACATACATACTACAGTACACATGAATTTAGAAATCGAGAATTTCACCATCTGCAGTGTACGATACCATCTAACACAAAGCAAGAATATATCACTGAAAACATAACTGTAAACTTTGTCACACTAGTTAGTGTCACACACACACACACATATTGAAGGTCTGCGACGCCTCTAGGGTTTTTCACCAGATATAAAAAGCCAAACTGCTCCATCCTCTCCGTACGTTATCACGTCTGTTTGATCCAGGTCGCTTTTGACACAAGGTTAAAAGGTGAAGATCCGTCGTAACGCTGCATCAGCTGCTCTCGACATGTTTTACACTGCCAAAGCATGGTCAGAGCTGGATCAGCACCGAGGCACGTCCTCCTGTGACACTGACAGATTAAGGTTTTGCAGTGTCAGCTTTCAATGTGGGACAGAGCAGACATGGTAAAACTGTGTTCTCTGACTAAAGCCATGAAACAACATGACGGTAAAATCAGAGGTCTGATTTGAGATGACTTTAAAGGGATAGTAAAAGTGTGTAAAAGCTCTGTCGGGTGAAAACATGGACACTAAAATGTGCAAAGCTCAGGTTCTGTTATCCCTCTATTAGGAGTGTTTGCACAATATTAGCATCATATGATGTGGAGTCTTAATTTAATTCAATTCAACATCCAGTGTACCCCACGTACACAAACAAATTGTAATCCGTGTGATAATGCTAATCGAGTTTACATGACTGTGAGGAAAACAAAAGAGTTATGCTCATCCTCATCTCGGTGTTGTACACTATTATCATTACAAGCAGGTGTGAAGTCTTAATGCTAATCTCAATGCTAATTTTCATTCATGCTGTTCAGTGCAGATGATTATGAGAAGGATTTAGAAGAAACACTCTTTGCATTCTATTTGAGAATTTCTGAACAAGTAAAATATCCTCCGTGTGGATAAAATAATCTCTCCATAAATCCCAAATTAATGCTAATAAAATGACTACTTAAGATGTTATCCATAGACTATTTGTGTTTGATTTAACTCAAATAGATATATTTAATAGAAGGCTAATTTAAGCTTTATCTGTTTTTCTTTTATGTGACTGTGAGTCATAATGTTATAAGGCACAAATATTCCCAACGGTGACAGAACTATTAAAATTGTATTGCCTTGTCATGGTTAGGTTAAAGGTACGAGCAACTATACTTGTACACTTTTTGGCATCGAGACTTCACCCGGAAGCCAAAAACCAACTTAAATACCTTTTTTGAAGTGCTCCTTTTTGAGATTTTTTGCTCATAATTATAATATTGTTAGAGGAATCAGTTTGATCAAATATATTATACTATAATGGTTGTGGCTACTATGTGTAATTTTGTGCCTAAAAATGAATGAGATGCAGGATTACACCAAAAAAAAAAAAAAAAAAGTCAAAAGTGGGATAGATAACATTTCTGTAAGTTAGAAATTTCTAAAAAAAATCAACACAAACCTAAGACTTATATTAGACAAGGAGTGATGCAGAAAATCCATTCAGTGAACCTTATTTTAGCCAATTATGGGGGAAAAAACTGACAGTAAAACAGTGTGACACTTGCAAGCATTCATAATATTCAGTGATATAACTGATATATTGTCCATTAATTAAATGTGCACAGCAGAAATATCAGCCCCTTTTCCATGTGTTTAACCGGGCATATAAATTCCTTGTAACATAAATGTATGCTAGCATTAGTTGACACTAGCATCAGGTGGATTTTGGTGTCCATGTTTGAAGATGAAACACGTAAAGGATAATATATTGCCCACGCGTTACCTTCAGGGCCAAACGGGGCCAAAGGCAATACATTATCCCGCTTATTCTACGGGTTCTTACTGCTACCACTCTAACAGACTGGATAAAATAGCCGTTACAACGTAGTGAATATTTACTTTCAAAGTGGCCTAATTACTTGCGGAATGATATGGTACTGTGAATCTGAAGTGACAAAACTCGTTGCCAATGGCAGCGGGCGTTAATGGCGCAGCGGGCAGTTATCGAAAAAAAAAAAAAAGTCCCATTCTATAGGGCCGTAATATAAAGAAGGCTAACCCAAACTAACACTATACCTTTTCATTAACTCGTTGGCTAAACCTCAGCCAATGATGTAAATATCTGTAACGGATGTAACTACAGCCTTAACGTGAAGGGTTCCGGTGACTTCCGTCCACTCTGCCACAGTATTTGGTGCTGTCCCGCCCCCTTATCACCGTACCCACTGACCACAGCCGTCCATGAGCAGCAGATAGAGTAGAAGGGATGCAGCAGCACTGCCACTACAGGCCATGGATGACAAACAGCATGGAAGGGACTCAGCAGGTCCCACACAGTCCTCACATTCCACTCCACAGGGCAACAGAATCAGTCCACACTCATACCCCACCCTCCCCCCTCAACCCCAACAGGCCTTTCTGCCCACTAATGATTGTGAATGTGTCTACCAGTGTGCGTGTCTGTCTTTGTCATCATTTACAAATACGTACCCATCTCTTGCATCTCTACAGTTTTTGTCTATAAGCAAGTACTGTTATTTGTTGTGTTAATTTGAGATTTTTGGCTGTATTTAACAGAATTTATATGTTTTTTAACCCATTCTTTTTATATGATTTAATTTATTGATATTTATTTGAGGAAACGTCCTTAATGCCTCCTTCAGATATTGTATTGTAGGCTCCAGTGTGCGTTTTTGTTACAGCACATAAGTGTATGTTTGTGTATAAAGGCACGAATGTGCAACAGGAGTGTGTGGTTTTCGATATTGATATGTCATGTGTGTGTGTGTGTGTGTGTCAGAGGTGGAAGTAACTAAGTAGAAGTACTTTCTTTACTGTACTTAAGTAGAGTTTTTAGGTATCTTTGAGTATTTATTTTCTGCCAACTTTTTACTTTTACTCCCTACATTTTTATATAAATATCTGTACTTTATACTCTTTACATTCTCAGAATAGACTCATTACTTTTTCAAACTGGACAAATGTGACAGTATGAAACACAAGTTGTAAATCACAAATTGTGACTTTATTCTCATAATTTGACTTTTTTCATAATTAACCAATTCAGATTTTTTTTCCTCATAATTTAGACTTTTTATCTAACAATTTGGGTTTTTTTAATTATTCTTTTTTTAAATCTCCTATTTATGACTTTTGAATTTTTCTGAAATAAATGTTTCCATACCCACAAAACTAATAAACCATGACCCAATAAAACACATCATCTACACAGTAATTCACTTTTAAAGGCTTTATTTTGGGGTATTTTGGAAATTTGTCTGTTTTTCCTGCTTAAATAAGTATTATTTCATCCATAGCAAAAAAAAAAATGCTGCTTTACTGTTTACTTTATTACAGTTGAAAAGTTGTACTTTTTTACTTTTACTTCAGTAAAGCAGTTGAATCAGTACTTCTACTTTTATTTTTTTCCACACAAGTAGCTGTACTTCTACTTAAGTACAGAATGTGAGTACTTTGACCACCTCTGGTGTGTGTGTGTGTCTGTGTGTGTGTGTGTGTGTGAGAGAGAGAGAGAAAGAAAGAGAGAGTCTTGCTATAATTGTTCGTTTTGGGTTTTTCATGACATGTTAAGAGGATGATTGTGAACGCTTCATGGAAACACACACGTCCGGGCCGTCCTGACCTTAAGGGTCCAGATCACACTGAAGTCTCACACTCACAGTTCAACTTTGGCCAAATGAGCCTTTTTCTTTATCAAGAGACTGTGTGTGTGTGATGTGCAGCTCACTCACTCTGACCTACACAATCCACATAGATTACATGTACATTGACACTGTACAGATGATGTAAAAAAATAAGTATATACAGAAACAAGAGGAATAGGCACCATATGTAACAGTGGAAACTGTTGTGGAGGTTAATGTAACAGGGTGGAGTTTTTTTTTCTTTATGTTTTTGGTGTTTGTTTGTTTTTTTCAATCTTGATAAAATAAGAACTTCCTCACGTTGACTCGTCTGCAAGCGACAAATTTGAGCTCATTTTTGACCAATCTGTGGACTCCACAGGTTCAAGTATTTTTAAATGCCCAGTATTTGTTTGTCTGATTCACACTCCAACAAGAAGAGATGTTTACTGGAGGAAAAGTCAGACTTAACCCTTAAAGACACAGAATGTTTTTTTTTTTTTTGTGGTGACTTCCAAATGGAAGTTTTCTCTCCATTTACCATTTCAAAAGTGATTATTTATTATACTATTATCCTCAATTAAAATGGGTTCTTTTCATATTTACCTTGCTGATCATGTTCACAAAAGATGAAAGTAAATTTAAAGGCTATTATATCAAAACGGAGAGAAAACTTGTCAGACAATATGATAACGTTTAGTTTATTAGATTCAGTACGTTGTTTAAAGTCTTTAAGGGTTAAACAGATTGACTTTTAACAGAATGATTTTTCCCTCATCTACAGGCCCTAGAGCATCTTTAACAAAACAAATATGTACGTTTTTTTCTCTTTTTTTTTTCAATTCTTCAAAGATTATTCCATAGTCTCATCTGCAAAACAAAAAATAAATAAATCATCACTTCATTTTGGATGAAGTTCTGCTGCTATATGCGTAATTATGGACTATAGTATCTATAAAAACATACTTTGTGTTTAAAAAAAAAAAAAGATTTGTACAAAACTTCATTTGACATTTCATGGAAACGCAGCTATTTAATCATTTGAGACATTTTCAACAAATATTTCAGTTTGATATTCATCAGTATGTTAAAGACAAATCAACTCCTGTAATATGTCCTCTTGATGGAGTATGAAAAGAGTTTTCTTGTAAAACCACTTTAGTGAATGAGACGTGGAGAAGAAACAGTATATATGAGTGTGTCTGAGGTGTGTGTTTGTGAAAGCGTCTTTGTTTTCTGTAAGAGATGGTTGTAGATAGACTAGACTGCAGTGCTGTCCTGTATTGACCCAACAAATCAACCAATTAGCATGCAGACATCGGGTCTTCACTCTCAACTTGACTTTTACTAAAACTTGAGAATATACAAGAAAAACAAGTGAATTTACTGAAAAATGTTACAATATTTAGCTTTAAACAAATCCACTAAGATTACGACGAAGCTCTTTTTAATCCATTTTTCTGACCGTTTTTTACTTGGTTCCTACTAATGATGAACTAGTCAGTGTCGATGCTGTTCTTCTGAAGTACGACGACCATGTTGAGGTGTGAGACAGCTGCGTTCTGACCGCTCCCTCACCCCACCTGACCGTCCAGCTTTTTCAGTTGTATCTTAATGTCCACTGTCACTCACACTCTGTCTGAGAGGAGACTCTGGAAGTGTAACGGACGTTGGTTTAATAAATGATTCAAATGTCAAATGAATGTTGAATGCTGCTTTATTTTTCAACTGTGAACTCTGCTTGACAAAAAAAACCTCCTACAATTTAAACAGTAAAAAAAATTTGTCTTTTAGAATCTTAAATCTGTCCATTTTCTGTGAACAATATTGCAATGACATGTTTACAGGTGAAGTGAAGTGAACTTAAACCAACCACAGTCTGTTAAGGTTTAATACTTTATTTCAAAGTGTGTCATTTTGACAAAAGACAGACGTTTTTACTCCCATAGGAGTGTTAAATACTTGGGTTGGTCTGGGGTCACATATTGCTGATGTGGTCGACCATCGTGTCTGTGGAAATCCATCCTTCAACCAGGAGGAAGCAGAACGGCCTGAGCTTCTTCAACACTCTTGTCCACGTGCTCGGGTCTCGATCCCCGGGGTTTTTCCTCAGGTCCAGGGTCAGCCGGTGGGGAGGGTGGTGATTCTTCAGTCCCTTAGCGAAGTGGAGCAGATCAGTGGGCTGAATGAAGTTGGAGCTGTTCAGGACAGAAATATAAAGGGATGTTAGTAAAGCATGTTAAAGTTTAGGAGAACACATGAAGCTCAACAATGTGCTGCTGGAAGTAGAGTAAGCACAAACACTAGAAAAAGCACCAGCTTATAGGGGCTTTTTATTCTTGTAGGTTACTTCCTGTGGTCCAAATACATTGAACATTTTGTAAACTTAGTGCAATTTTCCTTGTATTATTTTCATATGTCTGGGATTGACATGGAAATATATATACAATATATGTGTGTGTGTGTGTGCACATAGAGGACGTTCTTGAGTTATAACTGATAATGTGATTTTGACTTTTTAGTTAATTTTGACCTTTAATCTTTACTCAAATGGGTCATTGCATCTCATGTGCATTTATTATATGCATATGCCCAATGAATGTCATGGTGATATCTCAAGTATTCATTGAGTTATAGCATGATATGTCTCTGCAGACACACAACATTGGTTGGGCAAGATTAATAATTATTCAGAAAAACATTTAACAGTATATTGTAGCTGTGTTTAAACAATTTCAAGTTGCAGCTCGTATTAGCTGAGCAGGAATTAACATTTTCATTAAATCTACTGTTTAACACTAGGTATCATCCAAATAACTTTTTTTTATCAATGCAAACTGTTTTTTTTGTTTTTTTTTTGGGGTGGGGGGGGTTACCTGATGTCGAGCGTCTTCAGTGAGCTCGGTGACGATCCTGAAAACAGTTCTGTCAGGACGTACACATTCTTGGCTGTTGACAAAGGCAGAGTGTAAGTTCACACTGCAGAAACATTTGATTTACAGATTTGTCCTGAGACAAGAAGCACAGATACAAGTGTTTGTGTTGAAGAGGACACCAGTTCTGCTCTCATGTTCTTTACTTCACATACAGCCAGGTCCATGAATATTTGCACAATAATACAAATGTAGCTATTTTGAATCTAAATCCTTTAAATTAAAACTAAAAGTCCACACTTTAGTTACATGTTGAGTGCTTCTTTTTTCTGTGGTAGTATACGGGCTCTTCTGGACCTGACTGTAAACATATTAATGGAGGATTCGTAATATAAATGACTGCTGTGAGTAGGGGGTTTTAGGGCTAATAGGGGCTGTAAAAATAATTCAAAGGTTCTATATTAATTCCAAAATGACAAATGGCTTGGTGAGGGAGGATGTGCATACCGAGGCGGTTCTGAGCCAAGCCCAGTGTGTGGAGGGTCGGTACAGTGTTCAGAGCCGACACCAGCTGCAGGAGACTCTCCACCTTGTTGGTCCATGTCTCAAGAAGTCGGCAGTCGTTAAGAAAAAGCTCTGAGACAAACAAACAAACAAACCTATGTTTGAGACTCAGCCCACATTCTATAATTATGATGTAAGTTATGTAATATTTCTGCTTTAAGAGAACAGATAAACAGTAGACCAGTCACTGAACTGCTCTTTGGCCAGATGTGTACATTGTTTCTAACCTTTATTTAACCTAGAAAAAGCCAATTGAGATTAAAATCTCTTTTTTAAGAGTGTTCTGACCAGGACAGTAGCAGCAGAAATAACGAAATAGAAATCACAGTCATACATCCTCACTAAAATATACATAAAACACTATAACATTCAGTATAAACTTCTAATTTCAATTGTAGCCTTTGGGATTTGTTTTAAGGAAACCCTGTTACCAATAATAGATCATGTTACCCTCCAGTTTGGAGTTTCTCAGTAGATGTAGGATGTCAGGCAGGCAGTCAGCCAGGTTCATGTCCTCCAAGTTCAGACTCTTCAACCTCAGATTTGACACTGGAAGTCAACGACAGTATGAGTCAAACCTTCTGAACATCTGCACAGAACGGTGTCTGTTGTCACTGGTGACCAACTACGAAAGGTTACCTGATAGGACAGTGAAGAGTTGGCTTTGGGAGACGTCACTGGACAGTCTGAGTCCTGCCATATGAAATGAAGACAGATGTGGAGAACGTCTCAGCACAGATGTGATGAAGTGCAGATCTGTCTGGACCTCGGTCAGTTTCACCGTCAGCCTCTGCAGGGCCAGCTCTACTCACACACACACACACACACACAGCTGTCACTTTCTGCATGTGTTCGTTTACAGCCAAAGGCAAGACATTTGGACACCAGTAAGTGACTGAAGGGTTGTCAGTTCAGTCTCCTAGTAGAGAAACCGATGTGCCCTCGAGCAAGGCACTTAACCCCACTTCTCTCTCTTTCTCTCTAGAGTGACATACAGAGAAGCTACTTCACTAATAATTATTGATGAATTAATTACTGATTAACATAACAGAACAATTTCATGGCACGTTACTACAAGTGAGAACATTTGTGATTGTAGAACATCAGTCCTAGTCTGCAGTGTGGTGCATGTCTTCTTGTTCAGTATATACTGAAAAAAAAAAAATAATAAAACTCGTCTTCCAGGGGAAATGCTCCATCATAAACATTCCATATATGCTGTGTGGAGGGTCTGATCCTCCTCTGATCCAGGAAAAGTTGATTTATTTAATTATTTTTACATTACCCAATTGCCTTGATTGGAAACATTATGATGCAGCTGTTTTTTCAGGTGCATTTTTTTTTTTTTATAGAAAGTCCTTTGCAGTGGACATCATTTTTATTTTTTTTTTTATTTTTTTTTATCAAAGCTGTAAAACTTGTGTCCTGTACAGAGAACAAAAATACATTTCTGGGTCCCAGGAGGATATGGAAAGTATTTGTTTCATCTGAGTCTGTCCTACCGGTACCATTTGGAAGTACTAGACTCTAGTAACTCAACTCATTCATCACTTTATTGTGGAACAGTGGTCATTGTTACATCCTCACCTGACGTGTCTGGTTCTGTAAACGTGGGAGCGGTGTCATGTGGCACCCACAGCATGGTGTGGATCTCCACGTGCAGAGACACCAGGCTGGGACATGCATCCAGCAGCATCCAAATGAGTTCGGTGTAGGGCAGGACGCTGATGTTGAGCTCTGTGAAGCAGCTGCTGGAGCTTTCAGACAGCTGCTTCAGGGCTCTCACCAGACTCAGCACATCTGTGTATCTGAAGATAGCTGGAAAAACACAAAACTATTCATCTTACTACAAACCACACTGTTGTCAACATTAAACTCCACTTTATTTAATGCTGTTCAGAGGAAGCATGCACAGTTTGGTTATAGTTAACCTCACCCCAACATTGGTTGAGAGAGATTATTGTAATCACTGTCTGTGTGTGTGTGTGTGTACGCAGAGTCATATCATGCTGTAACTCAATGAATACTTGAGATTTCACCATGAAATTACATGGGCATATACATATAGCTAATGTGCATCAGATGCAATGCTCCATTTGAGTAAAGGTCAAGGGTCAAGGTCACAACTAGCTAAAAAGTCAAAATCACATTTTCAGTTATAACTCAAGAACGGAGGGTCATAGAACTTTCAGATTGGTGCCAAACGATGTGGAATGAAGAGTTCTACAATTCTCATGATTGATGTTATCACCTACGACCAATAGTTTTTGAGATCTCTGGAGGTTAAAGGTGATATGTCGCAAAATTGACTTCTGTAACACTGTGTGTGTGTCAAACATAGACATATCATGCTATAACTTAATCAATACTGGATATATTATCATAATATTACACGCGCCGATGCATATATACATATAATGAAATTATCAATATTGCAAAAGGTCAAATTGGCTGTAATTCAAATTGGCTGTAATTCAAGAACGGGTTGTCATAGAAACTTGAGTTTGGCACAAAATAGGGACATGATTAGGCATTGTCTGAATACTAGCTATGTACTTTCTTCACATCTATTTGAAATGTGTTCATCAGTAAACTTACAGTGGCTATGCAGGGTCAGAGAGCGGAGGCAGAACCACGTGGGCAGGGCAGAGTTGATCACCTCTAAGGCCTCGGGTTGACACTGTACGACCTCCAGGTATTCAATCCGCCCCCTCGGGCACACCGTGGCAGACTGACCATCGTGGCGAGCAAAGGCCTCACAAAGAGCCTGTGGGTCTGTATTGTACTTTGTTTCTCCAGCTTTGTCCACAGCTTCACAAGCACAGTCCAGCTTTGGGCGTTTACAGGGTGTGACCCCACACCCCTGCTCGCCCGTCGTCCTACAGCCGGATCCCTGTGCACTGGTTGAAGCAGCTGCAGAAGTAGAGCTTCCCTTGGAGTTTTGAGTTTGGGTGTTGTAGGCATACTGAGATCCCCTCCCATGGATAATCCAGGCCAACACTCCAGGAGATGAATAATAAATGACGATTTCTTTGGCCTCCCCGTGGTCCAACAGCCGATGGAGAACGTACATTCCAATTTGTGTCTTCTTCTTTGAGAGATCCCAGGTATATATGCTAACTCTTGTGATGCCCTTCTCTAGGAGGTCCAAAACAGGCCACTGCTCATTGGTTAATTTCTTCAAGGGCCCACATGCAGTCAAGATGGAAAAATGCTTGATGCATTTTGCTGCAGCCCACAGGAAGGATGGCGTGTTTAGGTTTTCCATGTTCTTCTCAGTGAAGTTATTTTGGAAGCCATAGAGTATCAGTATAAAGAGCATTCTCATTACTTCATGTTTGGCTTTTTCTTCTGTTTCAAACTCTAACAACTGAAACAAAATAAACAGGAAATGGACATTTAGCCTCCAGATGAAAGGAGATAGATAGTTCAATAAAGAAACACTTCACCTACACGGTTCGGTCCAAGTAAATCCTCTAGGAAAAAGGCCCATGCAGAGTAGGTCGACAGTCCTAAGACACAGCAGACAATGGATAAATGGAAATGAGTTACAGCAGTGTAGGGAGTTTCAGTTCACACAGACCTCATGATCATCTTCTGCTCCTGAAGGATTCAGTTAGTTTCTATAAAGTTTGCTCCAGAAACAATATTATTAATCTTGTCAGAATTATTAAAACTAAAGAAAAAGTATCCATGTGCAGTCATATACTAAACAGAGGACAAACTATTGATATTGAGAATCCTGCATTTGTATCATTGTCTGACGACTAAAGCTAGTGAAATTGGAGAATCTTTAAGGTCAGTGAAGACACTTATTTAAAGGAGACCTTTGCACAATATGACGTCTGGTTACAGTCGTATACTTGATATGCGCTTGAGCATTTCCGGTTGAATACTTCTGTGTTTTGATAGCACGCTAGCATTTGACACCTGTTCAGAGATGACAACTTTCTACTTCAGATGTCTGCAGGACGTCCCGAAATTGTGTATTACAGATGTCCACCGACTTGTTTGGATGGGAAGCATCACACCCAAGAGCAAGTAGGAGAAGGGATATAAGATGTATATTTATAACTACATCAACAAGTATGAATGTAAGTTGAAGTGTGGTATACTGTCAATGGTGACAACACTACTGTAGCTGTTAGCTACATCGCTAACAGTGCTTAGATAGAGACTTCCTTGATTGTTAATCCTTGACTTTAGGAAGTGTTGGTTACTATACAAATGTTTCACAGAAGGGTTACTTTATACAAACTTATAATCTCATATCTAACATTAAACAGCCGAGCAATGACTGAAATGCTCGATGTTAAGCAAAACTAGTAATAATCAAGGAAGTCTCTGTTAGCTATGTAGCTAACAGCTACAGTAATGTTGTGCCAAGATTGAGAGTATACCACAGTTCAACTTACCTTCGTACTTGATGTAGTTATAAATATACATCTTATATCCTATATCCTTATATCCTGCTTGCTCTTGGGTATGATGCCCAAGAGTAAGTAGGATGCCCAAGAGTAAGTAGGATGCCCATTCGAACGAGTCAGTGGACATTTCAGGATGTCCTGCAGACATTTGGAGTAAAAAGTTGCCATCTTTGAACAGCTGTCAAATACTAGAGTGCTATCAAAACACAGAAGTATTCGATCGGAAATGCTCACGTGCATATCCAGGATACGACTGTAACCAGACGCCATATTGTGTAAAGAGTCAATTATGCTGATCCGTGTTTTTCTACATACATACAATGTTATGTTGAATGTCCACAGCAAACCTCAGCAAAGTTACAAAACATGAGCTATAGTGTTTGTGCTGCAATCCTGCATCAGGGTTTCCTGCCACTCTAAACAGCTCATTGCTTGGACCAGGACTTTTGTAAACGTAAGTATCAGATAACTATGAAGTTTTTTGAGCTGGAAATCATGCAAAGGTACTTTGTAGGTGCTCAAAATTCACACAATGATAGTTAAGATGAGTATAATAGGCTTCCTTTAATGTAAGTTATTTATGAATTCCTCGGCTTGGAGCAAGAATACTGTCCCTAGAAAACACGCCTAAATACTGCCACCCTCCACCTGGACCCCTCTTACCTTTGAGGTTTAATGCAGGCTGTATCTCATCCAGTTGACAAACGGTTAGAAAAGGCAGAAGATCCTTTATTAGAGGCGAAGGGAGATCTAAGTTCAGACACAACGGTGCAGTTGGAACATTACTAGTGGAGCTGGGCACAGGTCAAACATGTTTAATATCGATACTTTTATCTATATTTTATTGATCACACAGTAGAAAAAGTTACTTATAATCCTTAATTTATACACTAACAGTCTACATAATGAAGAGCTTTTGATTGACACTGAATACTGGAATACAAAAATAAATATTTTAGCTTGAATTAAAAAAAAAGAGCATAAATCAGGTTTAAAATACAACATAGACAGATAATAAAAGTAGTTAGTTAAGCATTAGCAGATGAAATAATGCAGCAGTCTTACCTTCTAGTAGCTTTAACCATCTGTTATATACCATTTTATGCAGTTTTCATACTTGTTTTTTAAATTATTTAAGGCGTGTTCATGCATTACATATTATATCCTATAATAATTCTAAAATACATTATGTGCAAAAACTGTTAAATTGTGTAACCCAAGAAATTGCCATTGAAATCCATTCAAACTGCAAATTTTGATGCCACTTAGACTAGTACAGCATAATACACCCATGTTATATTTGGGAGCCAATGTGAGGGTTTGACTTGGACCTGATCATTTTAATCTCCACCAGATAGGGCTACTTTATTTGGTATATGAAAAGATTGGGCCAATGTCCCTGAGCTCATCTGGACCTCACAGATGTGATGTCTTGCTACCAACAAAAGGGAGTCATTCAATAGATCATAAAATCAATTCCACTGTGTTTCTTTGTGCTTTTATCAACAAATACAAAAACAGTGTGAATGGTATAAGAAGCCCCCAATGCTCTTCTGGGGTAACATCTGACTGAACAAAAGTAGGTAACTGGATAATGACATATTACTGTGGTTAAAGATGTTAAATGCTATGCAGGAGGTTGTTGGTTCAAACTAATATTGGGCCAATTACTTTCATTGATCAAGCCCAGTGCTTGGATCTATCTAATGAATCAATCAGAATTGAAATTAGTTAAGAAATGGGGGAGGAGAAGAAGTTTTAGTGACTTGTGGACGACAATGGCAATAGTTCATCCTTGGATGACCTAAAACATGATAGATCCACTACATGGTTTTCAATTCAGATCTCTGACCAGAGGAGACTGTAACATAGAACGACGCAAAACTAAATATAGTGAAATGCTTTTTTCAATCAGAGGCTCAAGGTCATGAAACACACTGCCAGCTCTGGTCAGGGACTGTGGCACCTACTCGTCTTTTAAAAACGCTCTAAAGAAGTGGTTAAAAACTAATCAGTCATGTACTCACAGCTGATATGTGAGTACATGACTGATTCGTCTCCTCATGACTGTTCCTTGTGTTATATATGCCATTTTATGTTACCTTTGTCCAGTCTATCATTCTCTTGTCCTTTTCTGTTTATTATTCTTACCTGCCTTAGGACAACAGATGTAAATTAGCTTTCTTGCTAACTCTGGCATATTTACATTGATGCTTTCTGCTGACATGTTGATAAATATGCACACTGTCCTAAATAAATAAATAAATTCCCTTTACCGAAAGCTTTAACTCCTGAGAAGCATATGTGGCTTAAGAATTTAACACAGGCTAGGCACATATTGTTGTGTAACCGACAAAATCTGAGTTTTTTTAATTGTCTGTTTTACCAACACGGGTGCAGAATCTTGTCATAAAAAATAAGAACTGATTGTTCAAACTATTAACATAAACTGATATTGACTTGATAATAGCTCATTTAACTCATAACATGCGTTTTTCATTAACAGTTACATTACTAAACACTCATGTAACTACCATGCAAGTTGAGGGTTTTTTCTTAGAATAGTGAAAATATTATTTTAACCAGCTTGTTTGCATACTTTTGGAGGGTTCCAGAAAGATTTAGCAGGTCCATATAAACCGTATAAAAACCGTGCTGTGTGATGGATAAAAGTTTATGTGGTGTTTGTTTTTCA
This sequence comes from Siphamia tubifer, assembly GCA_020466265.1. Classification (NCBI taxonomy): domain Eukaryota; kingdom Metazoa; phylum Chordata; class Actinopteri; order Kurtiformes; family Apogonidae; genus Siphamia; species Siphamia tubifer. The sequence continues at coordinate 25,615,969 of CM035786.1, read as the reverse complement.
CCTCACACCTGTGACTAAGGTTTATGCTCCATAGACAAAATCTGGGGCTAACTTTATCTATGTTATGCTACTGTTCTTAAAATAAAACGGCAAACTACATGTATGTATGTCAGTAACTTCCTCAGACTTACCCAGAATAGCCTCCTGGCCCAGAGTTGTGAAATATGTCCTGACAGCTTGGAGACATACCTCTTTCAAACTGAGCTCCTTTGGTCGTTTTTGGGACATTATACTCATTATTTTGCATTTGTAAGTGTTCGGGCTAAAACTCCTTACTGCTGTGTCTTCTGTACTAACTTGCTAAAAACAAAAGGCTAAGCTATTCAACCCAAATTACCAGGTAAAGTGGCTAATTACAACCAAAGTGGTCCCTGCTCCAAACAGATACAACTTCCGGTCCAGTTCTTCTTCGTCTGTTTTGTGTTGTCGGTTGGTTTGTGTTACGGTTCTACTGCCCCCTACCGACACAAAGATTTATAGCTATATTTGATTCACAGCAATGAATGTACTTTTACAATTGCAATTTCAGCTGGTAATTCGTTGTCAAGTAGTAAAATGTTATATTGATATGGAATTATAGTTATTTTATACGGACAGGAAGTTATTTCAGCAGTTATATTTCCTTTTGTGACTGAAATCTAGATATGTAACTATATTTGGGGTGACTTTTTCTCTAATCGTTGTAAAGTGATTTATCATCTATTTAAAAAAATATTATCCAATTCATTTTGCATTTTCAGCATGAAGCTGATATTTTCCTAAAGTTTAATTTACTGATCCTATTTAGATGCTCATAAAATCTCAGAATAAATTCAAAGGTTATATCAAAACATAGAAACCTGAGGAAAAAGCAACTTAACATAAAAAACAAGTGCATACAACCACTGTCATTCATAAAACCTCATGAATGTTATTACTAAATCAATGCTGAGATGCTAACATTATCATTTTCAATATGGAACCTCTCAAGGTCACCTCTGAAGATGAAGAAAAGCTGAAAAACTGTACTTTACCTCAATCAGTTACATGATAGGATATTAATAGGATGAATTATTCCAAAGCTATTAAACATTTCAGGTAAGTAGATGAGTTTAGTTGTTGGTGCCTGTTTAGGTATCTGAGAGTTAAGGGCTGTTGTATTGTCAAATATATTTTAAAAAATTAAAAATTAACTTAATATACTGTCTTTACATTGACACAGCAGGGATTTGTGTCCACTATAGGGAGTACGGAGTCACTGTTAGTCTCACATGAGAAAAACTAAGTGTCTGACCAAGGCATCAGAAATTGATGAGAACCACAGGAAACAGCTTTTTAGAGTTAAAGAAAGTAATAGTGATAAAACTTCAAAATGTTTTTAACCACTGGACACAGCTGTAAATGAAAAGAATAGGGATTGATAATGAAACCACAGCATTTTCTTATAAACAGATGATTTTGATTAGTTCAGGAAGATAACATTATGTGATGTTATCTTTGTGAAGTCTTCCATTTGTTAATCCACAGCTCAGACTATTGTGACCTTTTCTATTAATATAACATAACAGAGCTAAGCTAATAAAGCTATAATACAACATATTATATTGTTAGTTTTAACAGGTGTCAAAATGATTGGGTTTTAGTTTAAAGACAAAGACTTGATAATACAGATGCGTGTGAGCAATGAACTTTAGACTGTATTCAATGATACAGGCTGTGGATACATACTGTTGGTTTGGTGGTTGTGGTCATCCTAAATGTATTATATTATGTGACTTCCCTACAGTTTTTGAGGATAATTAACTATTTGCAACCCTGATGTATAAACATGGATGATCACCCTCTAACTACAAATAAAATGTAATGAATCAGTTTCTTTATTGTTGTGCTTTAATAATAAAGAAATAGACAGATGTTTAATAAACAAATAAATATGAGTACAGTATATACACCATGTGCTGCGTTCCTCTGTCTATACTAGTCCTTTCTGGTCCTCGTGTGAGCATTGGTGGAAGACAAAGCTGACGGCAGCATCCCAGGATGACTTCAGCACCTGGTCTCTGAGGCCCTTCTTATCGAAGCAGTGGTTCCACTGGGAGAGGTCACTGGTACAGTCTGAACCGTCCGCAGGAGGCCGAACCTCTCTACCATTCACACAACGGCGGCAGCGAAACCTGGAAACGCCACACGAGGGAACAAGAGCATCTTCAGCACAGAGGCTAATGATCAAAATTAAATCATCAGTCATTCACAAATTTTGGTACAATCCACTGTCCCACAAGACTGTTTTAAAGATTTTCCAACCTGAAACAGAACCAATGAGCTTCAAATATATTATTTATTTGGAAAAAAAGCAAATAAAACTAAATCTGTTCTAATCCTACAGGGTTCCAACAGGTTTCTAATAAAATTTCTGACTTTTCATTATCTTTTTAAGACTACTTCTAACAGAATTTAAAGCCCATTTCACAGCCAAACATAAGGATGACAGGCCTGTTTTTTACTTTCAAAACAAGTTCTTTTGTGACACACACTGCTAATCCACATTTAGCTATGTAAACTGTTTCATCAGCACCACATGGAAACGTATTAGCTATATCTGAATCAGAGAAGGTACATTTAAACAGGTCAGTGATTCCATTGTTGCCAGTCTACGACATGTGTTTAGCTATAATATTTGGAGTTAACCAAATCTCTGCTTTTAGGGTTGGCTGAACCCGGCCTCGGAGCAGTTCAGAGGTCAGTTTTTGTTGCCCTTGCTGTACTACATGCTCAACCCGGGGTTGCCTTAAAACCCATTTCCAGAGAAGAGCTTTAGCATCATAAATACTTGGTATGATTATACTCTATATTTATTGTTTACAGAAAAGATTTCTGGTTAATTCCTTAATTCTTGGTTTAAAGTGCCAGCATGGAGCCAACAAAGACAAATGGACTCACTGATGGCTGGAGGTGCTGTTTAATACTAGCTGCGGTAATCGGCTCCTGCACCGGCATCTTGTTTGTGGAAATTGTGAGAAAAGGGCAACTACTCCATATTATTTATAGACATCATCACTGTTAAATTCACTGTTTGTGCTGATATCTGTTGCCCCTTTTCCACCAACATCATTTGAGGGTTAGTTAAGAGCAGTTGTCTGATCTTGAAGTATAAATAATTCCATGGCCAATTGTGATTGTGTTATTACTTCTGGTTTTTACCTGGCCCTTGTCGCGGAGTATTGCCATCAGTTCATCGTCCATGTGTGTAGCCGTTGTATGTAAAATCTGTAGTGTGGACCGAAGGCCACAGGTTTTCAAGTGCTGTTTTATTCTCATGCATTTTCTTTGTCTTTCAGAATTCTTATGGCAAAAAATATTCTTTTATTCCACTATATTTTTTTACCTTTAAACCCCTTTACAACCATGTTTAAGAACAGTGCTACATAGTCTTGGGTATAAAAAATATTCATTATGTAATTTTAGCATGAAAAGTGAAAAACAGCAGCTGAAGAGTTGATCAGTGTAACCCACCATTTCAAGACAAGATGTCAGTATTTACCTACAACAGCTGTGTAGCGTGTTAATGGGCTTTAGACAAGCTGTTTCTGTCACGGCTCATATTGTACTACACAACCTACACGCACACAAATGTGTAGTTCCACCAACAAACCGAGCAGATTGATGAGTGTGAAACAACTGGTGAGTGTAAATAATCAGTTACTTGTCGTGCGTATCACTCGTAGTCTCCTCGTTGAGAGTGAAGAGTTCTCGGAGTTCCCCCAGAGAGAAGTGACGCTCCACATCCTGCTCCTCGTCCACCACACAGCTGCTCAGGGCTTTCTTATGAGCCTGTCTCTGCAAGATTTTCTCCTCTATGGTCCCCGTCTGTCAGTACACACACACACCAACAATGTAGTCTCATATGATATTAGAATTTTACTGCATTTTTAGAATATAAATATTACAGATTCTTGTAATGATATTAACAGGAATAGCATGCAATGAAATCCTAAAATAGACATCATGTAGCAGCAGGGGCGCCCACACCTGACAGGGGCCCCACAGAGTAGTACAACATTACTCTTTTAATGAGCATTATTAGCATCATTATTATTATCCTGTCGCCATAAAAGACTGTTTGTGTCACAAGGCATTAATAATAATGTTTGTTGTTTGTATTAGTTTCTTTTTTGGCAAAAAAATAAAAAATAAATCCAGTTAGTTTCCAACCCCCCCCCTCCCTATTTTATGATATGGTTTGGTCCAGATTCCAGAGCTCCTGGCTGATGTTAGGAAATATTTGTTTTTGGGTGGGGGGGTTTCATTAAATAATTGTCTTGATTGGAAACAGCATGATGCAACCAGTTTTGAAGATACATATTTTCATTCCCTTTTTTAATGGAATTCCTTTGCAGGGGACAGTGTGTTGTGCTCTTTTTAAAGGTAAAGCGCTGAACCTCTGCATTACATAATTGGATCTCAGGAGGGCAAATATGCTTCCATCCAAAAGGTAACACTATAATTTATTTGGATTTGTATATCAATACATAAGAAATATATTTAGTGCCATCACAAAAAAATATTAGAATGTTAGGATAGCTTGCACCTTTCTGATCAATCTTACACAAAATGGTAAAATATATTGTACGCAGCAGTATACTGCTCTCTGCCTGCAGTTTTACATTCATAGGGTCTACATGGTTTGAAGTGGTTGAGGTCCAAGCTCTGATGACACCCCTGTGTGGCAGTAATCAAGTGGGTAAAGTCAGATCACTGTGTGACACTCACTGAGAGCAGTCTGTAGATGTAACATGTCTTCTTCTGTCCATCTCTCCACACTCGTGCCATTGCCTGCTCATCATTGGCTGGATTCCAGTCAGGATCAAACATCACCAAACGATTTGCACCAATTAGATTCAGACCACATCCACCGGCCTTACTGCTCAGCATGAAGATGAACTCTGGATTCTGTTAAAACCAGACACAAAGATGTTCCACTACTGTTCCTGAACATTCATTGTGTTAATCCAGTGTTTCCCACTCACAGATGGACTGTTGAATCTCTCCACTATCTTTGCCCGTTTCTTGATTGACATTGTACCATCCAGTCGAACATAAAGGTATCTGCAAAACGACCCACACCAGGGTTAATGCACACATGATTTATGAAATTCATGAATACACACATATTGCCGTGGAAGTTTGATGAACAGTACCTTCTAGATCTGCACAGCTTCTCAAACAGGTCCAGTGTTTGAGTGTAGTTGGACACCAGCACTACTTTGTCACTAGATGTGCTTCTTGTCATCGCCAGAATATAGTCAAGAACCAGCATTTTTCCTGGAATGCAGAAAAAGACTGTTAGCTACTAGACATAAACAGTGCTTTTGATTTGACTTTTAGTGATTTATTCGGAACATGTAATGAAATTTAACATATATGTAAACAAGTAAAACGTAAATAATAATACAAGACAATCTTGGACAAAAAAACAGCACAATCATTTCATTTCCATGCCCGAAAAGGGGTGGGAAGAAGTGCAGGTACATAATCTGAATATAAGGAGAAGTTTTATTATACCAACGTATAAACAGGGACGCATATAGAGAGCAAACTGTGTATGTTTATGTAAGTAAATGTAATTACCAGACAACTGAGGTTCCACAGCCTTAGTGTTGTAGCCGGAAGGAAACAGATCCAATGCTCCCTCAAAACCCTCCTCACCCTCCACACACTTGTCATAGATAAGAGCAGGGTCTGAGACACAGAACAGCATTTAAGTTACTTCACATGTTCATTCTACATGACTATTCAGAAACCCTTTATCATTGATCTAATGTTAACCCTAACCCTTAACATAAAAAAGGTTGGTTCTGTGTGTGCAGCAGTGGACTATCTGTTGGTACTTACGATTGCACAGTTTCTTAAGTGATGTAATGGAGGAGAGGGAGGAGATACTGATTTTGCCCTCTTGTAATGTCTCTATGGGTTTGGCCTGTCGCAGGAAGCGTTTATACAGCTCTGTCTGAAGAGGCGTTAGTCTGAAAGGACACAGATACAAACATTGAACAGGTCTTTACATATGACAAAAGTGGAATAAATAAAATGTGTAGTATGTCATAACAAGGAGTCTGTAAACAGAAGCTCCTGTCAGATGATATGCTTTCTATGCTTCAGTGTCCAAGCAGGCACAGTGTATCCCATACATACAGTCTAGTGCCACAAATAGAGTGCCTAACACGATTCTGATTCTATCATTCATGCTCACACATAAAAAGTGAGCGAGAGAGAGGTCAACATCATCTATCTGTTAATACAAGGATCGTCTGTGTGTCTCTGTCTTCCTGTTTGTTTGTCTGTGCCATGCAAACCACAACGCTCAAACCACACATGCAACTCTCAAATGTTCAGAGTATCATCCTAACGGTACGAGTGTGTGCAGTGCCAAGTTTCATGTTGTTAGGGACTTCAAAGTATAAAAGGGAGTACATTTAAAAAACATTTGCACTGGCCTGACCTTTCAAATTAACTTAAGTGCAACACAGACCTCAAGTTATTATTAAAGTAATATACCCAATCTCCTTCCCGGCATTCCTATTATTATTAGGCAGGGCCGGTTCTGGTCAATTTAGTGCCCTTGGCGAATACCCTTCTTTCCTTTTTGTGGAAGTACAAATTAGCATCTGTAAACATAGTGTCCTACGTCTGATCGAGTATGAATAATGAATAATCACTGTCAATGTTAAGTTTAATGCTTTATTCACCATATTTTCCACACTATAAGGCACACTGTCAATGAATGATTTATTTATTTATCACATATAAGCCGCATTAAGTGAAGCTAAGCAGTCACAAAAACTCTCAACTTTGTTGAGTTGTAACACAGAACAAAATGCACTTATTCTGCTAAATCAAACTTTAAAAGAGTCCAAAAGGTGGACTGTACAGTTACAGTACACAAGAAGTTGCAGGGGCAAACACACCTGCAGCAGACGACCTGCTCAATCTTCACTGGCAGATACTTGGACAGGATGTCAGACGTTCTCCTTATCAGACACCTGCTCAAACACAAACAGGCATCCAAAATAAAAGCACAATTTAATACAAACCTGACACTGTCATGTTCTCCAAAAACAACACATGCTCAATAAATGATGCAAAGCAGGAAAATATTAAACTGTGGGTAAAGGAGATATTTTCTACTTATTTCGCTGCAGGTTACGTGGTTTTTAATTTAATTTGACAAATAAGACTGACAGTAAAGGGAGTTAATTAGCTCTTCAAAAACAGACAAATAAATGCATATCATTAAAATATGATTAAAACTCACTGTCATCAAACTTAACCATGTTCAAACGGACAGACAGGAATTTGTTGATGGAAGTAATTTGCTGTTAATGTGTACAAATATTTCCCTACACTGTCCAACCTATAAACTTTTCAATAGGAATGAATATTATCAACTTTTTGTGGTTGAATAATCAAGCTGTTTTAAGTTGATGATTCATAATCATTAAGATATATATTCCACTCAAATCCAAACAACAACAATAAAATAACAATAATAATATTAAAATGCTTCACAAACTTCTTAAATAAATGTTAAAATAAAAGAGTTAATTGAAATTTCAAAATTATTTTTTTTACACACTACAAAAGTTTTTTAAAATACAAGACACACATTATGTACTTCTATAATATATTTATATTCTTTATAGTTCTTTACATTATTTGTAAATATAAATACGAATAAAAATAATTGACTCGTGTTTACTGTTCTGTCTATTTGACAAACCACTTATTGTTGTTCATCTCTAGTTTTAATCATTTCTAGTAATTAGCAGAGTATTTAAGTCATTCACTAAAGATAACTGAATAATCAATAATTAGAGACATAAATAAAAGCCTGTTCAGAAAACTAATCTTAAAATCATGTATTTTCTATGTATTTTTTTGTCCTATTTTGTAAATATAAGAGCAGACGTGCAAACTACGAGTCTTTATTCAGCTGCGTATCAAGTTGGTGATGTCAATGGCTGAAAAATGGGACACACAATGACATCCTCTGAAGCATTGTGGGGAAATGTAGATATTTGCTTCCAGGTTCCTGATTGGTATCGTACATAAGAACAAGCAAATCATTTCCTCAGTATCACGGCTCACTGCCTGCTTCACTGTCGTAAAAACTCAACACATACAACACCAAGGTTAAAATGCCTCTGTTGACCTGTTGACGATGCTGATCAGCTCCTTTAGTTTCTCCTCTCCGGTTTGTCTGTCTGTATCGCTGGCATCTGCGTCTCGCCCTTTGAGGATGGGAAGCTCAAAGCGTTTTTTAAACTCCTGGGCTGTACCTGTCATCATCAGTAAATAGACAACACCCAGAGTCAGGAGACACACATGGACAAAAATGATGCAGGTTCGTAAATGTGCGGCCACTTACCAAGGATCCCAGCATTAACAAAGTGGACCAGACTGAAATATTCCAGCAGGTCATTCTGGATAGGGGTGCCTGAAATCAGTACCCTTCTCCGGGCGCTCATGGCGTTCAGAGCCTGGTACGTCTGGTTGTCAGAGTTCTTTAGACGATGACCCTACAGCAAACAGCAGGTTAATACTGTATCATCTAAACAGCTGTGTTTGGAAGGTCTGTGGTGTCATGGAAGACACAGTAAATACCTCATCACAGATAACAAGTCCAACTTTGCCTTTGTGCAGCACATGAGCATGTAGTCGAAATGTCTCATAGGAAATTATGAGGATTGGAGTAGGTACCCTCAGACCATGCTGAGAGATGAAATTCACTAAAGTACAACAGAGAAAACAATAATAATTTTCCAAACAGCTTAAGCAGAGAATTAATGTAACAAGTAAATTGTTTTCCTATTGCTCGTCTATACAGAACAATCAGACAGAATAGGCAAAGTAACACTAAAAGACAAAGTGTAAAAGCTAATTTTACTTGGTGTTCATTAAGTTTTAGTGTTAACCAAACTGTAGTTGGAAATATTTCATCCTGTCCTGCCTCTGACCCTAAACCAAATACCCTGGATGAGGCCATTAATCAAATATTACCTATTTAAGAACAGCCACAATAACTATCATTCAAGCCTCACTGTCCAAAAAACTTAAACAATAGACTACAATGCAGGTCAATATGCAAGTAGTAGTAGTACATAGTAGTAAACTATTAAAGATTCATATAATCTTGCAATAGTGTTACTTATCTGTATAGAAATAATTCAAAGCGAAGGAGATGTGGGTTAAAAAAAGCAGCATAATGGATCTACGACTCTTCTGCACATTAACAATGATCACCCTGGAATCACAGTGAATACTGATCTCTATTCTTAACTAAAAAATATGATTGGCCTAGATTGTTTTCTTAAATTCTTTCTGAACAGTTTTGAGGATTGAAGTAATTTTAATTTCTAAATTGTTGGCTATTTTTTGGACTAATCAACTGCTTAGCTTAAAAAAGTCTAATTCTCCAATATTTCTCCTTTACACATCTCCTTTTAGTCACAACAACAACAAATCAAAATGCAGCTTTTCTCTGTACAACCATTGTTGAAGCTGTTGTCTTAATTTCTTTCAATCAAATCATAGACAAATCATTGGTAATTTCAGTGTGTGAAAGCTGAGGTTCCCTGGAGGCAGATTTTACCTAACTGTCTGTCTATCTCGTCTTTTGAACCTCCATCGATGGCCACTGGTGTCACCCGTCCTCCCAGCCACTTTCCCACTTCGTTGTACCAGTTGCGAACCAAACTGGATGGTGACACTACAATAGCTTTGTCTATCTCTGGTTTGGCTTCAGGGCTTTGGCGTAACAGGGTCCACATGAGGGCAATGCACTGCAGAGTCTTTCCCAGACCCATCTCGTCAGCCATGATGCAGCCAAATGATTCCTGGATGCGTCTGCCCGTCACACAGTCCCACAGAAACTTCACCCCCTGAAAACAGATACAAACACCAGTGTGTCAATAGTTCGTTACATGAAGTAAACCCAATTGCTTCAAGTATCCAAGAGTCAACTGGACAGCATTAAATCAACCATAATGTGCTCATTTCCTTTAACTTTTTTTTTTTTTACAGTTTCACTCTGAAAGACTAGCATAAGTTTGTGTTGGGGTTGGTTTTGTTCAGAGCAACCAAGAAAACAGCCATTTCAATGTGGACACCACATACCTACATGCCTCAGTACTTCTACTATTTATAATAATACATTTTATTTGTATAGCGCTTTTCATGGTGCTCAAAGACGCTTTACATGAAGTAAAAATATAATTATACTCTGTGGATATATAGTATGGATTTTCATGAACAACAGTTTGTGTAATATTTTTATTTTATTGATTGTATCCTCATCTCCTATAATTTTAATATACAAGTTTAACTTTTTTCTGGTAAATATTGTTGTAACACAAGCAGTTTCTCCACAGTGTGGTACTACTAAAGGCTTATCTTATATTATCGTATCTCCACAGACTCTAATGCAAACACATGTAAATCTTCCATAAACCAAAAGGATGTGGTGATGAGGAACTTGTATTGATGCTGTGTGGTTAAATTACAATGCCTCTATTTAATATGTAAGGATATTTATATTCAACACCTGGGGCTGTAAATGAAGGGGAGAATTTCAGACCTAACCAGCTTTTGACCAGGTAAGCGTGAAATGAACATAGTGTTTTGTGTGTTAAGTTTAGGTGAAGAAAAATAGCTCACCTCTCTCTGATGAGGTCGGAGAATTTTCCCTAAGACTGGATCCACGACGACATGAACAGGTAGTTTTTCTCTGGAGAACATAATGGTGAAACTATGAAGTCTTTAAATGTGTACGGAAATACAGCCAAGTGATGAACAAAATGAAACATTTCATCCTTTAACAACATAAAGCCCCTAATGGGATGTTGACATGGTTGTCTACCTACTTGTCAGTTTTGATGAGCTCATGAGCACTCAGAGTTGGAGGTTCATAAAGAACAAGTGCATCTTCTGCAAATGGATCGTGAAGTGCTTTCCTCACTCCAGCTCGCTTAAGACCAAGTGCCCTGATTCCCAGTGAACCTAAGTAGAATCCAAAATTAAAGAAGTTAACATCTAAACACTTAGCTAGCTGATGTGCCAGACGGAAAGATAAGCCATATTTAAATCTTACCTGAGTAATTTGGAATGGGAATTTTAAAAGGCTTGGAGAGGATACTTCGAATAAATGCCTCCTGTGAAAATTATTTTAGGAAGTCAGGATATTGTGTCATAGTCAGTGTCTGCATAGTAGTGATGGTCAGACTCATTAGACTTACATGTCTTTCACCATCCATACACGTAGGGCGGTTGTTCAGCTGTGTCAGAGGCCTTCTGAATGGAGAAATATGACTTTCTCTCACCTGTTTTGCACATTTTCTTTTTTTATCCTGGAAAAATGCATTATAGACACTTTATTTAAACTCACAAACACTGACGTTCACTCCTTAAATTCATCTATTTCGGCCTATGATGTAGCAACTATTTTGATGTAATTCTGTTAATCATCCAAAAGAAAACTGATGGGAATTAAAGTCAATGTGAAAATGAAGTCATTGGGACTGTCAAAAATATAAGCAATTATATTTATCCCCATTGCATCTGATTAAAGTTCTTGGAAACCTCTCGAGTTACAAGACAACAAAAATATTATTTAACTATTTCTAAATCATGCAAGTTTGAAGTTCTGAAGTAGATGGTTAGATTCAATCTTTTTAGACAAAGTTCATTAGGTATAAAATCACAACAAAGCCAAATCGCATTTACAGATCCACTGGTTTAAAGGTTAGGGTTATCTTGATTCTCTTGATCCATAAAGTTTTGTCATATCACTGCTGGAGAGTAAACTGCACAACTTTAAATTAATTTACACAGAAATTTAATTTGTCAAAAGTATATGTAAAACAACAAACAACCATCATAACAAGGTGTGCTATTTCTTCAGGGGAAAATAGCTGTTGTGTAAAATCATCTGAGCAAAATAAAAACTTTTCAAACGTTCCATTAAAATAATGGAACTTTGTAGTAAAGTATGTAGTAAAGTTACAGCTGATTACACATTATAAAAGGATGTGTGGGCTTGTCCTGTTCTTTATATAACAAGGATAATTTTAGTGCACAAATTACTTTCAATAATACTTTTCATTGTCTAAGTAATTTCACTCATAGAATTACCTATTTTTACGTAAATGAATGAATTAAAAAGGTTTCACTGTCATTTACAGGTCACTGTTTCTAGTTGGTATATCATTATGCTACTACATCTGACTGAGTGAAAGAAATGGAAGGGGGGAAAAATCTAAATTTAAGGAAAATAAACATTCGTAAAAAGCGAAATATCACTGGTCAATTTGAATTATATTTGAGACCTATAAATAAATGTAAATTATAATGTTCTGTAAAATTTTATACATTTTTAAACATAGTTTAAATCTATGCTATAACATCAAGTGTCACTTTATTATATTTTCTGTAAGTGACCAGTGTTTTAATAGAAGACATTAGGACACGGCAGTTATGTAGGGGTGTTAATAGTGTCAAATATAAACTTTTACTCACAGTTGTACATGTCCACTCTTCATCTCCACTGGAATCTCCTCCTTGTTTTCGTTTAGCCACTTGACTGGGAGCAAGACTTCTTCTCTGGTGTAGAAAACCATTAGAATTCAGCAGGTTATATTGTAGTGAATGAGGATAACAGTCTGTAGCTTCGTTTATATAAATATTTCTGTTATCTCACCATTTTGTCGTTTCCTCTTCGTATCTGATATTAAACCCTTTTCCTCTACGTTGCTAATGTTTCGTCTTTTGTTACCTGGTTAATGGCTCGATCTGTTTTAATATAGCAGCGGAGGTATTCATGTCTGAATTGTTAACTATTGTAAATTTTCCTCTGTAGATGTGACATAAAATAATGTTAGTCTCATAATTCGTCTCTGTTTTCCTTTTCACTCTGTTTCTGTTGTGATTAAAGTGCGCGCGTGAAACACTACGGCGAACCACAGAGGCCAAAAAGTGTCGTAAATGACGTAAAAGTCCACCCGGCGTCCTATTAAAGTAACAGTGGATTTATCAGATAATAAAATGAACATTTATTATACTATAAACATTACTAAATTAATACATTAAGAATAGACTGATATCAACATATGTAAGTATACATTTGTTATTTTTTTTTTCTAAAAAAAAAAAAGCATAAATTTAATTAAAATAAATTAAAGAGTAATACTTTTATTACTTCTCTGGGGTTTTTTGGTTTACCTTTTTGTTTCCTGGATTCTCTGAGATTTTCCTGTCTCAGATTTTCATATTATCACCTATAATCATATAAATATTTTAGAAATGCATAAATCCAGAGGGGGGAAGTTATATGTACTTCAGGTCAAGAAAAAAATACACAAAGAGGAGGAGGAAATAATTAAAACTGAATATTCAATTAGTCTGCTGTCTACACAGTAAATTTTGCAGTGTTAAATCAACACTTAGAGAGTTTATTTAACTTCTTCTAGAGTGTATTTGGTCCCATTGTCTCCAAATTAACACTGCAAAATCTACAGTGTATCTATGGGATGAGGTATTTTGTTTGTTTTGTTTTATTTCATTTCATTTTACATTCATGATATGTGGTCCCTTACAAACAGGTACTAAGATCTTTTGTGACAGTCAGTCCAATAAGATGAAAAGCATCTGCAAATCAGATGAATGACTAAGACCTCAGTCATTATAAATTGTAAATGTTTTTATATTTGCAGTGAGGTGATATTTCTCTGTGGTGTGTCGGTTTTGGCTGTGTAATGCTGACTAGCTACACAGTGATTTAAAGATTTACTTCATTAAAATGTATATAAATATATCACTCACTCATTCACGTCCTTTAGACTCAGATCACATAATTAATTAACATTAATTATGTGATCTGAGTGTCAAAGATATCAGCCTGCCAGGACTGTGTGTGATGAACTGGTCCGACCAACAGGTGGCAGCTTCCCCTCTCCTTACATCCACATCTCAGACTGAAGACAACATGTGTGCTTTTTCTAGCACACTTTCTTCCATAATCAGCAGGTATCATACTTACTGATGTTGTGGTTTTCATTAAGAATAATCGTAGTATGCTAAAATTTGGCAGTGTTTCATTACCTGGAGGAGTTTAGAGACCTGCATTAGGTTCAGTCTCAATGTGATCTCCACAATCTGTCAGGGAAATTAATCCTTAATTCTGTAAATTAAAGTCTGGCATGCTTTCCTACAATAAATCCGTCAATTGAAATTGAAATGAGGATAATCCTTCATGAAAAAAAACATTGCTCAAAGAGAAGAGGTCACAATTAAAATGAAATCCAAAGCTATTCATGCACTTCTTTGGCTTTTTGGCTTGAAATTCTGTACATATCTTTATTTGTTCATATCAGTAACTAGCCATACTGCTGTGAGAAAAAGGTTAATGAATGAGATTATATGTTTTAACTTAAAGGTTAAAAGTTGACTTGCTTTATTATACATTAATTTATTCATCAGTATGGAATTCACTTCACAAGATATCAAAATGACCCATCTTACACACTTCAGTAGGTCAGAAGAACAATGCTGGACTTCTTTATTTTATTCTCATGACTTTTTATTCATACCTGCACTTTATTTTTTTTTTTTGCTGTAACTACAACATTTCCCCAGGGTGGGATGAATAAAGTACTATTCTATTCTATTCTAAGTGATAATTACGTCTTACTATATATGGATCAAAAATCAATCAAATCAAATCAATCAATCAAAAAGCTTTTTCTCAGGTTTATCCCCAGACATACATTTCTACTTGTAATGTTAGTATAATTATAAATATGAACATACAGGAAAAACATTGTCAGTTATTCACTATGACTCCCTGCTTTTTTGGTAGATTTTCTAAACTTACTACTGTATGCTGATTTATTTACTCCTGTTTCTAAACCAACCACAATATTAGCAGGAAAACAAACATTCCAATGTGTCAACATACAAGGTATAATAGAAGCAATGGGAAAAGAAGCAACACTAGAGAGATCTAATATTAAAACACTGGTCAGTAATAAGACAAGAGTTTTTTTTAAATATGTTTTATTATTTATAATGTACAAAAATAGTGGTCATAAAACATTTTTAGAATACACTGTCAAAAATTCATAATATTCTCAAGATAATACAGTACCATGACATATATGAAGACTATAAACATTTCATATGTGAGATTGTTCTAAAGTCTTCAACTGCACACTGTCGCTAACTTGACAGGATGTCAGATGTCGAAACAACACAGAGGAATACTGTCTTATATAGTGGACTGGATAGTACAGAACAGTACAGGACTGGGTCAGACTAGAGCTCTGCTTCAGGAGTGTACTGCAGATTGAGGAGCAGTTTGTGGGTAGAGTTGTTTCTGATAGCAAGGGCGCCAGGGACAGGCACTCATCACTTGGCAGTGTTCCCTGGCAGTACATAGAACTGGAAAGGTTGGGTCACACTAAAGTCCTCCACAATCATTTACACCCAGCTGTGGGCATGAAATGTATGCAAATGCATCAAGAATAGTACTTTAACTAAAGTAACAGATGACTCCCATGGTCAATACTCAAATGTAATTCATAATAAAATATGTCACATGTTGGATGAGTCATTGGCAATGGGCAGCTCTGACTTTTGTGTTTTATTAAAGATGAAACAATGGATCCAAGTCATAGATATACATGGATACTGTAATGCGTCACTAGATTCATTATAAACTTACACAGGATTTAATTGTATTCACCTATAAATCTCCAGATAATTTAAAGGTTCAATATGTACATTTTGAGTTTGCTCATGTGCTTGTGTGAAGCTTATGTTGGAGCATCCATTTGGTTTGTTGACTCTTAACTTCATTTCTACATTACAGATTGGTGCCAATGTAAAGGAACAAAGATGAGACAGTGAGGCCCTCCAGAGCCAGCATAATGTTGTTCAAAGAAGATCCAACCTACATCCAACACACAGAACTCAATGAACAAGCTGACGACAACACAAATGGAACAAAACAAACCATTAACCTAGAAGTGATCAACAAATGACAACACAAATCTCACTAAAGTGGATGATAACTTTACATATTGAACCTTTAAAATTCAGTTTTATTCCATTCTCTTCCTGAAAAAAAAGGACCTTTTTGATGGAATTATTAATTCTATGGTGCCCTTTACACACTGCACTTCATAAAATATCTTTGGGACCTCTTTGAGCCAGTGACTTTTTTTCTAATACATACACAAAACCCACTGAATGATATTTGGACTTTGATATATATATATATATATATATATATATATATATATATATATATATATATATATATATATATACAGTTTTTGGAAATGTATTATGGTCTTCTTGACTGAATATATTTTGTTCTACATACAAAAACTAGATGGGAAAACATTTAGATATTGTACATGGCTACTTCATTTATAATAAATATCGTCAGAACAGGTTGAATGCAATTTCAGAATAAATAAAATAATTTAAACAATAAATACTCTTATTTACAGTAAGGCAACAACATGATGCATAGCATCTAAAAGAGAAGTTAAGTTTGGACCTAATCAGTGACACAAGGCCTCAGTTACCATAACTCAAACAACACTGAATACATGACATCTCTAATACAGCATATCTGCCATCATCAAACATGTTTGGTTGTTGTCTTAACCACAGTCAGATGAGAGCAAACTGACCTCTTTACCTTCACTATTTAATCACTTTATTTGGATTAAGTGAATTTTCTCTGTCAAATATGAAACCTATGGACCATGAAGAATAACTTATGGCCATAAGAAACAAAACAGACCTACATTTTATTTACGCTTTTGCCACATTTTGATTAATTTGTAGCCATAAGATAGGTTTATATTTATATATAGACATTTAGACTTACTTTATGGCTAAATGGAATCATCACAAAATTAAAAAACAAATACCATATAATAGTAATAATACTACTTGAAGCATGTGTTGTCAACCTTGAAGACTGGTATCCTGTAGTAGCTCTTTGTATGATATATACTCTATCTTATGGTCATAAATTAATCCAGACATGGTCTTTCTATATTTATGTTTTTTTTTTCTCTCTTCATGATCAATCCAGATGTCTACAACACAATCCAAAAATGTTTTAAAAGAAATTGGCCATTTAGCCAGTCTCACCAGGTGTTTCTGTCTGGAAAAGATAACCAATATCTATTAAGAACCTAGTTTTTATTTTTCTTCTCATACTTATTTTGAACATAATAGAAGATAATATCTTAAAAATTACAGAAAAAGGCCTTTAGCATTTCTTTGGATTAAGCCTTTGTGCTCTGATCCTCTCATTTGACTTGGTAAAACACCAACTAACATGCATTACATCTAATATTTTAATAGCAGACGGGTATAGATTTCTCCATTTACTAGCCTTAAGGTACTCACACAGATTGAACACAAACTCCCAAATTAGTTAAACTTATGATGATGGTTCACAATAAAACAAAACCCAATCAGACCACTTTTATCATGCATCACATTTACAGACCTGCTTCAGTTGAATGTGATCTATGTACACTTTTAGTTTTGTAAACAAAGCATTTATTACTGACATTTCGTATGCAGTTTTAGCTCCAAATAAGGGAATCTTTTTCCACAACCTGTGTGATCATCTGATTAAGTCTCAACCCATCACACTTTTACCATGAAGTCACCGTTCTCCCATATCTGAGCATGTCCTTTATTGAGTACAATGTTTTTTTAAGAGTCACAGCTATGCAAAAATTACCAATATACAATAGAGTATATTATTTTAAGTCATATTTGCATGGTTTTATGTGTAGGGAAAACAGTAAGATAATCCATTATCCAAAAGCTAATAGTCACAATGACAAGTGTTGGTATGAAAAAGTGATTGCACAACATTTTGTACATTTGACCATAGATGTATTCAGAGGTCTTTTTTTTTTTTTATCCATAGGTTTATCCAATATGTTAATCTGAAATGACTGTATCTGAGATTTATTTGGCTGAAGTTTAGTATGAAAGTTGCCCTGAAATGATAGACTATCTGTGTGCTGTTGTAAAAATACGAATGGGTGTAATTGAAAGCAAATGTGAGATTCTGTGTGAACTTGGCTGTAAAAGCACTTTTCAAATGATCCTCAATACCAAAAAAAAAAAAAAAAGAACAACAAAAAAACTAAAAAAAAGTTGGAAAGGGTTCAGTGAGTTTGTGCAGAACCAACTGTAGTAATAAAAGTGTGAGGAGATACTGTTTTATTCCAGTGTTATCTGTGAAAACACTCTTTAGAGATGCAAACTGCCGAGATATAAAGTACCAAACACACCATAGCTTCTTTTGGATATTTTTTAGTCTGGTTTTAGTGCTGATACACAAACACCTCGAATGAATATTGTCAATAATAGCCTGTGTACAAAACAAAACAACTACAGCCTATAACAGACAATGTAAACTTTTTCTAACATTGAGTGTCCAACTGTTATTTTTTTTTTTATATCTGAAAAGGCTGTTTGTCTATTTATATGTGCTCCACTCAGGTTTCCTAAAGTCTCATAAACATCCACAGTGGAAGAAACCTTATAACAAAGTACTGGTACACTGTATTGGTACACTGTATATAATCTCAATGCATACTGATATACT
Organism: Siphamia tubifer; assembly: GCA_020466265.1. Taxonomy (NCBI): domain Eukaryota; kingdom Metazoa; phylum Chordata; class Actinopteri; order Kurtiformes; family Apogonidae; genus Siphamia; species Siphamia tubifer. Next base: position 25,597,287 of record CM035786.1, on the reverse strand, counting down.
GTGTAATGAAACAGTGGGAACCACAATAAAATATAATAATCTCCCTATATTGTAATAAATGTCAAGCAGATCAAATAAATCATCCTATATAGCGCATACCTCTCATTTATATGCATATTTAACCTCTTAACATCCACCAGGTCAGTGACCAAATTTACAAGTGGAGGTTCAGGCATCATTCGAGCCATGTCTGACCTGATAAATTAAGTTGTGTTTTAGCCACAAAATAAAAAATAGAAGCCGTTGCCTTTGTAGTACAGTCTAATAGATGCATTTTGACTTCGTGCTTCTTCTGTTCTTAAGGTTCAGAGTTGCATGAAATAGTTAAATATATGCATAATGTCTTCAATAAACTGTAGTTACTGCTGTTGATTTGTTTCATGGATAAAAGGATTTTAACTTTGTGCACAAATTCACATTCATAGATGTCTATGTATGTGTTGCAATTGTGTTTAAGTATCTTGTTTTTTTTGGCCTAATGCACTTTTTAAATTTTAAATTAATCTTATGTTTAAAGGTTTAAGCATGTAATGCAAATAAATGATATAATTTAATCTCATTGTATAATTATACCATGCACAGAAGGGTATTTTATATGTGCTTGTATGTACAGTTTTGTTAAGAAAGAATTATAGTCTTGTTGAGCTAATTTTGTGAAGAAATAAAAAAAAAAAAACAATGTGAATATATTGTTTAGTAACATACTCTAACATCAGGTTGGCATCAATTTGATGATCAGAGTTCCTCTGTATATGGTTTCTTTCCAGACCACAATTTAAAAACTACAATTTAATAACTTCATGTCATACAATACAAGTAAACTCAGTTCTGCACTTGCTAAGTATTAGATGACTAAAGACCAGGTGGTTGTGATAATATCAGGCCACATTTGATCTCAAAATGAATCATGTGGTGAAAAGCCGTCACTTTGACTAATGGCCGTCTCATGACTATATTTGTGATGGCATCCTACAATGGCCCGTTAACAGAGATGTAGATATGCTGTGCCAAAAAAAGTATTCCAGAGCTGCTGTGGCATTTATAATTAGCAAAGGCTGGCTTAAGAACAGCATGTAATGATCGGATATGCTTTCCTCAAAGTGGGGTCATGTCCACTCGCAACAAGACAAAGTAATGTCTGTGTGTGTGAAGAAGAGCTGAAACTGATCGCAGTTACTTAATGACTTTTTCCTTGACCAGATAATATGTTACTGAGCTGCCCTGGAAGGAAAGGTAGTTTTATCACATGGTGAAAGCTGTTTTTGGTCTTATGAAGACTAATGTATTTACAAAATAAAACAAAATAAAATAAAACTTCTATAAACTTCTAACTTCTTTTATAGCATGTCTTCACATCATAGTATTTGGTCTTTTAAACTGCCCTGAATACTAAAGAATAAAGGGATTCCTTTGTTTGATGTGGTTTTGTTTTGTCTGATTTCCTTCTGCAGAAATATCCAGAAATCCCACCTGACTGTCACGGAGGCCTACTGGATAACTGGCTTTTGGCAAATAGGAGATTCATACTTAAGGCTATAAAAACAATGAGGCAAACATAGAGAAATACTATAACTACACGGTGATGAGAATGTCAGTCAGTATCTGAGCTAAATATGGAAATGTGCAACCACTTTCTGTATTAAATATATGTGCAGTTTTGCAGCTGAATTGTATTTTGACAGTCGTCCATGTAAATCTGAATATCATTTCAACAAAAATGGTCATGGCAGCAAAGTCTGATGACAATATTTGCCAGAATAAGTGGCACAGCAGGTATGTAGTAATTAAAGGATGAATATGTAAGTTTTCCATTTGCTTATATAAAGTTTATGTTGGAGTCTGTGTTGTGGTGGGAGCTCATTCTTTATGTTGGATATGTCCATTTGAAATCTAACAGAAGAGGAAAAGTGAAGGACACAAGAGCAAAGTTAAAGGCTTTTCAATGTGATAAGGAGAAAAATTAAATCTTCTAGATAGGTTTCAACATGCAGGCTGTTATTATGGATCATGGCTGTCCTCGGTCAAGAATTGAAGTTAGCCAATGTCAATAAACTAATTCCTCCCAGCTCAACACCGACTCCTTCACTTTAATGGGCATGGGCTTCAGGACACATGTAAATCTTGTTATACTGAACTTTAAAATCAACATTCAGTGTTGGTAATAAGTATTGGAGATAATGAAAGTTATGTTTGCATAATTTGCAAGCAACCTAATGCCTTGTATCATTAAATTAAACATGTCCACTGCAAACATCCAAAAAGTGTATTTGTCTCTATTCTAGTGACAATAGCTCCTCATACTTAAAATATAATCTAAAGAGTAACTTGTAAGTAAGATATAAGAACTTATTTTTAAACAATTGAGATTGAAATTCTTATTTCCAGAAATGTTATCAAGATCATTTCCACTTGTTCCATTATCAGATTTTTTTTAAATTAAGTAAAAAGAAATAAATTAAAAAAATACATTTAAAAAAAAACCCTTGAATTAGGGTAAATGAAAATAGTGAAAATTATCTTGGTGAGATTTCATAACGTAATATTTTCCAGGTTTTTTGTCTATAACTAACTTTTTATCTGACTAAAGTTATTCTTAAGTGATTATGATTTATTTTAAGTATGATGAGCTATTGTGACTAGAAAGGAGACAAATGCAGTTGGTCAGATTTAGAGTTTTGCAGTGTGTGTATCCAAACGACAAGAAATGAATGCATCATAAATTCTGATTTAAGCAGTCAGTCTTTAAAACTAGCTTCTACTTAAGCAATAAGAAACTGGTTAGTACCATATTTATTGTAGAAGCAGAATTGAGAAATAAAAGTGACCATTCATTCAGTCAAGGAAAAAAGTAAGAAATAAAATCCGACTTATTCTGGATTGACAGTATAAAAAGGTCTGATAATATCAACAATTCCATTTTCTTTTCCACGTATATTCATTCACCTTTTTTCTTTTCAATCTCAGTAGGCCCATTATTAGCTCTGTTTACTGGACACTGTTTCTAAATGTAATCAGAGTACTATAGATCAAAAGATATACTTAAGAATAAAGGTTGTTGTACAAGAAGTTAGTGTAAAAAAAAATTACAAGTTAGAAGCTTAGTGATGGCCATGCTGAAGAGTAGTGGTGGAGTTTAACCATAGTGTAATATTAGTATTATTGCATTTTACTTTTGGTGACTGTATTAAAAAAAAAAATCATAAAAGTGGTTTACATTTCTGATGATTATCTTATTGAAAAATCCAAGAATAATAACCTCCTGTTTGTCACAGCGCTGATAAGCCAAAACCAAAATTTTTTTAAAATTTTTTTTTTAAAGTCATTGGTTTCCTGTTGAGACAACTGTGGTGAATATTATTGAACATATACCATCCTAGCAGCACTGTAATCAGCATATTTGGATAGTTATTTTAATATTACATATTAGCCAACGGTATATGCAAATACTGATACATGTATTTGTAAAAAGCCTGTTTTATGGTCTTAACTGCAGGCTTAGAAATGCGATAAGCAGCTCTGAACTACTGTTGCAACCGATGATTTGTAGACCAATATGGCTGCTAGAAGACATCACCTTCCACTGGCTGAAAGAAGATCCACACCTACAGTATAATCCACCATGGATCTGAACATCACTTCCTTGCTTCTTATTGCTTGGGCCATTGAAACAAACCTTCCACTGCTACAGACTGGTGAGCAGCCATGACACATCGTTGGTGTCACCAGACCCATATGAGGTTCCTGAGTCTCCATAAACCACAAAGGAGAGGTCCTGGATATCACATGGTGCAATCCCAGAACTCACACCACATGAGCCAAGGTCAGGTCCCTTATGATATATACACCCACTGTTCAGACTCTGCAGCATGGTGCATCATCACACAACAACTTTACTGTGTTTGTGTCTTGAAGATTTGCACTTTTCTCTGCCATCAGCCCACACAGCTACAGTTGGCTGCCGAGAGCCACTTAATCATTTGCCAAGTAGTCTGGGAGTCCATGAAGGTCACCGTCTCGTAGCGTGTTGGCCGACAGCAGGGGTTACTGCTGATCTTCTTACCAGAAATGCTCCCGTTGTCAATCAAAGCTTTAAGGACCAGGTCATAGTTCTTACGGGAGCTGTGGCATGTCCCAACACAATACTTGAAGATGACCGTCTCATCTGAGTCGTAGCCGAGGCCCAGGTCGCTCACTCGCATCTTCTTCCGCTCTAGGTGGCAGTCACGGCTGCTCTTTGGTATCTTTTTACGGTTCCTCCTTGTTGATCTGGATGTAGCTGGGTCATGAGAAGAGCGCCGCCATCTGCTGTGCTGGAGCTCCTCTTCCTGCATCAAAGACCACTCTTCTACAAGAAAAAAGGCACAGAGTTATGTATACATGCATGAGCTAAACATGACAGACCTTATGCAAAGCACTCACACTGCAAAAATCCAAATCTTATCTCTTTTCTAGTCAGAATATCTCACCACAATAAAATATTATCACTCATGCAAAGAGGAACTTGAAAGATGGAAGAATTCATTTTTGGACAATAGATCTTAATTTAAGCCCAAAAAATAATTATTATTAGAAAAAGTCAAGATTATCTTTGGTAAGATTTCTTAAAATAACATTTTCAGTATCTATTGTGTAAAATAAGTTGATTATATCTCACTCAAATGTTACTCTTTAGGTGATTATATCTTATTTGAAGTGAAATGAGATATTTTGATGGTGCAGTGGTTAGCACTTGTGCCTCACAGACATTAGGTCCCTGGTTCAAGTCCCACACCAGACCTTTCTGTGTGGAGTTTGCATGTTCTCCCCGTGTCTGCGTGGGTTTTCTCCAGGTACTCCAGTTTCCTCCCACTATCCAAAGACATGCACTGATAGGTTAATTGGTTAATCTAAATTGCCCATAGGTGTGAATGTGACAGTGATTGTTTGTCTATATATGTTCAGCCCTGAGATAAACTGGAGACTCATACAGGGTGTACCCCGCCTTCACCCATTGTAGCTGGATTAGGCCCCCAGTGACCCCCATGACCCCAGTGAGGATAAAGCAGGTGTAGATCATGAAATGATATATTTTGATTAGAAATGAGAAAAATTCACTGGGTAAGATTTAGTGTTTTGCATTACATGTAAATATTTCTGACTTCCAGCAGGAAAAAGACACATTATTACATTATTATAAACTTCTTAAAATGATCAAAGCATTTCCATGTAACATCTCGGCGGAGAAGTGATTCTGATATCTAAAAATTATTTAAAAAAAAATAAAAAAAAATAAAAAAAAATCAATACAGAATATTAAATTGTGGAAGAAAAATCTAAAAAGTCCAAGTTAATTTGATGGGTACAATTGCAAAGACCATACAACAGAGGCAGGTGCTTAAAGCAGCACTGGCTGAGGTGTTGACTATTTGTAAGGAATGAAACAAGCACTAAATACAATACTGTTGGACTGTATCACCATGTTCAGCAGGGGTCTCAAACATGCAGCCCAGGGGCCAAATGTGGCCTGCCAACTGTTCTAATGTGGCCCATGGGATGGAGAAAAAAATAACCTATTAAATGACTCCATATTTTCTTCTCAGTTTTTCTTTGCCAATAAATGGTGACAACTTCAAATTTTTGACTGGAAAAAATATATTAAATTATGAAAATATTTACATTTACAAACTATCCTGTAACAATAAAATGTGAATATCCTGAACATATGTGAACCACCTGAAATGTCTAAAGAAAATTTGAAAATAAAGAAAATTTTAACCATTTCCTACTTCGTTAATTCTAACAGTTTAGTGTCTTTGTAGAACTGATCCATAATAAAACACACGGGCAAATGATGAACTGAATCAGAATATTGACCTTATTTTTCTTATGAAATGCATCAATGTTTTTTGCATTTGGATAAATTATGAAAAAAACAAACATTTACTCTAAGCCCCCACTAACTGCCCCATTAACTCATTTATTCATAGCAACAGGAAAAACCATACACAGGGTTCAACATTTCCCAGATACATCTTGTATCACTTTTATTTACGAAGCCATATGTTAAATATCTTACTGTAGAGTCGTCTGTTCCTAACTTAACAACAAACTCCTGTTGTACTGTAAACATATTTGGCATGTCAACAGTACTCTGATCAGATAATCTCTCACATATGACAGCATTTTGCTCCAACTACATGGTGGCGTGCGGCGTCACAGTAAGACAAAGTGGAAGATGCTGAGCTGGTGCTTTTAACACCAGCTCAGGAGCAACAACCACAAACAGACTGGAGCTTTTACGATCAGTGATTGTATAATAAGGCAGGCATATTAGAATTCATAGCCTTAGATATATGCCAGATGCCTGCTCTGGCTTTTAAAGACTTAAAGGTGAAGAACTTCTCACACTTTAGTTTACATTCTGGATTAGAACAGAGTTTTATGCGGCAGAGGTGAACATGTGTGATCCAACTGAAAGCAGACGTAGGAACCGGATTCCACTAGTTATCAGCTGAGTGCTGTAAAATCTACTGTCACTATGTGGGGTCATTACCACTAGGGGAGCAAAGCTGGCTCGACTCCAACAGGAAGTTGTCTTCTCACTCGGCGGGGATGTTTCCACTGTGGAGAGATCTGGCTAAGGTATCAAAAGATTTCAACTTCCTGACCTGTGAGTGGCACTCACCCTAGTATGTTCCTTAGGGAATAGTTATTACTATTGTCAATGCTCATCTAGTGCAGCATGTGCTTGTCAGCTCATGCCTTGATGTTTAGGAAAAAGAAAACTTGTAATCATGAAGATAAAAAGAACAGAAAAATGCACAGAAATATACCCCAGGCTAATAGTCAAACCCTGCCCAGGTATACAAGCAGCCATGTGAAAACACGCCACAAGGTCTGCATTATTTCAAGTAATTATAGAACTATTTCATGTTACAAGTGAGTTGAGCAACGTTCAGGCAATCATGTAGTAAACACGATGAGAGAAAGCACCAGTTGTGATGGGAACACATGAGAAATACAGTCCATATTTTGACAGCATGATCAAACCACCAGTCACTGTGTGTGCTGTGTTTATATTCTGAGTTCATTCTATAGGCCTGTTATTGAAGGCATGTCCCATCACACACTGCACTTATCATATACCACCTATAGAGCTATGACCCTGGGAAATATATTCATCCATAAAGACCCACTGCTACTTTTGCAACAGTTCCCAAATAAAAATTTCTCTATATTTCACCTTTTTTTTAAATAAAAAAAACATAGCTTATTGCAATTTATTTTGTAATATTTTTGATTTTATTTTAAGGTTGTTTTTTTTTTGCTTAAATAATGTATTTTCTTATATTTCATTCAGTGATCATACCAATGTAAAAAAAAACAACAACCTTAGAGTAATTTCAATATAACAGGAAAAATATAGGGGGAAAATTACTTTTTCAGCAAAAATATCATGAACCAAACTTAAAAATAACTTGTTCCACTCACTGTCATTCATAAAACTCCATGGATTTTACTGGTAAATCAATATTGTAAAAGATGCTGATGTTTCCACGTTCACTACAGAGTCTCTATACATCCAAATGGCTTATATCTGATGACTACGAAAAGATGACTAACTACATTTTATACCAAGTATTTACATGCATTGATAAAATTAATGTATCAACAGTTATATCAGTAGATGGTTTTGGTCGATGGCTGGTCTTTGAGTCTTTCTGGGTTAAATTGGTCTATATCAGTAGCATGTACAGTGAACATGTAATATTTTGTCAGTGCTGTAGAGCACAGAAAGGTCACGTCAAGACAAACTGCAATCATTTCACTGTCTTTTCCCAGCCCTGTCACCATAAGAACATAGTCTTATTATGCATATTATTTCTGTACTGAGCCAACAATGTACATAGTATTGACATTTCTGTCTTCTAGCTGCATATCAACATTTAAGTGTTTTGTGTCTTAGGTGAAAGATGTTTTGGAATGGTTGGTGTTCTTCCAAACATCAGGTTTTCAACAAGAAAATGCTACAGTCCAGTTAAGCTCCATTTAACTTTTGGCTAGATTGCCCTGAAACTGGCCGACCAATCACGGTGAAGTATAGAGTCAGAGGGCGGGCGTAACAAAGTGACGTTACAACGATTCAGAGAGAAACAACCGGAAGCAACCATAGAAGAAGAATAACATCGGGTGGTGATTTCCTTCAGATCAAAGGTGACTGAAGAATATGAGAAAATGTTAGCAATCTTCAAATTATTTTTTTACAGAAGCGACAACAGTCGTTAAACTCCGTAATTCACCATTTTGTTTAGTCATTGGTAACTTTCTCTGGACTCCTCCGTCAACTTTCCGGCGCTAACTACGTCATCCTAAAGATTACTCTGATTGGTAGTAGTACCATCCTATTGAATACAGAAGATTTGAAAGACAACCTTTTAGCCCCGCCTCCCTTGACTAGGAAGCGTTCCTAGACATATACATGTAATGAATAGAGAATCATGGCTGGGCTAAAATAAAATCATTTTACACTGGGAAAAAAATGTAATTTACGAAGTGTATTTTCATTGTACTTATAATAAGACAATTGCTTAAAGGATCATGTTCAGTGAAATATAAAAACGTGTTTTTAAACAATAGAACTGGAATTAGAGCTCATGATTTTAAGAAATCCTACCAAGATCATTTTCACTGGCAGATTTTTTTTCTTAATTCAAGCAAATAATTTATTTGTTTTTACTAAGGCATTTTTCTCTCAGTGTCGCCACACATTATTGTGGTACATGGGCTGGTAATGAAAATAAAGGCTAAATTATTGAATAATATAACAAACAAAGGCAGTCATATCATCACACTTGTTGATCAGACAAACCAAAGCTTACCTGCGTCATCTAAACAACATAACACAACATAAACTTATTTTTCAATGGAAAACATGACGCTTAAAAAAGACTACTTTTATCCATTTACTTTTCTCTGACTGTCTCTGTTTTACATCTTCCAACTCAATCAGATGCCTGAGGACACACACATCAGATTCCCTTTGAGACAATAATCTCATGCTGTCAAAAATTCAAACTTTTTCTCTCTGTGCTGCTGTCAACCGTCACTTCAGCGACAGACAAGTGAGCTGCACCTCCACACACTGACTTACAGTTTCATTATAACCATCTGTCTATGGGCCTTTCTACTGGACATCACATCAATCATGTCTTTTGAAATGTCACTTTAATCCCTCACCGTCTCATCTCCAAAGTTTCGTATGGTACTGAACTGGCTGGTATAATAAATACACATAGAAACCACAGTGATGCATTTAAATTCTCTTCTGTCTGTGATGAACAAGACCACAGAGCCTGATAGAAACTACATATTGGACTGATTTTTTTTTTTTTTTTTTTTTTTATCCTGTCTTATACGGCCCCTTTTTGAAGTGACCAAACCCCATACTCAGTGTTGAAAACTACTAGGCAAATATCCAGAGGCTACAATAGTCATCAGGAGTGACTCGCTGCTATTTTATGGCCTCCGACATGGATTTATGAGGCTTTGTTTTCAGTAAGACGTCGCCGCTGCACAAAAACGGTTTGAATATGTCACAGTGAAGAATGAAGATGAAGCATATCCTTGTCGAGCTAATAAAAAGTGCACGCATCTGTGTCGCCAATGTAACAGGGCCCCTACACTGAAGTCCAAAATATATTTTATGTATTCCCCCTGGTCATGTTGAGTGGAGTTTTCCACTGTATAAAATGTCCAAATGTTACGTTTATATGGACTTAAAGATAAAGTATGACGTTAATATTATACAATATTATTCCAAGTCCTTTGTCACATGATAATCACACTACAAAAATGTAAATCTTACCAAGTGTATTTATCTCATTTCTAGTCAAAATATCTCACATTTAAAATAATTCATAATCACCTGAAGAATAACATTTCAGTGAGACATAGCAATTATTTCAAGAAGTCTTACAAAGATTCCTGACATTTTTCTTTCATCTAAAAATAACTTTTTTATATATCACTGAAATGTTACTCTTTAGATGATTTGGTTTTATTTTAAGTGATGAAATATTTTGACTAGAAATGAGAAAAATACACTTAGTAATATTTAGATTTAATTTTCCCAGTGCAATGTAGCTTTCATCAGTATATTTCTGGGGGTCTTTCAATCCAACAACAACAAGAGACAAAGCAGTGGATGATGTGTCGCAGTGGGGGATTATGGGAAAGAATCTCACTTGATGATTTTCAGAAATTAATCATTATCATTATCTTCAGTGATACATAGTTAGATTTTACTAGCGACACAGTTCATTCTAGAACTTGATAAATTCCTTCTGTACATGAAATTTGACACCATTGCAATGTTGCCCTATTGTTTATCTGTTGCTAGGTAACCCAATTCAGTGATTATTCTAGGATTCTGGGCAAAGCAATGCTATTGGCCATTGGGAGACCATCATAATCCATAATATCTTATGTCTCCCAAAATACTGGTCCTTTTAACTTGCCATTTTTGGTAGTTCCTTCCTTGATCAAAAATACTCAACTCAAATAGTCAACTTTTTACAGATTTTGTGTCATGGCCAAAACGTATAAAGAGTCCACTTCCCTTTGATAAAATAGGTAGATTCTACTGTCATAAAATCCTGAATGCAACAACTAAATTCAGAATTTCATTGCAGGAAATATTTAGCGTCAATCCACATATTATTTGTAGGTGTTTTTAAAAGTGAAAATGTCATATTAAAGATGTATGTACTGTGCAGGGATCAAACACATCTCATGGTGATCTTATAGAACATAATGTACAATGCTTTTGTTCACCCTGCTCTACAATGGCCACATAAAATATCCAAAATAACTTTCTCAGCCTGCCACGATAGCACAACATAGCAGCCGAAGATTACATTACGATTATTAAATATGATCATTTCTTCTAATAGAGCTCCCTAAATGTTAAGTCAGTAAGTAATTGTGGTTTAGGGTTTTACGTGTCCTCCCACTTGGCAACTGTTAGAAAGCAGGTTCAACAACATCAGAATTTAACCCTGAGCTCTGAGTTCATAAACCCTGACATGGAAAACATGGGAGTTTTTGGTTTCAACAGACTAAGGGTTCATTTATACTCAACATTAAATATAGATACAGATATGGGCAGAGCCTTTGGTCTAGACCATATGTTCATTTAATCCGTATTCTGTCTCAGAACGCACAGATATGGACAAAATGGAAAAGTACTGGTACCGTTGAAAAGTACCAGTAAGAGCAGTGTAGCCAGTAGTGGAGAACAACAGACAATAGAAAACCAATACTAACCAATGCTAACTTTAGCCCCCTTCCAACAGACACCAATTTATTTACTTGGGTAAAAGAAATTCTAATTAACCTGCAAGCCACATGCATAGTATAATATGATTGTCATAATTTGTTTCATACACATTCACTATTGCCTATAAAGTTGGGCGTGGTGAAGTTACTTCTTATGAAATAAATATGACAATGTGAGGGGTTAAGTGGAACTGGGATACAGTATGTTAACATTGTGCCAAATCAAAGCTGAGAATTGATGTATATTAATCGACATAAAGAGAAGAATGTGTGATTCCAACTTTATATGAGGAACAGTTTACATAGACTTCACACATAATCCCATGTATTAATGCTGACCGCTCCAAATGATCCATTTGTTGTTAATCACACTAGATTTGATTTATCTACAGCCTTAGGCACTTACCATAGGCTTGAAGCCAGGGTGTGGGGACACTGTTGTCCTGTTCCAGATCCTCAGCAGGAGGCCAGGAGGGTTGTCTGAGGACACGCTGGAGGTCTGACTGAGCCTCTTTGTTGTCCTCCTCAGAAAACACATCCTCTGCTAGCATTAGCAATGACACCACTACCCACAGCATCACCTGTGGGTATCAAGCAACACGCCTTTTGTTTGTTAGGTTGTTTGATTGTTTGTTTTTTTTGGTCAGCAGGTGAGTAATAAAACATGTTAAATATAAGAGTAGTGTAGCAAATATAATGCATTTTTATAGGTTTACCCACAGTTATTATATGGATCATTCATCTAGGGCTTTGCTGCATGCACCACCCACCTATGCAAAAGACCTCCATCAATGTAGACCCCCCCCCCCCCCCCCAGATCACTACCAAAATGTCATCATTTCCAGACCTCCCCATTACCAACCAACCCTGAAAATGTAATCAAAATCCATCCATAACCTTTTGAGTTATCTTGCTAACTAACAGACAGATAGACAAACTCTGGCAAAAACATAACCACCTTGTTTTTAGAGGGGCACCTTTCTAGTGTTACAACAGTATTGTCATTTCACCACTTCCTAATTGACCAGCAGCCAAAAACATAATGCAAAATGGAAATCCACAGAGACAGGTTCTTGACTCTCTGTATAATATCTAATTATGAGCCATTGCCTCCTGTGTATTTGCATTTAAGTGGATGATATAGTGTATACTGTGGAACTGAAAGCTGCTCTGTGTAATGTGATCCATGTGAAACTGTGTCTCCCTGTGTCTGTCTGTGAGCCTATAGAGGACACATCTGCATGGGTAGGTGGGATACCTCCAGCCAACACCGACACCTCTTTAATTACTTAAATGAAACATGACACCTCTCAGTCATGCAGTCAAGGTTAATATTTTAAGATCACTTATGAAACGAGTTTCTCTGCACTGTCTGGCAGAAGCGTGAGGCCCAGATCGGATGGGCGATGTGGTGGAAACTGGCTGGTGCTGAAACGTATACGCAAACAGTCTGGCAGCAAATCTTACTGGCCTACTTTACATCCATTCATTCATGAGGACAAGTGTAAAGGACTCTACGTGTCATCCAAAGCACTCACCACATCCACTAATAGTGTTTGAAGTGATCTTTCTGATGACAGTTTTGTAACTTCAATCACAAGGAACCCTTTTGTTTTAAACCACAATTTACCGGAAGTAATCCTATTATTAGTATTATACAATTATGTGCTGTTGGGTTGTTGTTTTTTTAATATACTGTAATTTCTGGACTATAAGACGCACTTAAAAGCTTTTAATTTTCTCCAAAACAACATTGCACCTTATAATCCAGAGAGCCTTACATATGGATTAATTCTGGCTATGCTTTGTGACTTCAAAGCGATTTTTCAATGTCAATTTTATTGTCAATTTCTTCACATGCACACGTCATACAAGGAAGAAATTGATACACATGTAGACAGAGACAAGACAGACATTCAAGTACTAGACAAGGCACTGTGTTGTAACATATCCTATTTGTGACATAGTGTAACAGTGTAATAAATACATTTAAAATATATCTAGTTGCCAGTGTAATAGAAAACATTTAAGTCTAGGGTAAAGGACAAAAAAGTAATTGTGCACTACATGGTGTAGAGTAAAATTTCACCATAATATTACAGTGTGTGTATAAAGACTGAACTAAAAAAGTCAGTGTATTGTTTTAGATTTTATGTGTTATAACTGAACAATTTTGACAGTTGTTGTGAATATGCCAACATTTGATTTAGCAGAATAAGTGTGTTTTGTTACAACTCAACAAGGTTGGCAGTTATTGTGAAAAAACTCATTGATGTTTTGGTTTGACTGACTGTTTTGTTTTGCTTAATGTGTCTTACTGTCCAGTGCACCTTGTGTAAGAAAAAAACAACCTTGAAAATACACCATTCATTGACTGTACACCACTTTATAATGCCTAAAATACGGTACATATTAATTTCAGCTGATTTGCATGATTTTCCTGATCTGAAATTTCTAGCAGTCCTCTTCCATCAGCAGGTAAAAACATGTGTCTTAGAATAAGGAAAAAGTGGAGTAGGGTGTGATCTGACTGAGTAACAGAATCCAGTGAAGCAGTAAATTTACAGGCTCTCCTATTTACAATTCATACAGCTACATAAAAACACTCTTCTGTTGTTTTGTTCAGTTCAGTTCAATGTATTTCAAGCACACAAAATCATCAATACATCAATTAACATGGTCAACAATTTATTTTTTTTGTACTCAAAAAGGAGTGGGAAGAAGTAAAACTGATAAACTCCCACCCCTTTTTTACAAACCAATACTCCAATAAATTCTGCTTCCTGTTTACTGTCTTATGGAGACTTTTCAGTCCTGATCTATTCCCCTATTTGACTCTTACTTCTCTAATATAAATAAAATGACAAACAGTAGATACCTACACTTATCAGTTAATCTGTTGCTGTGATCCGATTACAGAAAAGCCATTCATCTGACTGAATCAGTATGTGTTCATGTCAATAGTACCAGTTTCAATATGTTATTAACTGGTTGTTAAAGCAGTGGTTTCTAACCTTTTTTGGCTCATGATCCCATTTTAACATTACAAATTTCTGGCTACCCCAGACATTCAAAACAGCCTTTTTTTGGCTCAAATAAATGTGTTTTGATCATGTGATAGTTTGCTATACTGAGTTGCAAATAAATGTTAATTTCAGATGACATTTAGTTTATATAATGTATATTATTCTAGACAGATGCAGAAAAGCCAGGTGTAGATTACTGCACAAAGGGAGAATTTTATTTCCCTCGGTTACGATATGTACAGTCAGTCCAGCTTGTATTTACAAGGCTGACAATTAATACTGAACCTCTTGTCTACTACAGTCAGCCTGGTACAGTCAGTCTACTACAGTCAGTCTAGTACAGTCAGTCTACTATAATCAGACTAGTACAGTCAGTCTACTACAGTCAGTCTACTACAGTCAGTCTAGTACAGTCAGTCTACTACAGTCAGTCTAGTACAGTCCGTCTAGTATAATTACTCTAATATAATCAGTCTAGTACAGTCAGTCTAGTATAATCAGACTAGTACAGTCAGTCTAGTATAATCAGACTAGTACAGTCAGTCTAGTATAATCAGACTAGTACAGTCAGTCTAGTATAATCAGTCTAGTATAATCAGTCTAGTACAGTCAGTCAGGTGATGAGTTAGTTGACACTTGTCCAGGCTGAATTCTGCTTTCAGTCAATGCCATCAAAAGCTCCATCCTCTTATGACTACAGAGGATTAAACAGTCATAGAATAAATATGGGGGTGTCACAGTGGTGCAGTGTTTATCACTCGTGCCTCACAGACAGAAGGACCCTGGTTCTATTCCCACACCAGACCTTTCTGTGTGGAGTTTGCATGTTCTCCCTGTGTCTGTGTGGGTTTTCTCCAGGTACTCCAGTTTCCTCCCACCATCCAAACACATACACTGATAGGTTAATTGGTTAATCTAAATTATCCATAGGTGTGAATGTGAGAGTGATTGTTTGTCTATATATGTTCAGCCCTGAAATGAACTGGAGACTCATACAGGGTGTACCCCACCTTCACCCATTGTAGCTAGATTAGGCCCCCAGTGACCCCTGTGACCCTAGTGAGGATAAAGTAGGTTCAGATGACGAGACAAGAATGAATATGGATTTAAACTTGTTTCTGCAATTTCTCCACTACCTCTGGTGTCATAAATCAATCTGCTTTCTTCTGTCACATGTTTGAGCCTCAATAAAAGGCCAGATAAAAACCATGTGTCTGTTTAGTTAAACTTGTAATAACATTTTAAACACATGTAATTACGCTACATAGATTCCAATGTTGGACCATGGGTTTCACATGTAATTCCATGGGGTTCTAGAACATTCATCCACACACTCACCTTCCAGTTCTTCAGGTGATGCCTGGAAGTTGACACCTCCTGCCTCCACCAGGTTTTTCCATCTAAAAAAACAAAACAAAACATAACAGTAAACTTACCAAACTAGTTAGTACATCTGGTTTTGTCACAATTTTATTGACAGAATGTGATGATTTAAGTTGGTTCAAAGAATAATATGCACATTAATATTCAAATGTTCCTGGATATTTGTAAAAGAAAAAAAAAAAATCATTTGAAATGTTGATATTTGGAACATTTGTGATGTTTGGTCCTTTTGGTATAGTTTTACTTTTATATTTGAAATTAAAATGTGTTTGTTTGGTATCTATTTCATGAGTTATTTTCATGTTTGATGTGTCAGTTTGATGTTTTAAATGTTCTTTGTTTAGAATAAGTTTAAAATTTTATATATAGATTTGGAATTTTGACTTCAACCTTTTAAACTTCTTTGATAATTGACATTGATTTGAATTTTCATGTTTGCTTCCCCTATCACCTTTTAACTTATCCTTTCTTGAATAGAATAGAATAGAATAGAATAGAATAGAATAGAAGTACTTTATTGATCCCACAAGTGGGAAATTGTAAATTTGTTATCATGGATATTATTATTATTATTATTGAATGATTATTAAATTCACTATTTGCTGTGGTTCAAAATAAAAAGCATAAGCAAGTATTATTATGTTTATTATTATACTATTTTGGAATTTAAGGTATTTGACTTTTTGGCATTAACGTCATTTTCTCAGAGTTGAATGAAGTTATGCATCCCACATGTTTATTAAACCCAACATAAAAAAAACAACACACGCAGCATGACAATGTCCAAACTTTCCAGAACTGAGCGTACATTTTCACTTCTAAATCTAACATATTTGATGGGTATATCTGAGCCCAGTTTTGAACATAATAATATCAGATGTGTTTTTACAGTCACTGTCAGTTCTGTTTTTATTTAAGGCTTGTTTATATTCAGAACTGACACTGAAATCACATTTATTTTGACAGATGTTACACCACATACTTGTTTTGTCGATATGGTCTAAAGGAGATGACAGTTCATGATATTTTTTTGAATATTATTATTATTATTTTTTACATTTCATGGAAGAGATTTTTATCCGACTTTGGAAAAATGTAGCCAATTCAGTTAGAATTCAGAATATTTAACCTCTTTCTTGCAGGACTGTTTATACAGTATAAGTCATGAACATGTCCAGTTCAACTAATTTCCCAGATAGCTCAGTATTACACCATGTGCTCCTTTTTCTGCTCTATTTGACTCAGTTGTCAGGCACATTTGTTACCACGCTAATACAACTCTTTACAATTATTTGCATTTGCATTTGCCTGCACTTTGGATGAAGAGTTAGTTCAGGAAATATTCCAACCACTAGAGACCCATCATTATTAACCATTCTTCTTCATTCACTTCCTAAAAAACAAAAGCATCAGTTTCCTTCCAAGTGCAAACTCCATTCTAGCCAATAGCATTGTTTGGGATAGCCAAATCTGACATCAAATTCTCCAAATAAAAATACTTGATTCTCTCTCAGAAGAGAATCACATCTGCTTCTCCTACACTTTATTAATGGATCTCAAGAGGCCGTTCTTAACGGTCTTCCATCCCACATATGTCACTGTCGTCTCTGTGAACCCTACAACGTTCATTATCAGAACATTCACCATCTGCATATACATTACTGAAGCAGTTTGGTTTTAATCATTTAATAATTTTAATCAAAGCCAATCCACCAAAGTATTTACCTTTAGTTAGGTGATCACCCCCCCGGAATAAGAGAGGTCCTCCAAGGAGGTTTTAATTCCAGTCTGTTTGTCAGCAGGATTACCCAAAAATGTGTGGACAGATTTTGATAAAAAAAAATTTCAGGATGTGTTGGGAGTGTCACTTTGAAATTTTACATTGTGGTAAATGGAGAATAAATTGCAAAGTGATCCAGGATGTCTTCCAGATCACTACCAAAATGTAATAATTTCTTCCTTGTGACACTCCCAACACATCCTTTTTTTGAGTAATCCTGCTGACAGACAGACAGACAGACAGACAAATGGACTTAAATTTAATACCTCCACCAATATTGTCATTACAATAACACAGTGTGTAATATTAATTCTTTTTTTTTTTCTCCATTAACTTTCTCTTTTACACACCATGTGGTTTTCTCTACCACTGTAACATAATAATTTTCTGGCAGAAAAAAACATGAAGTAGTGCTGGTTGAATGAGTTTACATGTTATTAATGTTGAAAAGATGTGAATATTCACAGAGCACATCTTTAGACAAGTCCTGAACACTGATATTTGAAGATTTTATTTTTATAAGCTGTATTTAATATGGACTTTTAAACTTAAATCAACTCAAAGTGAGTTTTGAACAGTGTTGCTGTTATCCTTGAGTTTTTGTATTTCATTTAATCTCTCACATTCCTGAGTTGTGCTCAAATAAAAAGCCTTTATATGTCACCGCATGAGCCTGCATTTGGATCCTTCACACCACACCAGACAGTTTTTGGTGGTACTTGATTCTGGAATACATCTATGGCATTTACACATTGTTATATGGGAATAAAATGAGAAAATATTTTACCGTTTGTGTTTGAAGGTCTCCAATTGTACAGTAGTATCACCAGGTTTTTGGACAGAATTGTGTGTATTTTATCTTAAATTAAAAATAATTGAGTTAGCATACAAACAATTGGCTCATTTTAACATTGTAAAAGTAAAATTTTTATTAGATAAAAATGCCATTTCCTTACATGTACAACAAATATCACAATATGATAGTTATTGCAATGCTGTACACCCATATCACAAGTATCTATTCACTTATGTCCAAGGAACCAAACACTCCAATAGCTTCTATACATGGGGTGAGGAAAAGATGCACTTTATACAGCAGTTTAAAATAAAGAATCTTTATGTAAGTTGCATTTTCTAAACATAGCTTAGCCTTCCTTTAGTACAGCAGACATAGATAGAGAGCAAGATAGAAGAAGAAGAAGAGATCCAGATCAAGTTATACAACACTGACTGTGTGTAAACGGCTGCAATGACACCATGAAGTCCAGTTTGTATGCAGCTATTACAGTTTATTATACACCAGTGGAACGATAGGCACCAGAACAAGACGCAGAGTTGACGCTAATGGGGAGGGGAGACTGGAACTGAGACTGGGACTGCAGGGCTGCCAGTTTAATCTGGTTTTATTTTCATGTGTGTAAATAAAGTAGAAAAGTGTTATAGTTCACCTACAGTATCTCTAGAAAACTGCACAAGCCTGTTATGTAACGATCTATTAATACAATGTCTGATGCCGTTTTCCTTTGCTAGCATCAGCACAGTTTCGCATGGGTTGCATTTCCACTCCAGATAGAGTACTTCCTCAGTGTGGCTGGTCGTCATAGTGATACAATTATCATAGCATCCCATTCAGCAACAATAGAAAGGAGTGAAAATACATGTAATAACTGCCAAAATGACATATCACAATAAGGTAAAGTTGTTTAAACATCAAATCTGCATTGATTAAACCTTTAATGACTACCATTATAACAGGCCACCTAGATTTATTTGTTGTTTGTGCCATAACAGCATCAGGAAATGTCTTCTTTTGAATCTTTTTTCAGAAAGAACATAACTTTTAATATATGGAAATGAATTAATTAATTCTCATTATTATATGCAATACATGTTTTAAAAAGTGTGGTATAATAAAAAAAAAATTAACAGACTTGAATTTCTATAGTGATTCATCAATGAAGTGAATAAACTGGAAAAATGCAGATAAACAATCTTCATTCTGAATCCATTCTGTAACTGAATGGAACAGGTTCCTCGTTGTCCCTTATGAAACAGACATACGTTTTGTGGAACTCAATAGTTTTTAATCCTCAGCCAATGGGGTATTGTAATCGTTTTGTTGTTTGTTCGTCCGTCAGTCCTTTCAATGACATAATCACATTATCTGAAGAATGCATTGAGATATCGGCACTAAATTTATACTGTGGACGTGGACTGAATGGAGCATAATCATGTTGAAAATAGTTGACTATGACCTACTTTTTCAAGGTCAAATAACTTGTGCAGTTATAATATGAGTATTTCACATATAAATCTGAATGTAACAAGACTTACACAAACACAATCTCATGTAAAAGAGTTTAGGGCAGTAACATTCAATAGGATCTTATTCTATTTGGCCAAGGGGTATTAAAAGTGTGTCACATGTTATGTTCTATAAATGGAGTACTAACAAACTGAATTTAACTGTTGCAATAAACCACAACTTTTCATCTGTCAATGGCTCCTTAAGCATATTCTGATCTATAACACTGGGGAACAATTAGAAAAAAAAAGTTCAGTTTTTATGTTGACTAAACTAAAAATGGTATACTGACTTCAAAATTTCAGTCAGTTTTTTTCTCGCATGCCAAGTTTTTTTCTCCACAGTTTACCCTCCAGATAAGCAAAACTCCAGTGACTAGGTGTATTTTGCCAACTGATTATGATTGGACTCATCTACAGCAAAACGTGGAAACCTGTTTGTGCAGTTACCATGGAGACAGTGTGTGCAGCTCTAATAGGTCAGTACAATTATAATAGAATCACAATAGACAAATCCTTTAAAAAAAACATTATAGTTGTGCCTGTTTCTTTCTTATTTCATTCTATGTCAGTATTTGAAACTGTTTATAAAACAAGTACATATCTGTTAAGTACAATATTTTTCATACTTTCTTAGAAAATGTTGACCCCATAGTTTAAAAACGGAGATCAGTTTTCGATTCGACACCCAAAACTGAGTGAAAAACAGCTGTCAGACTGAACTTAGCAACAATTGCGCTCCCCAGTGTTATAGTATCATCAGATATACATATGATTTAAAAACATTTACCATTATATTAAGATAATTCCGGCAAAATAATAACTTTAATAGCCAGTACTAATGTAGGATGAGCACATATAGTACATCTGGCTGCTGCTTACAACCTCTGAAGTGCCTGAAATAGTGCAAGTAAAAAATAACTGAATGACTCAGACTTGATGTATTACTATGTTGTTTTTAAAATCAGTTCATTTCCCTCTGACAAGTATGTCCACTGTATACAATGGAGTCATACAATGTGAAGCATCCAGACAAAAATGCTGGGATCTCATGCCACGTCACAGTGAGGCTGCGAAATGTGAGTCATACAAGCTCATGAACTACAAACCGCACAACACAACCATCAGCCTGAAGCAAAGTCAAAGGTTCTGTGTGTTAGCATAGAGCTTCAACCTGAGGCCGTGTGTGATTCACCTTTAACGTCAGCTGTATCATTAAATACGCATCAATGTTCCCCTGAGGCCTCGATAAATGCCATAAAGAGGAGAGGTTTTCAGATTTTATATGCCAGCCTCTGTCTTATCATTTACAAATCTTTAACATTAGACGTTTAAACCCAGAGTCTGCAGCTGCTTTTCAAAGATGTATTATTTATAAGTCTTACCACTGCTAGGGCTAAAGTGTGGTGCTGGCAGGAAGCCACAGGGTTACTACAGTCCACAGCAGCGTTGGGTTTTGGTGCAATCAGCCCATTTTATTCAAACATGTTGTCCTCATGAAGATGTTTGACAAAGGGATCTACTAGGACAGACTGCATTCTCTAGAGAATAGCTGCCAAATATAAGGCCCGGGGGCCAAAACCAGCCCACCAAAGGGTCCAATGCAGCCTCGGGGAAGAGTTTGTCAAATGCAAGAAAATCCTCTTAAGGTATTAAAGGTAAGGCAGAAGTTGCATTTTTGGGAACATTTTTTACCATATTGCTTGAAAATCTCTTCACGATCCCATATCACGTACTGAAATAGTACGTGATATGGCCTGGACTGGCCTAAATGTTTTAGTCCAGTCCAGAGGGTGGAAGCAGAGGAAAACTCCAGCCCATCATTGTACTGATCATCTTTACAATGATTGATTTGCTGATATGTCCATCAAATATCAGTACAACCCCCCCTTCTGCGCGTTCACATAAACAGCTATGGTGGAAAAGATGACATAATAAAATGAATAAAACCAAAGTAAAAAGTAGGTTTGAAAAAGCTACGGCCATGACGAAGCATTACCGCATCATAGACATGTATAAGGAAGTACCGGTAAACTCTGTTGTTCAACCTCCAGCCATTTTTCTACTGTGCACAATCAGCTGAAAACAAAACAATCCGGAAGTTGTTTTTTTTTTAATAGAACCAACACACAATGTGTTCAATAACAATGGACAACGCAACAATATTAATGAAATAACCATGGGATGACTCCTTTAAAATTATTTTAGCTCAATTCAATCTGAAGTCGGTCAGAACAGTAGAAAACTATCATTACACAAAAATGTTTTTATTGAATAACCTGAACAAATACAAACAACCTGAAATGTCATAAGAGAAGTATATGGACTTTTTATTCTACTTGTTGCTAAACATTTTGGGTATTGGTAGATTCACTATGATCGCTACATGTATAAATGATAAACTGAGGAAGAATATTGTTAAAATTGCAGTTATTTTTCTTAAAAATATTCAGGTTGTTTATATTTATTCATGTCATGTTCAATTACAGTTTGTCGTCATTACTTTATCATCATTAATTTTTACTTTTT
Organism: Siphamia tubifer; assembly: GCA_020466265.1. NCBI lineage: Eukaryota > Metazoa > Chordata > Actinopteri > Kurtiformes > Apogonidae > Siphamia > Siphamia tubifer. The sequence continues at coordinate 25,574,949 of CM035786.1, read as the reverse complement.
TCACTCAAAAACAGAAAAAAATAAATTTGGGAGTTGACATAATTTCTAAATTCTTATCCAATTATTTGTGTTATTTTACCAGTCTGGCCCACTATACCTGAACTTTGACATCCCTAATCTAGAGTAAATAATAATACATTTATTGGAGACCTGAGTTAAATATGTCACAAACCTAAGAAAGATCTTGCATGCTTTGACCCAAAGGGAACATAAGGTTAAAATGTCCAAACTTTAGTAACACACAGACCAAATTATGCAAGTTTCTGAAACAAGCAATGCATCAAAGAAGCAGGTGTGGCAGAAGATTTTCTCTCAGGCTCTTTTCTTCACGTAACTGCGGCGTCATTTTTCTTGTGATCATCCAAGTGAAACACCACAAATACATGCAGCTGGAGTTTTGTGAATCTGTGGTTATTTCCATGTTTCCACTGACAATCACACGACCTCTGAAATTAGCAATAGTACAAGAAAAACCTTTTCATGAGATAAAAGCACAGGTTGTATGTACCTAAGTTCTGCCATTGAGTCTTTTATATGATAAAAGATGCAGTAGAATAGAATTATTCACATCATACAGAGACACGTGACTGATGTTGGCTAATGTAATGTGAAAGGCTACATTACAGTTGATTAAATAACGTTATTTGTCTACCTTGTGTTCATGGAATATAAAAGTAATGTTATAATTTTTAACCAAATTTGGCTTCTAGGTTCTTCTTTCATAAATTGTCTATCATTAGCTTACAAGATAACGGTGGCTAAGAGTAACGAGTATAAGTTAATAGCAGTTCAGTCAGACTACCCATTCACTTGGTTATTTTACTGTATGTGTGTGCTGACTTAATAAAGAATGGAATTGAATTTCGAAATATTACAAGAGTTTAGACACTTGAAAGAAGAACAAAGCATGTGTGAGCAATTTGATCACATTTCAATAATTACATTTATATTTAATTATTTTTGAACATGCAAAGAAACAAAAAATGAGGCAAAATAAGATCAAAACAAACTAACATTTAAATGAACAGAATCTGTCTAAGTACATGCAAGTCAGAATATTGCAGGGTCAAAAAGGAGTAGGAAGAAGTACAAACTTATTTATTCCTATTTATTCGGTTGTAGGTTGACCCGTGCATCACTGACACATATATATATATGTACATGTATATTATTCATAAACAAACAGCACAAGCACAAGTGCCAGACATTAGTAGAAGTAGTACTATAGAGAGCTGGAGTCTTTCTACCAAGTGAACCACAACCACCTGTTATTTTACATATTTAAAACCTTAAATTGTAAAAAAAAAAAAAAAAAAAAAACTTGCATAAAAAAGGAATAAAGTGGTATTTATTTCTTTGAAAGCAAATAGTCTGTTATTTTAACATTATCATCTTCCAATTTAAACAGTTCCACATTGTTTCTCAGCCTGCAGTTGCTTCCCCTGGTCAATCCCTATAGCAAACACCCACAGACTCATAAAACATTATTCGCACAACACACTTTCTTATTTAATTGCCATTTTTAACAAATAGACATTCATCTATAGCCTGTCCATCCTTCGGAGTGGATTTCTCCTTGCTGAGAAGGAGGGTCTAAGGACAGGGGATGTCTGGGTCTTTAGCCATTTCTTTGATCGTTTCTTTATTTATTGCAATTTTCTATGTATCTATTTTTTTCGTGGAGAAAAAAACACCAGTTGGTGTACTCATCACTACAAGATATACAATACAATGGTTCACATTTTGCATATATTTTTCATTATACCATATTTACTGTTTTTTTTTTAACATCTGGCCCCACTAAAGTGCAATTTCGTAGTAACTTGTGTGCAATGACAATAAAGTTTATTCTATTCTGCTCTGTTCTATTTACTGCTTTATTTTCTCAAAACAATAGAAATATATAATTTCAACATACAAATCTAGTTTTGTTAACATACTCTTGCTGTAAAAACTACAGCCATATTTGATTTAATTATTAGCACAAAAATCTTCTCAAATAAACAACTCTACATTGTATTTTCACTTACTTTTTTTAATGTTGCAATTTTTCTACTTTTTGCTGTTAATTCTACAGTCATAATTTCTTTACAGTGAAAGACAGACAGACAGAAAGAACATGATGTTTGCAGAACATAAGAACATATCAGAGGAGTATCTGTTGGAAAGCCAGACTCACTCGGTTGTGTCTAAAGTGTCAAAGACAGTTTCATTGAGCACTAGTTAAATGCAAACCCCCACATATTTGAACTATCCACGTTCATGTTTCCATACAGCAGAAAACAAAGCCAGCTGAACCAGCTGTGTGAACCTCCTGATAGATGTCCAGAAGACATTTTTATATAAATTGACTTTTTATAAATGAAGTGGGGCTGTTTGGATTCCCAGCGTGTGAGCGTGACTGGTGTGGAGCAGATGTTGACCAGTTCAGCACCAGCAACGTTGGCTTCCACCAGCAGTTGTAGCAGCAACTTCTATCCCTACTGTTTAATCAATAGCTACATTTCCTCTCAATAAAATAACTAATTGGACAGAGGTTTACAAGACTGTGAATTTTACAGCTGTTTTAAACACCCAGTGTTTCCTAATGTCCTGTATTTTCGCCGTTATCTTGGTCCTCACCCAGACTACAGGAGCTGATGAGGACATTAGTGTCTCCGGCGGTCTGGGAGAGGTTAGCTGTGTTTACAGAAAAGCCTTTAGCCATCGTTCCCACAACGTTGTGTTTGGAAAATTGAACATCATATTTCCAAGAACATCCTTTGCAGCCATATTAAGCCTTCCATGTTATTTAGCAAGAGGACTTGACCGAAGGCATCAATACCTGCTGTGATGGAGCTTAAACGCTGCCCATAGGCGGATGCAGAGCAGCACCAGTGGAGCATTGCAGAATGTTAGCGTGCAGACAAACAATAACCCCCATCCTGATCTGGGGCTTACTCTGCTCACAGTAATCTGATGATAGGCATCTTCATATTCAACTCAAGACCTCCTATTTGTAGAATATTTTCAATATTCAGAATTGTACGGGACAAAAATTGACCTGGTAGGGTAGAGATCACCAGAGAGAACAACGTTTATGTTCTGCTTAAACCAGTGTAGTAACTCATAACGGCTCATAATGTATTAAGTTAAATGTAATAAAAGTTCATAATGTAATAATCGACTCATAACGTCCTAAAATCATGAGCGCATAATATAATATCTTTGTGCATCATGTAAAATGTATTACATAATCCACTCAGCTATACAGCAACTCATAATGGAACAATGGCAATACTGTGGCAAAGGTGAAAAAAAAATACTTATACTTTTCTAACAGTATAAGCCACTATTACATGATGAGTTTTTAGTACATTATGAGTTACTATATAGCTGAGCTCATAATGTAATAAGTTATTACATTATTACATTATCCACAAAGATGTTATGACATTATGATGAAACAATATTATGAGTCAATTATTACATTTTGAACTTATTACATTATGAGCTATTATTACGTTATGAGTTGCTACAACCAGTAACTGTTTATTAGAGATTTAATACATATTTAGAAATAAAGCCATTGTCATATAGGGATTTTGGGTATAAGTGTACTTTGTATCTGGGCAATAAGAGCAGATATTTAATGAACATTTTGTTAGAACTATGAAAAAACTAACAAAAAAAACAAAACAATCACTAGACTAGAAAAGCACTCAGAGTACAGATCTGCCAAGGTAGATCAGCCCACCCCCAAAATGAGTGATGGGTTTCACTGTCACTTCTGCCCCCACCAAATGAATGAAACGGCTCTGGTTCATGTGCTCTCTGTGGAAATAAAGCGGCGTTTTTTTTCCCCTGCATATTTTCAAAACAAGTGACAGTGTGACACCTATAGCTCAATGCTACTCTGGTAAAGTCAAACACAGAGAGAGAGCGAGAAAGAGAGAGGGAGAGGGGAAGGGGGAGTGTTCCTTCACGCATTTTGAGCCAATCAGAGACGCCTCATCAGTGCATCATGCACATGTATGAAGAAGGCAGTAAACTAACCTAAAGTCATTTTTCTACCCTTCAATAACAGCTGGAAGGAAAGAAATCCAGACATTTTTTAAATAGAACCAACACACCATCTATTCAATAACAATGGAGAACACAACAATATTAATGAAATAACCATGGAACGACTCCATTAAAACAACTGCTTGTATTATAACTGAGCGTCCTGTTCTGGTTTTAACATTCCACAAGTAAACTGTGATACTCACACATTTCACTTGACTTTACACATTTTCCTTTTGTGCATCCTCATTATTAACCTCAAATTGCATTCAGAGCCTTAAACCTCACAGTCAGGAGTCAAACCTTTCAGAATAATCTGATCCACACAGAGGTGGAGGTAAATTAATCATTCCTGCACTGATGGCTGTCAAGTCAGTTTTTGCTTTTGCCTCAAACAACTGAACAGGTGGTGTGAATGTATTCAAATAGAACCTGATTATGCTGAGCATACAAACAGGGTTCAGCTGTTGTAGAGGCAGAACAATCTGTCAGTATCTGTAGGTCACCTCTGCTCATATTTAACCCAGTGTATTTATTATATGTACCTTCAGTTCATCTCTTTTCACTACGAACATCACTCACAGGCTCAAGCACCAAATTAACATCCAGTCTGGAGCTTCTGTCAAAATACAGTTTATGAATGAAGAACCATGACGTCCATTATTGTTTTCTGAACTTCAGTCTTGAGGCCAGTTGTGTGTAGTTTGACAGTTAGCTTTTTTTTTTTTGGAGCCTTAAGTGACTATATTTGGACATTTGGTAGGATTATGTGAGCCTGAGGGGTCAGAGAGGAGCTAGTATGAAGCCCTTACTTATTAACTCTGTGAAATCATAAACTTCATCAAGCTCTACAAAACAAAATGTTATTATAGTATTGTTATCAGAAACAAAAATCAATTTATTAAGTTAACCAAAAGCTCATTTGGCAGACGGTACAGTCTGTTGTTTTTCCTGAGATATTGTTAATAAGAGTTCAGGGAGTTCAGAACAAGACTATGGGACCAAAGCTTTTTGGATTCACCCGCAGTAACTGTCAACAGTACTACGATAATCATGAAGTACTTCCACTTTGGTGTAGTTTTAGTTCAAATTCATAAAATGTTAACATGTTGATAATTGTAACCTGACAATGCTATGAAATAACAAAAGTAAATGTGATACATTTTACTTCCTGTTGGTGAAATTCTGCCTCCTTGTGGCCAAAATTAAGAAAATAAGGTTGTATTGATTCAAAGTACTGACAGTTTATTATGATGCTCTATTATCAAGACATACTGTACTCCTTATAATGAGTCAATGCTATGGACTGTGTCCTGTGGTACAATGATTTTAACTTTTATTGGTATTCAAATTTTTCTGTATCAGACACAGCAAGAGAGAGACAGACACAGAGACAGACAGAGAGAGAGAGAGAGAGAGAGACATACAGAGAGGGAGAGAGCGAGAGAGACAGGTAGACAGACAGACAGAGAGACAGAGACAAATAGATAGGCAGGCAGACAGAGACAGATAGATAGACAGAGAGAAAGCAAGACAGACAGACAAATAGAGAGACAGACAGGCAGAGAGAGAGAGGTGGACAAACCGAGAAAGACAGACAGAGACAGACAAAGTCAGACAGAAAAGAGAGAGAGAGACAGACACAGAGAGAGACACACACACAGATAGAGACAGACAGAAAGAGACAGAGACACACACACAGACATACAGAGAGAGAGAGAGACAGACACAGAGACCGATCATATTGAGTGACTGACAGGATGTGCAGCTGTACTACAGCCACATGTGTCCACTCTGTAAACAAATGCAGTGCAGCAGATGCCGTGAGTGGTCAAGTAGTCGGAAGTTTGCATTTTGTTTCCTTTCTGTATTAAACATGAACTGAACCTTGACCTTAAAGGAAGGTTCACATTGGACCATATACTTTTGGTATATTGGTTACTGTCCTGTAAATAATGTCCCAGTTCTTTTGGACTGTGGTGGTGTCCCTCAGAGACCATAACCTCTACCACACTGTCCCTGCAGACTCAACTGTATTCCAGACATTAACAGCTAGTCTTCAGTATTCCATCTGTACCATATTACTAGCATGGGGATGGATTGGTAAATTATATGATATAAGGCTGACAGTGGACATTTTCACCTCTGTGTTAAGGTCCAGGGTGCAGAAACAGGACTGTCTAAACTAAATGGACAGACAGCTGTGTGGACTAGAAGCTAGTACCAGACAAAACTGGCTGAGAGAGACAGATGGCTTCTGCTAGTAGGCATGACTACATTGTAGTAAATTATGTTCTTTCTCAGGGATTTAAAACACATAACACAGATAATTAGGTTAAGGAAAAAGGAAGGTTTATGGGTTTTTTTGAGGGGGGGGGGTTTAGTAGAGTTAGTGGAGTTCAGTAAAGTTCAACAATTTACATTTGGACGTTACAGTCATGCTTTAAGTAAAATTAATGTAACATTTCCAGCTCTTTCCAGTCTTCTCAGTGTGTCTTATTTGTTATAAAGATATTTATATATTATTTAACAAATGTCAGTAGATGTATAAAACACCTTCAGCTAATTACAAAACTTTCTATAACAGAAACTATTCACAGTGGTTTTGTGATTTTTTCAAGTGATACATGGAAACATTTATCTCCGTTGAAGGAGCCTCCAACAATTCTGCAATCCAGAACCTACTCGTTTTTAATAACTTGCAGCAATGGGGTGTCAGAAATGGTAACGGATTTATACTGACTGTAAGAGTAATTTGCTAATTAGATTACCCATTACTGAAAAAAGTAATGGCGTTAGTAATGCCATTTATTCCTATCACTGCTTATCAATGCATGTCTTTGGATAATAGGAGAAAAACCAGAGTACGTGTAGAGAACTCACCAGACATGGGGAGAACATGCAAACTTGATAGATCCTGCAAAAATCTAAATCTAACTAAGGCATTTTACCTAAGTTGTAGTCAAAATATTCAAGATTCAAGGGTTTTTAATTGCCATTATGCAAACATAAAATGTTTTTTAAAAGACTGGCAACTTCAAAACACACAGCAGGAAATAAATATAACCCTATACAAAATGTTGTCTAAATGGATAATGGCGTTGGTTTGAAAGAAAAACAGTGCAGGAACAGTACAGTGAATGATACAGTCAGGGGTGGAGCATTTGGTTGACTATAAGGGGGGGGGGGGTGATGACCTGTAGTGGGCCCTTTATATACTAGGTCTAGTATAGGTAATGTTGGTGTTCATTCCAACACCATGGTTTTAATTAGTCCTCATGTTGATCTTCTTCAAAGCATAGGTATTTTTGTTTTTGATGTCTTGTGTGTTTATGTTTTCAGATGGTTTCTCTATAAAAGTAGACTATAGACTCCTTCAAAGTCAACGTCATTCAAACATAAGAGGAAGTTGCGTGCGCAGACTGGACTAAAAAAAACTGCATGGAAACACTGTTTATATAGATGACAGACCTACAGCAGAACTAGAAATGTCTAGTTGTTGTTTTGTCAGTTGTCAGAATCGTTACAAGGACAGAGTTAAACTATAGAATTCCATCTGGATCTCACAAATTTAAAAAAAAAATCGACAACATCTATGGTTACAGTGATCCAGGGTGTGGACTGGGATGAGAGCACGATCAGGAATGTCCGTTTGTCTGTCCTTCCTATTCTAATCAAAATCTGGACCTTGAATAAAACTGCAGCAGCATGACCCAAACCTACAATGAAATACAGACTGAAAATAAAATGAAAGATATGGGAGATATACAAATAGATGGTTAAATGATTAACCTGGTCAATTAAACCAGAGGAAGTTATAAACATGCTAACAGATTAGCCTGCTAGCTTTCTCTAATTAAGATAATAATGACTCCAGCCTCTTCTGTTATTAACACCACCTCTAGGTTATGAGCATGTGTAAAACATGTTTGATACATGCACACACATAACAGTTGTATGTGTCTAAACAATTATTGGCGCCAAGTTTTTCATGAGTGTACATAGAAAGCTTGTTAATTAAGTACGTATACGTCAGGCTATTGTATACTACGAAACTTACCGACTCTTTTATCAAGTAAGGATCCGGTAGGTGATGCTCACTTTTAAGTACTAATTTATTTATGGAACATTCTAGATCTTGAAAAGACACAAATGTATCATAGTCTGACAGCTCTTAATACCGTTCTACAGACAGCCCTGGCTGCGCGTGCATCCTAGCATCATTCGGTTAGTTTCCAAACATGTCAGTTACGGTGTGGTGCGTTCACGAACCGTGGTGACTGTTGCTTTGTAGCAAAAGTAAAGCAAGCGAGATTAACTTTACGAACTCAACACACTCAACAATCAAGGGCACATTTACAGTTGTACTGTTACTGTTTTCAGGAAATAAGCATTTATAAATATTTTTCTTTAAATAAATCACATAGTTGTGGCTTAAGTCCATATGGACCCGGGGCGACCCCCGTACGCTCCACTAGTGGATAGGGAGCCTAAGTCTCCGCCCCTTCCGGTCGGTCCACTGGGCCTAAGTTCGGGAAAAATTTAACATGAGAGTGGATGAGGAGAAAATAAGTATTTTCTGAGCCACTTTACTTTATGCCCCGAATCACACATTTGCTGTACTTTAATTAAAATCATAACCAATTATGTGTTTTTGGAGTTTCTTTGATACGTGTTTTGTGATTTATTAGCGTGTAAAAATATGTAATTATTTGGACTCTGTTTGGACTACATATCAGACGTCGCATAGCTGACGTCACAGCATAATTTTTTCCCTAACCCGGAGTAGCTGCCACTTTCCACATGCCCCGATTTAAAGTGGTTTTCTCCACCTTTGATGCTCTTGCCTTCGTCCTGAAAGAAGGAGGTGAAGCTCGCCAAAGTCACAGCCATTTTCAAAGAGTTTGATGGTGAAGCTTAGTGGTGACGTAATATTTGTGAGACGAACGTTGTAGTCCATTACTTACTCTCACATAAAACCTAACGTAACTTTTGATGCCTGTCCAAAGTGAGTGCTTTTGTCAATGTGAAAATGTATCTTTAATATTCACAGACATCATATGTGAAAACCGTAGCACATTTCAAACAGGACCAGAAAATTACTTTTATCCCTCCATTGACTCGCGTTCATTTTTTTATGGAACTTAGGTCCCATTGCCCGGAAATCGACCGGAAATAGAATCGCGTCACTTAGGCTCCCTATACAGTACATTTGGTCCCAGTTAGGCTCATGTTGGAGTGGGTCTATACTGAGGTAGACCAGGGCAGTCCTACAACACTGAACATATCTCATCCCACTTAAAATATGACATAGTTGTCTAAAGAGCAACTTGTCAGTTGCTACATTTACATTATGTTTCTTAATTCAGATTTATTCAGAATAAAATAATTCAGAATTAAAGCCATTTATTTCATGTTTACATGGAAATGTTAATTCTGAATCAAGGTTTCCATGGAAACGGGTGTATTCCGCTTTAGTTAATTGGGCTTTCGGAGCTGGAGGTACAGGGTTCTGATTGGACAGAACGGTTTGCTTAATTTACTTTAATTTAATTTACTTTAATTTAATTCTGCTGTGAAATATTTTGAATTGAGTAGTACAACCTCATTATTGCTTGTTGGGAAAACAATGTTGTGAGGATTTTATTGGTGTTTCCCTGTTGTAATTTCCCCCTCTTATTTCCACTGCAGTTACAGAAGACCTGCAGATGTAATATTGAAGCACACAGCAAAGACACCAACTCAGCAGAGCATTTCTCTTCATTTGTGGGCTGCTCCAAATAGAAAAGTGACTCCAAAGAACAACAGGTGAAGGAGGAGGCTATCACTAGATGCACAGTTTAAAGCCTGAAACGAGTGTGAAAGGCAAAACTTTCACAGTTTTCCCAGTGTTGTGTGGCATGAGTGCTATCCACTACCATTGTGTCGCCCTTAGATGGAAATAGATCGATACATACTGTGTAATTTCAACAAGAATTTAATTACACAGCTTGAAATCACACCATGTGTTTTTGATTATAATTCTGAGAGGCAGCATAAAATAACAGGCATTTAGACGCCAATTGAACACATATTTATTACATTGGTGAGTAGTACAGGCACAAATGGCCATATTAGAGAGCAAGCATTCCATTTCCTCTAATACTGAACTTCTCTTCATTAACTGTAATATACCATTAAATGTTGAAGAATGGAAACAATACAGTGAGTTCCTGTGCTGCTAATTGACTTGAACAAGTCATCACTGCACTGGTTAGCAGATGTTTTCCTCCAAGGAAACGTATATCACAAACATATGGAGGTTCAGTATAAAACATTGGTAAGTATATCAACGTCAACCAAATGGTATGTTAATTCACTTGCCCATTACCCATGTTGTTGAATTTTGCAGTGGCCTGTTTAAAGTGACCTGTGCAACTGCAGAAACAACCTGCTGTTTAAACAAAACCCAAATGAAACACAATTACAAGCAGCTAGCCACGACTCAAAAAAGAATAATCTAGTCTAATAAATACTGGCAAAAATACCAAAAAATAAATCATAGAAAATAAATCTTCATTCTATTATGTTATCTTGAACCAATCTGTAAAAGGATCATAACCTCTGCTGTCAGTGACCCCATCCCAACTGAAGTGTTCTGTGTTTAATAGCAGCCAAATACATAAATTGTCGCTGTCTGATGAATGTAAAGTGCTTTATTAATGAGGCCCTGATGTGAACGGCTGCAGCTGGTATCCAGGTGAAGGGTGGAAGTGTTTTTATGACTGCCAAACTTTACTGTTCATTAGCGCAGGTTACAATAAAACAGGCCTCTGTTATTATGTTAGTAGCTGCTTGTAGCACATAACTCTACAAACCAGTAAATGCTGCTCTGCTTTTGGGCAGAGTGGGGGGGCTGGAGGTTGAATGGGTGACACATTTTCTACTATGTTTGCTGCTTTAAGAATAATAATTTCAAAAAGTGATAATAATAGAGCTGTCAAATGGTTCACATTTTTAATTAGATTAATAACAGGGTTACTTTAGATTAATTGTGCTTAATCTTTTTTTTTTTCGGGGGGGGGGGGGTGACTCACATTTCGAAAATCCACTAATATTCACACACAAAAAAAAAAAAACAAGACAAAAAAGTTATGAAAAGTCCAACACATATTTTAAAAAAATTAAGATACTGAAAAAACATTGAAAAATGTGATAAAATACCCAAACCTTATGCAAAAATATAAATATATATATGCAATTCACATGTTTATTCAAACACCTTTAACAGTTTCAACAAAACAACTGTCCAATTTAATTGTATTAACATTTGAATCAGATTAATTACAATGATATTAATCTGCATTAGTGAATTAATTTTGATAGCCCTAAAAATACCAATAATGCTGCAAACAGTGTAAATATGTAAATAGCATTTAAAGTTAAAAAAATTTTTGACATTTGAATAATATTTAATTATAATTATCTTTTTCATACAAATACCAGATTATGTATTTTCTTTTATATCTCACTCTTGTGGTTTCTTTCTATCTACTGGTGTGTTGTGTGTGGTTGTCAACTGTGACATTTCCCAATGGTAGGATCAATAAAGTCTTATCTTATCTTAGAGAAGTTGGAAATGAAATAGTTAGGTATTCAACTTTATTTATTTATTCTTTGTTAGA
>CM035786.1:25260741-25558241 GCA_020466265.1 Siphamia tubifer | reverse complement strand
ACTCAACTATAAACTGTTTTCTTGCACAGGTACAAATCCAGCAAATAAATATAAAAGGTATTTAGTTGAACCAAAGTATTGAATGATTGGATAAATTAATGTAGCAACCAAGCCTCTTTTTTTTTGTAATAGAAACCTCTACCTGTAGTTTCAGTATCGACTGTGACTATATTACAATAAAACTAATTAAAATACACTTTACTGTACAGGAGCTTTTAACTATAGAGACACGTTGTCCCTTTTGTAACCCAGGTACTCCTGTCCAAATAAACCTTATCAGGTGAAATCATCTGCAGGCAAATTCCTCCCATGTAATTTTCTTGGCAAATAGAATCAGGTTCTGCAAACAGTACAGAGAGCTGTTAAATATTGCCTTAACACATTACAGTGATGTCCTTAAAATAGACACTTGGACACAGAAGAGAGTCGCTGCTGAGCTGGTGTTGAGGCCAACAAATCTGTAATACTGGCCCAAACTGATTTCAACATCTATTCAGCCTGAACCTGCTCTCTAAATAGTAGACAGAGGTGTGATCAGAAATGCAAATAAGAATCTAAGTAATGCATGTCTGTGCTGTGGATCTATTACTATTTATACCATCTACTGTACTATTACTGTACGACATTGCTTACTATTTATTTCATGTTATTTGTTTTATGTCGTCACTTTGGTCTCTTGTGAAATACAACCTCACTGCCCTGTATTTATGTGACATGGATGACAATGAAGGCATAATTGACCCGAAACAGTGTCCAACTAAAGGAATAAGCAGTTCATTGCATTCTATAAGAGAGTTTATAGGAAAAGACTATTTCATAATTTAGTAATTTTTGTTTTTGTTATTATTTTTAAAGTGTAAAATGCCCTAAAATGTTTAGGTGATACAGCATATAAATGATTCTCATATATATATATATATTTTTATTGTTCTTATAGCCTGGGTTGAGTCTCCAAGTCCTGAATAAAAATATCCTAAAGGCAAAAATGATGAAAACAAAATATGATTATTATCCACTTATATAATGTTCATGGTAATATTCTGTAGTAGACTCTAGTGTGGATAGATGGAGGAACCACTTAGGATTTCACAAAGCTCTAGGAGTTAGGAAAATAAATGTATATAATTTTAATAATATATGTAGTGTCCATTATATATGCACCACTACACAAGTGTGGTTTGAAGATTTTGGAGTAACTAACTAATGGATTTAATATGTGTATGGTGTAGTCTGTTTTGGAATAGTCTAATATTTAAGTACATTCTTCCTTTCACAAACTTTCCAGGTCAGGTCATTTCTCTCATGTCATTCTTACCTTTGCCGAGTTTGCGCGTCCTCCCGATCATGGACGTGAGCGTAAAAAGCCAAGTGTTGTGTTTCTTCTCTTGTAATAATCCACGCGCACTTTTTGGAGACAATGCGCAGAGCTGTGTGTCCGTGTCTCACTTCTATCCCGTGGCATACTGGCGCAGTGTGGCCGTGGGTGATCCACTCCTCATGGCTGGAGACGCACCGTCACACTGACACTGACAGCACTGACCACAGCTGACCACACAGCAGCCCGCCTCAGGGGCCGAGCCGAGCCGAGCCGAGCCGAGCCGAGCTGTCACAGGGGCTGATGATGTTGCCCGGGAGGCGAGCCGAGCCGAACTGAGCCGAGTAGAGTAGAGCAATGCAGAGCAGTTCAGTCCTACTGCAGGACAGACAGGTGTGGGTCGACTTAAGCTTCACGTCCAGATGTGTGCGTGACGGGGCGCGTGCACGTGTGTGTGTGTGTGTGTGTGTGTGTGTGTATATATATTCCTGTCTTTATGGGGACATTGATATGTTTACACAGTCACACCATGGGGACCCCTGACACTACTATGGGGACCAAAATTCAGGTCCCCACGAGGGTTAAATATAAATAAAGGTCCCCACTAGTAAAATAGAAATGATGTGGCCCTATAATATATATGTTTTGTTCAAGAAGTCCCCATAAAGCATGAAGGAAACGGGTGTAAAGTGGAACATGAATTTTTCAAAGGTTTGAAGATGTGTTTACTTAAAAAAAAATTATATATATATATATATATATATATATATATATAGTATTTTATTATTATGCATTATTTATTTATTTAATGTATTATGAAATGTAAATGAATTATTTATTTATTCATTCATTTTTCAAAGGTTTGATGATGTGTTTACTTCAAAATGATTTATTTTTTTTTAGCATTTTTTAAAATAATTTTAATCATTTGCCTGTAGACTGAACGTAGCCTAACAGAGGCCGGGGAAAACAGTAGAGCAATAATTATTTTCAGAAAAAACAAAAACACTAAAAAACTATACTACTATATACCAACACTATAAAATAATATTTGCTTCACAAGACGCCAATAAAGATTTGTTTCTTAGCATTCTTTTTTTTTTTTTGGCAAAAAATAAGAAAACTCAGTCAGCGTTTGTTGTAAGTGATGTGTTATGCTTAACCATAGAACACATCATGCTGCCACATACCACTGCCTACCTCACAGTTCTGATTTTTATGTATTTATTATATTTCACACTTTAAATTTGAGATTATACATATATTTATTTTGCACCCTACCTTTCTTAATTGAAGGTAATGTTACTACTTTCCTCACATTGATGAGAAGCATGTAATCTAAGAATTTCACTGTACGGCATCAAACCTGTGTGTTTTTTTTTGTTTGTTTTTTTTTTTTACTGTGTATGTGACAATAAACCTCTTGAATCATGACTTTTGTGAGAACTGTGGAAGTGGAGGGAGGACTGACGGACAGTGTCACTGACAGATACAGATAATGAAGAAGCTGTACGAGAGTAGAGAGGAAAAAAAACAAAGGGAATTCAGTTAATTTCTTATGCAAAAAGTTAAACTATTTTACTTGTATATCAATGTCAACACTGCTTCCTCCCTTGAAATGTTAAAGATAGATGCATCTTTCTTATCAAAACATGTGTAAATTCCAAAACTTTATTGGAAACAGAATATTGAATCATGCCTGCACAGTGTTATATTTTTAGGATTTGCAGGACTCAAGTCACTAAAGTCTGAGGTGATTTTTCCCCTCACAGAGCCTCATATGTCTGTAGCCCTGTACAGGTCTGTCCATTCTAGGAGTTTTGGGATGGCTTTTCCCAACTCAACCCTTCCAAAAAAAAATGATTGTGGAGCCATTTTCCATGAGTTAGCTTCCATTAGGTGTACTAGAAGGATACAACTAAAACATTCCTACTAGATCTGGAGGACCAAGGTTGGTGACCCCTGCTCTACAGGTTCTCCAGCTTCATCCTATGTTCTGAAGATACGAAATAAAAGTTCCTGTCTTCCTGAAATGTACCATACTGTAACACCTTCTTATTAAACTCAGATATTCACAACCAGCACACACAACAAAGTCATTACTTAAGGCCAATTTATGCAAAAATCAAACCAATGAACATTTACAATCATGTCCAGGGGCCCCGACGTCTGGAATAACTTAAATAAATCATTAAAATGAGGTCTCTCCTTTGCTTCTTTCAAGTCATACTAAAGCTGCTCTTACAAATAACCCCACATTTTCCTAACTTTTAAGTTTCCTTGTTTTCCATTTCTCTTTAAAATCTGCATTTAATTCATGTCCATGTGTCATTGTAAGTAATGGTAAATTGTTTTATTTTTTATTTTTACTGTATTGTTTAATTTACTTGTTATTTAAGTTATTTGTTGTTTATTTAATTCATTTGAAGTTGTAATTAAGTTGATGACGGGAGGATCTATCCAAGTATCTCAAGCTTTTGGCCTCCTTTGCACTGTTAAAGGGATAGTTCACTATTTTTCACATATATTTGCGTCTTTAAATGGACTGCATTTATATAATTCTTTCTTCATGGTGCTCAAAGCTCTTTACATTAGCCTCACATTCACACACAGACTCATACACCAGTAGGTTTCTAAGGTTCTGCCAGACCTACTGGGAGCCTAAGTCAGGGTTCAGTGTCTTGCCCAAGGACACTTCGACATGTGGACAGCCAATGTTGGGACACAAACCGCCAACCCTTCGGTCATTGGACGACCCGCTCTACCAAAAGAGCCACAGCCTCTTTACTCCGGTGCACCCACAGTGACTTACCCCCAACAGTGTCCTGGAAGCCATGTTCTGGTCTGGTTTTAGTCTGTATCATTCGTTTTTCAAACTAAGACCAAAAATAAGACAATGAAACCACAACTCATTTCTTCATTATTTGTCTCTAAAGCAAAAATGAAGAAATGGGTAAGGATGCTTTTTTCAGTTTTCCTTTTTGTTTTTAAATGAATAATGGAAAAAACGGACAACAGCTATTTTTTGTTTTATCCAATCTTGACCTGAAGCGAGTTGAACAAACCGGAAATGACCTTTGACCCACAGTGACAAAGATGTAAACCTAGGTCCTATTTCAGGAAACTAAGATGGTCACCATAAGACCTGAAGATATGTCCACGGAGAACATATTCCAGATATGTTCTTTTTTGTTTAAAACAAAGTGATAGACTGGATGTACATATTTTTTTTACCTGAATTTGCTTCAGGTCAAAATTGGATAAAACAGGAAACAGCTGTTATCTGTTTTTTCCATTATTCAATTAAACACAAAAAGGAAAACTGAAAAAATGCATCAATTTCAGTTTTTTCATTTTGGTTTTGGAAACAAATAATGAAGAAACAAGTTGTTGTTTCATTGTCTTAATTTTGGTTTTACTTTGAAAAAACGAATGAACAAATGATACATGGATTCCCCAATCTTAGATCAGTAGTTTAAAGAAGGGCCCTCATAACACAGGGTCCAAGAAAATCAGATTAGACCATAATGACACCTGTTATTTTTACTGCAACATTCAGTGCAACTCCACAGGAACCAGGTCTGTTTGGAACCCAAGTCTAGTTTGTGGTATTGTTATTCTATGATAAGATGCTTCATTGGTTTCACAACAACACTAAACTAACCCCAATGCAAACTTCATGTAAGCACACAAACAGTAAAACTACCCCCAAAAAACATCAGATATGATTGGAAAACACTAAAATAGATCATTTTGATTCACAAACACACAGCCTTTTCATCATTTAAAGCCAGAGTGCATATGTTTTGAAGTATTTCTGAGGAGAACATAGTTATCTTTCAACATATTGCGGTCCAAATACTGCAAACAAGAACAAGAACCAATTTCTGTCAACTCTGGTAACAGGAAACGCTCTGTGCAAAAGTCTGTGCATTACAATAGTCTGATCAAACTGTGCAGTTACATTACATCTTAATCATGGATATGCACAACTTCACAGATATAGAAAATCTGTAACTTGTTATTTTTTATCCATATATGCAGTTATATTTTTATTGATATTGAACAAATGTACAAAAATAATCAAATTCTTTACTGTGATCCATGGGGCTCCAGAAAATAATGCCTCATGCAGTCAGCACTCCACTAGAGAATAATAAAAAATATTTCAACACAACAGAATAATCACAACTGATTATAACCAAACACATCTGTCCTATAGGACACATCAGTTTAGTTCAGCAGCCTGAAACCAAAGAGATGAGCAACTTCCAACCCAGTACCTGATTTTGACCCATGGTTTCTGCAAACTCAACACAATCTAACCATCATAATACCTTAAATAATTCAGATCTAATACTTTCATTCAGTAAAAATGACTGGACAAACAAGTAAAACCTTTGGTACAACAAAGCAGCAGTGAGATTCTATCTGACCTCAGTGCCTCTACTTCTGAAATCACTGCAGTGTTTAATCAAAGACTATCTCTGAAACTGCAATCTGCTTGCGTACGGATCACAGCAATGCGTGTACAATTTCAGAAACACATTTCCCGCAAGCAAGCGCTGGTGTGCAACCCTCAATCCATTGTGACTTATCAAGATTGGCTGAGACTCAAGTAAAACTCCACTCCAGCCGTTTAAACCCTTCTCTTGATTGTGGCTCTTCTCGACCCCCCCCCACACACACACACACACCACCACCACACAACATCTCAAACAGCCCCCAGGGCCAAAAACATGAGATTAAAACCCTCTGAAGGCTTCAGCTCCTTCTATGGGCAGCGACGGCTCACTGATCGCTGGTGGAGTCTGACCCCACCACCCCTCCACCGACCAGGGTCCCCTTTCAGTTTGAAAGGCTCGCTAAGTGGGGGTGGGGGGTGGCAGGGTGGTGTTTGAAGGCCTGGCAGGGGCAGTAGGGCAGGAGACAGGAGCTCACAGGGGCACTGAGGAGTGACCCTGGATGTGCCTCTGTACACACACATTTATTCAGGACTAACCTGCTCAGTGGGCTGCGTCGCTCTGCAGGAACAACCTGCCACCGCTGTATGTCAGAGGTGCTTCACAACCTGTGAACACATGACACACAACTCACTCTAAACAACCCCACAGCCTTTTCACTTCTCAACTTTGACACAGTTAATGTACAACCCCCCCCCACCACCACCAAATATCTGTGTTTCCACACTGGATCTAAATCCACACAATAGACACAATCTCTTCAATGGTTTCCTCCATAGAGACAGAGTACATGGTTACTTCCTGCAACATCATCATAGTCATGTGACTGAAACCTACCTATTCTGAGGCATTAAAAATAAATAAATAAATAAATAAATAAACCCTCATCACATCTATGTTCACACCAAGACTGGGATTCACTGATAAGAGCTGAGTTACACAACTGAGTTTTAGAAGACCCAGTTCCCAACCTATTTTTTTTGTGTTATTTTCCATTTTTTCAGCTTTCCATTTAACTTTGTGATTAGTGTAAATTCAGGATTTTCCTAAATGTAATCTGCTGAACATGTTGCTTGAATATGAGAAATCAAACCCACACCTCTTTTTGTTTGATCCTAAACTTGGATTCATTATGTTTTTGTAAAAGTAAAACTGCATCAGACCCACATTCAGACATAGGCAGGTATAGCACAATGGATTAAAAATAATAAATGACAGGACACAGAACTAACAGATACTTCACCCACAGAGCCTTGGCAGGTCACGACATAAAGATGAGGAAATATAAGAGAATTACTAACAGGTTCGTTTATGTTAAAAGAGCTTCTAACCTGTGTGTTTAAAACCAGAGTTTTGCTTTGGTGATTCTACGGCTGATGACTGAAGAGGAAACAGGTGAGTATGGGTGGAAACTGGGTCAAAGGTGGGAACATGTAGGTGAGTGGACCAATGTTTGGGAGAGATGGGAACCCTCAGAATAGGGAACTCGTACAACAGAAACAGGAAGCTTTTAATTGTTCCCAGAGTTTGGTCCAAAACACACAGAGATGCCTCATTCAGTTTTTATTTTCCCAAACTATGACCCGAGGTCTGCTGTCAGTGTTTATATTTTTAAGGTTAACCTGAAAACCTACCTTTTCAGTATATCTTTTAATTACATTTTACAATTTACATTATTTTTTTTCCATTACTATTATTTAAGTAGTTATTCTCTCTCTCTTATAATTTGAGAGAGAGAGAATAATTTTCAAATATTTTAACAGTACCTACAGGATAATGGGAGGTATGATATAAAGTACCTTGTGCACCATGTAAGTGCTATATAAATAAACTTCGAATAAATAAAACACCCTAAAAAATAAAACCCTAAGCTGTTTTAGTTGTCTTCATTCATAACTGTCTGAACTGTGATTTTTAGGACTTGGGTTGCATCATCCTAAGGCAATGTTTTTCCAACCTTGGGGTTGGGACTCCATGGTGGGTTGCATGAAATGTATAGACATGTTCTTTTTTTTAATTAATACTACAAAAAATATATGGGGAGTTGACAGACAATACCCATCCATAACAGACATGATGAACTGAGTACAGTACTGTTTATCTGTCACTGTGGTCAGTTTCAGATGCTGCAGCTCTTTCATAAATCATAGTTTGAGTTATTGTTTGATTAGTGTTAATTATCAGCCTTGTAAATACAAACTGGACTGACTGTACATATCCTGACCAAGGAAAATACAATTCTCACTTTGTACAGTTTAATCTTTTCTGTTTCTGTCTATAATAATATACATTATATAGATTAAATCTTATGTAAAATTAACATTTATTTGCAACATAGTATAGTAAACTATTACATGATGCAAAAATTACATTTTAAGAGAAAAAAAAGGCTTAATTTTGAATGTGTGTGGTTGCTAATTTGTGACATTAAAATGGGGTTACAAGGTTAAAAAAAGGTTGAGAACCACTGTTCTATGGATTAGGGAGAACATATTTTATTTAAGGGGTGTGTTACTTGGTACAAAAAAAGCCATTGCAATTCTAAATTGAGTTTATTTATTGGTCATTTAAAAAGTTATACAGTTTCCAGTTGGTCTTTGAGGCTTTAAATGTGAAATATAAGAACAGAAGAGCTTATAAATACCAGAGGATATTTAGTTTAGATTCCCTCTAAATAAAAGGACAGTTAACTTTAAGAGGCTGATGTGCAGCTTCTGCTTGCTGACAGTTCAGCCAGTCTCTGAACTCACACTCTGAACGTGAAGCTGGAGGTCATGCTCCTCTGCTTTTGAAGAAACCATCACAGAGCCACTTCATCAGAGGGTCCCTGCTCCTCCACGTGTCCAGGCCGTGACCCCCCCCAGCTGGAAACCTCATTCTCCGCCTGCGCTGCCCCTCCATCAGGGCTGTCAAAACACCAGCCACCTGCTCAGGGATGCAGCAGTCGACTGTAGTGGAATAGTGGTGCAGACATAAGCACAGTGTAAATAATTATACAATACTTTTTTCCTCCACAGATTTTCTTTAAAAAAGATGCACGAGCAGAAATCAGAGGGGTTCTTTATTTGTCCAATCAAATCAGATTTTTTGGAGTGAATGTTGTGATACACTTGCTTCAGTTTGTCATTTTGTAAGAACTGAAAGAATTGTCTGTATTCATTTGATCACATTTGACTAAACAGAAAATAGTCATAGAATAATCTTCAAAAAGTGTTTGAAAAATTCATTAGTAGTTGAAAAAACTACAAACATTAATCGGGCACAACCAACCCTGCACCCTGCAAACATTTTTACCTGATTTGCCCTATCTGATGTTATCATGAAAAGAAATTTTTGGTGACCTTGACCTTTGACCTACATTCACCAACATTTTAGGGGATATATTCTGGACCACCTTGCAGCTTTGCTGAATATTTTATGAAAATTGGTCCAGTAGTTTTTGTGTAAAGATAATGACAAACAAATGGACCCAACCAAAAACCATACACCATGGCTCCTTTTCAGGAGATGGGGTAAAAAAAAAAGAAAAATACAAAATACAAAATGCTTTACAGATTAAAAGACGGTAGATACACAAAAGAGTACAAAGTATAAATGCACCAAATATGAAATTCTAAAATATACAACCCATAAAAACAGAACAAACTTAAAAATGTCCACTGAAGCCATTATAATTATTATTTTTTATTTACATAGAATTTGCACTGACTCTAAACCTGTGTGAACTGTTTCTAACTTCTGAATGAACTAAAAAAATTGGTTAATATTACAGATTTGCGTCGTTTCATTTCATTCGGATGCGAACAGACTTGATTTACTGTCTTTCAATGTAATGACTCTCACATCAGAGTTCAACAGAACAAACTATGTTTTGGGTGGGGGATGGGCCAGTTGTCATCATTCATGCTGCCATTATGAGAGGATAATTACATTAAAACTTTGCCTCGGGCAGATTTAAATTCTTGCAAACAGAGTTACTTAAAAGCAAAAATTTTTTCATTCATGTTGCCTAATCCACCTTTGATGAGTTATTCCTTCCACCTGTAGTGTTTCCATATATCCTCTCAAATCTGACCGTCTGCGCCTGATTATTTTCCCATAAATCTCCACCCAACACAGAGCACTACATCATCAGGCCTCTCGTCCACATTTCCCAAAGGAGATCATTAACTTTTCCTTGCAAACAGAATGATGACTTATCCCTTCAGAAAGGAATTGATGGCTGAAATAATTTGATTTCAATACCCATTTAAAGTCAATTTAGCTGCTGACAGTATGATGTATTTTCAGGTGTATGGATATCAGCTGCACAAACAGTGTGTTAGTATAAGATGAATAATGTGGAGGAAATGGAATCTCAGGAGAGGAACTGTGACCTGACCTTCTATCAAAACCAATGCCGACAGTTATTTCATGTAATTTTACTTGCAAGCTACTACTTCAATAAGACTTGAATCAAAAACAACATGTAGTGTGTTTTCTAGAGTAAAATGGATGAGTGACGAAAGGATGGGAGCCGCCTGCCAAACCTCACATGCGTCTTCAGTCATGGCCAATTACAAGTGGCAAAGAAACTGGCAGCTGATGTTACGACACAGGCAGGCACAGACAAAAGCATCCTGACAAAATAACCGTGATTATCAGTGTGTGCAAGGAACACTGAACAGTACACTGCAATCAGCACACAGCCTGAGGTCAGGCCCCGACAGAGCTCATGCCGTACCTCCCAGGATCTGTCTGACGGAGACACCGCCGCTCCTGCTATCAAGGAGTCTCACAATAGCACCCAAGGACCTGATACCTTAATGCAGCTTTGTTCAAGAAGTCCTTTTGTCACTGACTCCATCAGCCCCCTGGGGTCCAGCTGTGGCGTGGAGGTGACATAGGGTCACTGCTGTTCTGGGTGGCCACTGGTGGCTCTGCTGTCATCCAGCTGGAGGCCACTCTAACCACACTTTCATTCTTGTGTCCTCAGAACGTCTTGCCTCCACTTTTGAGGATCCTCAGCACTGAACTTTATACTGTTAAACTAAAACCAGACATGTAAACCCAAGACTTCACCAATAACACAGGGTAATTCACAAAATAAAATAATGTTGGTGCAGCTGGGACAAGACAACATCATGTCATTATAATATCTGGTTTTATACTGTACCTTTAATGGTCAACTGCATGATACAATCATTTAGGACCCAATTACTCTTAAACATTGCATGGATTCTTGAACAGGTTCATTCTAGTATTAATAGTATTATGGCCTGATAATCTGTCCATACACAAAAGCTTTTACAGATGAAGAGCAGTTTAATAATGTGAAGTTATAGTTTTATCATTGTTAGTCATGTATATATGCATATACCTGTGTGAGCAGCAACCCACATACGACAGGTTCCACACGCATGCACGCTTATATATATGTACACACACACACACACATTTATATATATATATATATATATATATATATATATATATACATACATATACAATCTAAAATCTGCTAATTGAATAAGTGAAAATGATCTTGGTAAGAATTGTGAGATTTTTTTTCATTCCCTGTGTCCCCTAAAGGGGTAGGTAGATTTTCACCATCTACTGTCTTAAAAACAAATTCTTCCTATCTCACTGAAAAGTTAGTCTTTAAGTGATTATATCTTATTTTAAGTGTGATAAAATATTTTGACTAGAAATGAGAAAAATAAACTTGGTAAGATTTAGATTTTTACAGTGTATGTGGAGTGAAAACATGTTATTATGTTGTTTAATAGACTTGTTAAGTGTGTATTAACATGTTATTAAATAAAAGCAGATAATTATACAAATGTGCTGTGTATTTTGTCATTTGATACCTGTAACATGAACTTAGTATAGTATGAAAATAGCAAAATGCAATAATTTATGTCATGAGTTCAGTGATAAAATACAATTCTATCCACATAACTCTGGCAAGTTAGTGATAACAAAAGTGAAGTACTGCATTAAAAAAAAAAAGAAAAGTGCAGACTCCAGGTCAGCTGTGGGTGAGACCCGGACCACAAACTGCAAACTGAGCAGCACTGAGATGATGCATTTATCAAGAGGAAACACATTAAGTCACTTCTACTGATGTGCAACATGTTCCTGTGTCAGCTTTTTTGCAAATCAAAGGGAGGCTGTGATGCTTCAGAAATACTAAGAGTAATTTATACTAGCACCAGGAGTTTGGACCTATAGAAAACACATGCCTCCACATCTGCACAATGGCCTACTTTCAACTATCTGCATGTGTATGAAAGTGTGTGGAAGACAGAAGATAAAACACTGACAAGAAATGAAAGATGCCTGTTAAGATATTTATCTGTGGGCGATTATTGGACAAAGATTAAGAAAAGTTGGATAAAAATATACTTTAACCAGTGAACTTTAGTAGTGTGGTTCAGCTCCAGTTAATACAGAACATCATTATTGTTATTGTTGTAATTTACTACTTATAGACCTAAAACTATTTTTGCAGTGACTCCACATGGATTTTCCTCTATATTAAAACTTTCCTCAGTGATTTATTACTATTTACTATTAGTGATGCACTGATCAGCATTTTCTGGCTGGATCACCGATACTGATCACCAAAAAAACTTGTTTTGCCAATTGGCGATCACTGCCGATCATGGAAGAAATTTAAAATTGCAGCTAGGCATCTAGGGGTGTAAATATCGAATATATTTATTAGAAATTAGAAATTGTTTAACAATAAAGGCAGCTTCAAATAGAGGGGTGAGTAACACAAAAAATATTTAGTTTCACCTGAAATATTTAGATGTAACATTTAGATTTATATTTAAGATTTCAATTTAACAATTACATTTAGCATTTATGTTTAGATTTCATATTTAGACTTAGATTTAACACTTATATTTCAAGTTGACATTTCGCATTTAGATTTAACATTGACGATTCATATTTATATTTAACATTTAGACTTATATTAAACATTTCGATTTACATTTAATATTTAGATTTAACTATTCAAAATATCTCTCAGATGACAAATATATATATATATATATATATATATATATATATATATATATATATATATATATATATATACACACATACACACAAAAGTGAGTCTCAAAAATTAACACCCATTTTTTTAAATACTATTTTAAACTAAATGTGATGAAGTAGGGCTGTACATTTCAGCACGAGCCACTTCACAAACAGCACTCCATAAAAAAAAGCACACGAGACTGGAATTGGCCAAAAAGCTGCATATCATTTCCAATAATGAGTGATATCCAAACATCAATACATTTTTGACCATTTGTCTTGGCTTGAACCCTTGCGTTGCTGCTACATTTGTATAAATGATGTGGTAATGTGAGCTATATGAACTGACTTCTTGCTTTTTTTTCACTAAATTTCAGTGCAAATTCATTACACAGTATTACACATGGATCCCTCTGATATGCCTTTAAAGACAGGTAAAGACAGAGGCATGGGTTGTGTCTGCAGGAGTCCCACGTCTACCACCGGGGAGTGCAGCTTTTCACATGGGACTGTGCTGTGATCCTGGTGCACATGTACTGTCAGTGGGAATAAGACAGAATGCAACCTGAGCCTGTACAGATACACTCTACTGAAGACCGTGGGTGCAGCCTTCATCCAGTTCCAGGATTAATTAAAACAAAACGATGGTCTGGGACGATCGGCCGGGGTCACGTTTCACACATGAAAAGAAAGCGGTGAGATGAAAACCCCGTCTGCAACCGGAGCCGGCCAGACCATTGTACCTTGAATGTGAATGCTGTCCCTCAGTGTCCTCACCCTTCCCATGTTGTCATGCCAGGGGCCACCAACGTAGTAGTGAGGGGCTTCTGTTTGTGTGCGCTCACCCAGTGACCTCACACACGGCCTGAGAACTTGTCCAGGTCAAGGATCCTCTTTTAATAGTGGCCACCTGCTCCTTATGTCCATAGCAAAGCTGTTTGTGATGTCACACGTTCTAAATCTGTTTGCTATTTGCTGAGCTGATACAGTACACAAGCAGGATGAAAGCTGCAGCCATTGTGTTGTTTGTTGTCACATATTTATCATGCTTGACTGACAGGGCATGTTTGTTGGTTGTTGTCTGGTAAACCACCGTAGAAATCAAATCATGGACAGACCATTGAGGATCACTGGGTGTAATTTTAACAGGTATGACGTAAGGAAAACTCTCCACGCAGTAGCTTTGAAAAACATGGCGGCTAGCATGGATCAGACTGAACTGGGCTTTGCTTCTGTAATTATTTTTTTTTTTCAATCACATTTTTATTGGGTTTTGTAGAAGAGAAACGTATATCACATGACCATACAACAAATCAGAATAGGGGTTGCACATTTCTCACTTTTTTTTTTAAGTGTAAAACAAAAGAAATATATATATTTCTTAATAGTCCTTAATTGTCCTTAATTGATTCTGCAATTTCAATGGTGTTGTGGAAACTACATCTTTAAAAGATGATCAGAACAGTTTTGAAAGAATTTATTGGTGGCAATGATGTCATGGCTCTTCTCCCAACTGGGTATGGTAAGAGCTTCTACTTCTATCATCGACGTCACATGTTGCTTTCACTGTGATTGGTTAAAGTAGTACGTCATTCAAAATGACAAGCACCTGGTTTCTCCAATCAGGATGAATGATTTTGATTGACAACCCGCCTTAACAAAGAGAAGCTGATGGTGCTTTCCCAGATGTAAGATGTGAGCAGCCATGGGAAGCATCCGAACATCTGGCGTGAGTCGGGTTAATAAAACGTGTCACCACTCGCACATTTACACACAAGATGTTCATGTTGTTTCTGTTCTTTTGTTCATCATATTTAATCTCACCCAACATTGGTTATGAAAGATTAGTGTAATCATCTTGTGTGTATGTGTGTGTGCAGAGACAATTCATGCTAGAATTCAATGAATACTTGAGATATCACCATGAAATTACATGGGCATATACATAAAGCTAATGCACATCAGATGCAATGATCCATTTGACTAGAGGTCAAAGGTTAAGGTCACAATAAACTAAAAGGTCAAAATCACATTATTGGTTATAACTCAAGAATGGAGGGTCACAGAACTTTCAGATTGGCACCAAACGATGCAAAATGAAGATTTGTGCAATTCTCATAATTGGCGTTATCACCTATGACCAATAGTTTTTGAGATCTCTGGAGGTCAAAGGTGACATGTGGCAAAATTAACTTCTGTAACACTGTTTGTATTATATTTATTTATGATTTTAATAAATCAGGCCCTGAACGGAACTGAATGGAAAAGATGTTTTTTTTTGGTCATCATTGGGCAAATTTTTTTTATTTTTAACGAACAGACTCTACAAGCAGTGCTGCTCTTTGAAAGATGCAGCTTTAAGTCTAGTTGATATACAGTACATCAAGAGTTTCCGTGGACTGAAGATAATACAGATAAAATTCTCATCAGTGATTCACAGCAGAAAAATGTCACCTGAGAGCAAACAAAGTCAAAGAGGCTCTGTTCTTTAACTAATTGGTGAGGAAATTATAATCAAAATCAATGAGAAACACTTTCAATTGATCCAACCGTATGTTTTTTTTTTTTTTTTTTTTTTTTTTAATCAGCTTCAGCATCTGAGCTTTGCATGATTGCTCCAACTGCAGAATTCCAGGTATTTTGTATTTCAGGACAACTCTGTCACAACCAGCACATGTTCCTGATCCAACTTGTAGGATAAATGATTGAGCTTCTCTTGCTACAGGCGATATGAGTCTTCATACAGGAGCACTGCAGCTCTGTGATTAACATTAAATGAGTGGAAATGTGATTATTGCGCGCATCAGGCCGGGGCCGTTCAGGTTCAGTGTGGTTCACATGTAAACACATATGGGTTAGTTTATGCCTGAGCTGAAAATCATACCCGAGTCCAACATGGAGGTGTCCTGTTGTAATACTCTGACTTTGGATTGAGCAGCAAAAACATTATTATAGTTGAATGTCAGGAATATCCATCGGTGAATATGACAAGATAAAAGTGATGCAAACGATGCAATAAAGTAAAGAAAAAAAAAATATATATATAACAAGTCACAATAAGAAGGAAATTAAAGATAATTAGCAAATTTGCACAAGTGAGTTTAGATTGTCCATTATTTTCCATAAATGTTTGAATTTTATATGAATTTAACATGAGATTGAATGAATGTTACATGGAAGCGCTCTGTAGAAATGTTTCAGAGGTCGACTTTTAACTCTTATCCTCTGAATACTTCACTTCCTGTTGTTTCCTTTGGAGACGAGAAGGTTGTGTGTGATTAGACATTAGCAGAAGAGGTTTCACTGAACTTGTTTTGTCCACACTTAGTGCTACTTCCACAGATGAGTTGTAAACAGCCCTGTCTTCACCGTGACTCACTGCAGCGTTAAAGTTTCTTCCTCTCACTCATAAACATGGAAGAACTGCTTGACCTTGATGCGAAAAAGGTTCCTGTAGCTGTTTAACACAAGACCATGTGACGGTGTGAACAACCTGATTACACAGACGCCAGCTGCTCCACCAACGCTGACTTACCGGGTGTATATCCCATTAATGTTGCATTTGACATTGTGATATATGTCACGCACCTCACTTCTTTTAACTGCAGCACACTCCATATTTTATTTTAAACCTAAATATCTGCTTTAAATAACACGATTATTGTCTGTTAATCCATATAGACTCAAATAACCACTGGTGATCAATATCATTTGCGGATCTAAACTCATTAATTCATATAATTTTAACCATAAACTGTGTCTCCTTTAATGTGTCAAACAACATATGACATAATTCACAAAGTTAGAAAATTGTTTCGCTCTGAGTCCCAAACTGGGGACTCATCCGGGATACAGACATAAAACGCAACAAGGAAACTGAGGTGGTTGAAGATTGATTCCAATGTCCATCATTTCTGTTTCTTAGTTTTTCCCCACAAATATTTAACTGTGTAATGGGCCTTTTCCAGTACTTTCTATCCAAACTGTTTTCAAAGACTGCCATGAAAAAAAGAAAAGGAGGAAAAAAAAGCTAGACAACTCAGGTCAGTTCTGCAGTAAAATGCTTGGTTGAATTACTCAAAGCCTTTCAAGTTTTAATATTGTGTGAATATGATCATTAAGATGATAATGATGCTGTTCACACAAATAAGTATCACCTTTGGGCTCTTTCGATTTCAGTAACAAACCAACAAGTTTTAAAAGAGTATCAGGTTTAGTGACTATACAAATTGGGGATTTCACTGAACTTAACTTCAGTTCCATTCAGAGTGAACGTAATACTTCACTGCTACATCTACATGTGTATAACCAAAATAAATCTACAGATCTCTTCTGGAGGCTTCTGTAGTTAGGCGTTCAGCCAATACATTAGGTCACATAGATAAAGATCTCAGATGAAGTTACTCATCTGTGCCAAATATCTGGAAAGAACATCATACCTCTATCAATCACCTGTCCAGTTCATTTGATTGTACACTTCAAATTCTCTGTTATGGCTCTGAAAACGTAGAAAAACAGACAAGTTGAAAATCATCATTCTTATCATTTTTATTCATCTTTTTCAGGATAATGTTCTTGTGCACAGCCTACAATAAATATATGATGAGTACTTTGGCTTGAGCGTCTGACCTAGGCCAGTGCATATAAAGCAACACAAATGCATATACAGACTTCACGATACGATGATATTGGTAGATAATTTGTGATAGAATCATAAAGCTTAGTCACTGTGATTGTGTTTGACAATAACACTGATGTGTGAGGGCCTGAGAGAGCAGCCTCTGGCAGGGCTGACCGACGAGATCCAGGGGAATGTTTTGGTCTTATCTGACACAAATAATTTAAGAGCTGTTCTTGGTAAGTAGTACAAAATATTAAATAGATAGGAGTTTCAGAATCATCCTGTATAACATGACACTATCAGTGTGGAGCTTAAACTTGAGAACAAAATTAATCATTCAAGACCAAAAATACATTTTTAATAGCTAATGATTCAACAGAATTAAACTTAGACCTGGGCCCTATCCGTTAAATATAGTTTGATATTTAGGTTCCTACACATTTTCTACTCGTTTCAGATTGTATTTGACATCTGAAAAAACAAATGGCTTTCAAACCCACAAATTAACATGCACTGTATTATATTCTGACTATGAATTGGATATTTTTCATATAATTATCACAAATTGGAGCTATAGTACTGTAAATCAGACCAATAGGGCAAAGCCTGAATGACTTCCTAGACATAGAGGCTCTTTTATATAGACATTTATGTTCACTTCACATCTCACCATTTGTCTCATGATGCTTTAGATGACATTGAGATCACTGGGGTCTGTCTTCATGCAGCTCTGAATGTTTTGGCTGCCACATCCACACATGAAGTGTCTATTTTAGAAAATGGAGTAGTGATAATGGTCTGGAACCACAAATATTTTCATCACTTCATACTGTGTAGGAACCCTGTGAACATGTGAAAGTTGGGGCTACAAACCCCCCCGATTGCAGCAAGGTGTCAGAATGATGTCTACACATATGCCCCACATTCTTTTTGTTCTCTTCTTGTACACACAACCCTGGGGTAAAACCAGTCACTTCTACCTTTGTTGTCCTGTTACCCATGTCTTATATCATGCTGTGTCTGTTATTATGCTAAAAGGGCCCAGTTCTAAGTGAAACACTGCAGTGTGAGAAAGAGAAGCAGCTTGGATTCATGTACGAGATACAAAGACAGAAACAGCTGTGAGTGGCAGGTGCATGGAGTAACTCAACATTCCAAACTAAACAATCAGTGAATGAACAGAGCTGCTTGTGTTTGGAAGAGGAATAAGAAAAAATCATGTAGATATACAGATCCAGTATATGACTTGTTTGATGCAGATTACATTCAGATGAGCTGAAGGACACTTCAGGAGGTACTGTTGGCACAGGCTAATTTGTTCACCTTGCTCCTCTTCATCTTCCTTTTCCTCTTCCTTTTCCTCCTCTGCCTGTCGCAGCTCTGAATAGACTGTGTCTGCTCCAGGTGCTGGTTTCATGTCCAACGTGGCTGACGTACCCATGAGCAAGGTCACTAAATCCCCTTGGAGATATGCACTAACCTGCAACTAGGACAAGCTAAATACTGTGAAACGATGCATATTGTAATGCATTCTGGGGCAGTGTGTCCTGCTCAAAAAGACAGCCACTGTGCAGTGTGGACACCCACTGTTTTGTAGGAAAAAGGTCCACAGGACCTGGGTCTTTCCTCCTGCCCTCCGTCTGGTGCTGAGCATCTGGAGGGCAGCTCAGCGCTGCAGGCCAGGAGCCTATGAGGCCCATCAACATCCAGCTCCACAGATCCCACTGGTCAAGTCCTGGATCACACCAGCCTTCACCAACTTCACCAGGAACTCCTTCTCTTTAGATATGTTGTGAGTCCAAGACTGCAGAGAACAGATAATCAATATGACATCTCAGAGATTCATTCATTTTGAAAAGACCCCATGACCTCCCCAAAACATGTTAACAATCACCTTTTGATCGGTCCTTTAAAAGTAAATCTTGTTACATGTAATGACAGGCACTACACCACAATCATTAAACTAGAAAAGCACAAACCTCCACCAAGGCAGATCTCCCCCCTCTGAGTGAAGAGAGGTCCACCAAGGAGGTTATGTTTTTTGACAGAGTTTGTTTGTGTGTTAGTTAGCAAGATAACTCTAAAAGTTATGGATAGATTTTGATGACAATTTCAAGACTTGTTGGGGGTGTCACAAGGAACAAATGGTTAGATTTTGGTGATGATCCAGAAAATATCTTGGATTCCGGATCACTTTGAAATTCTATATTGCGGTAAATGGGGAATAAATTTAAAAGTGATGCGGTGTAAAATAACAAAAAATTTTAACCAATTTGGCTCATGCACAAAAGTAAAGTTAGCAAAGGGAAGTTGATGGTGATGCACCAGAAAAAACAACAAATATCTCTTTTGGTAGTGAAAATTTACCTCAAAATATACTTAAACTCAAAATAGACTGAGAAAGCTGCATTTAAAAGGTGAAATCATTTACCAACACCTTTAAAAAAAAAGTGATGCA
Organism: Siphamia tubifer; assembly: GCA_020466265.1. Classification (NCBI taxonomy): domain Eukaryota; kingdom Metazoa; phylum Chordata; class Actinopteri; order Kurtiformes; family Apogonidae; genus Siphamia; species Siphamia tubifer. The sequence continues at coordinate 25,538,352 of CM035786.1, read as the reverse complement.
TTGGCTAGCATCAACCATCACCAAAAATCTCATGAGGATAGTAATAACCACAATGAGCATTTCTTTTTCTGTCAATTATACATGAGAGAGGGCGGAGCTAAGCAGCTGTGTTCCTCACACTGAAACACAAGTCACCTCAGCGAATGAAAATAAGATGAAGAGGATTGCATGTCTGTCTCAATAACCTGAGCTAAGAGTGATTTATGAGCACGCTGCACACTGTGTACATGATAAGTGGATGAATGTACTGCTCTCACAGACCACGACCCCAAACACTTCAATACTTGACATTTCATACACATCCCAGCTCATGACAAAGCATGGTGGCTAAATTCCTCATAGATTTCTGAGAGACATTTTAAATAATAGAAAGGTCACAGTAAACTGTCCCTGTTGTGGACAGTTAGAATGTCAACAGAGTTACGAACTGTGATTATTGTGTGGGCGTTATCATCCATTAAGTGTTAAATATAGAGGAAATACTCGCATCTGTTGTTGGAGTGGATGAATCACCAAGTTAAACAGTCCACATTCACATCTGAGAGTTTATGATCTCGCACTAAATTCAGTCAGCTCATGTCTCAGCAATCAGAAGGAAAAGGCCCATCCAAATAACGTTCAGTGACAGTCGCTACACAGCTCATCTTTAAGGCCATTGTTCAGTCTGGTTTGTTGATGTGGTGTGAATAATTACTCCAAGTAAGTTCCAAATGTGTGAATTGTGCCCCCTATAAAATGACAAACGCACAATATCCCAGAATAGTTTGACCTTTGTAAACCAACCCTCCTCTCGACCACAGTTAAGATTTGTGAGAAAGGGGCCTTTCTGTGGAAGTTATTTAAGGCAAAGTACTTTATTTGTCATTATACACTGTACCATTAAATTTGCCCTCTGCATTTAACCCATCCTTGATGCCATTGGGGCAAACTGTAAGGAGCAGTGGGCAGCTGCGGGCAGTGCCCAGGGACCCATCTCCAGCTGTAGAGCCAGAATCACCTGGAGGATTTGACCCTAACAAACATATTTTTGGGTGGTTTGGTTTCTATCATTCAAATACACATGCGTCAATATGATAAACTATAGTATTTTTTTCAGTAGAGACAGTAATTACTCTGTTCCACAAAAAGGATTAGAATAACTCACATATATGGATGGTTTGATACACAGACATCCATGTAATATCTAGTAACAAGAGTTTCATCACCTATCATGGTAGCATATCAAACCCAGTTTCAGTTACCTCTCTGATGGCTGACATTCTGATCTTCTCATAGTAGTGTAGAGGGGCATGGGGGGTACTCATATTGTAACCGAAGCCAGCCACTGCCACTTCATCACAGTTATGAAGGGCCATTGTAATGGCCACTGTCCCCAGGGTTGGAATATTCTGAAAAGCAGACATTAATGTGAGCAGGTAACTGAGCTGTGACCTGTACAGTAGAACATTCAGAACATGTAGGCTATATGGTATGTGCAAATTACAGATGTATGGTTCTCCTAACAGCCTAATGGTAACACTGTTTGTTTTCGGACTCTGAAGGTGCTTTGCTCCCTCCAGCATCTGCTGCGTGTTCACAGAGTGTTCATAATGCAAACAGACAGACAGGGCTGTAGAACTACCGGAGACCAGCCCTAGCCATTAACTCACTGCTGTGTGTGTGAAACAGCTCGCTGTTCCTGCTGACTCTCTGCCATGAACTGAACAGAAATGACTGCTGGGAAAAACAATAATAGGTCACTCACCCCTCTGCCCATCTGTCCGTTGTTGTGAGGTAAACCAATCAGCTTGAAGGAGGCCTCCTGGATGAAATAGGGGTTTAGGATGCGGATGTCGCTGGGCTCCCTGGGAACGTGCTTTGCCACCGACTTCCAGAAACCATCGGTGCTACGCTGAGACACAAAAGGGACAGAGATCAGTAAACATCATCATCTTTATGAAATAAGTGCCATTCTTAAAATACTATTGCCATCAAATATTAAGACATTTTCACAATATGCTTTTGAAAAACACACTTAATAGTAAAGTTACAAAGAGCTGAAAAAACTACTGTATTTTCTGAACTATAAGGCACACTTAAAAGCCTTTAATTTTCTTAAAAACAGCAGTGTGCCTTATAATCCAGAATGCTTTATATGTGGATTAATTACCTCCACGAAGGAGGTTATGTTTTACCTCCCGTTTGTCTGTCTGTGTGTCTGGTTTTCAGCAAGATAACTCAAAAAGTTATGGACGGATTTTGATGAAACTTTCAGAAATGATTGATAATGCGTCCAGGAAGAAACCATTAAATTTTGAGATATAAAGGTCAAAGGTTAAGGTCACAGTGAAGGTCAACACCTAAAATATCTCAGAATCCAGACAAGATATTATCAGGTGTTTTTTTTGCATTCACTTCATCTTACCTTCGGACATCAGATGAGATAACACCATATGACGTGAAGTGAATGGTATAAATGTATGACCTTTACCTTAAAGCTGGATTATTGACATATTTAGTTGAATATACAATATATTGTGCTTCATATTTAACATTAGCTCTAACGTGAAATTTGGTCATTGTGTGACGTCACATAACATCAGAGTGATGTCATATGTGATGAAATATTGAAATGGCCATATCTTAAAAATGGGACCGAGGATTTCTTTGAATTATTTGAAACCCTCTTAGGGATTGCTAATTACTGATCAAATAAATCGTTAGAGAACACGGAACACTAGTTTACAAATAGGTTACGAACATCCAGATCCAAATCTTGGCAGATTTGCACTGCTTCACGGAGGTCTGCTCTTGTTCTGGTTGTGCTTTGTGACTCCAAAGTGATTTTGTATCGTACACAACGCTCATGGCGTGGCATACATAGTGTACTTCACCATAATATTCAAGTGTGTGTATAAGGACTGAACTGAAAATGTCAGTGTTTTGTGTTGGATTTTACATTTTATAACTGAACAATTTTGACAGTTACTGGGAATATGTCAGTGTTTGATTTAGCAGTATAAGTGTGTGTTTTGTTACAAGTTACAACTCAACAAGGTAGGGAATATGCTTGTTAACCTTTGAACAAAGTCGAGTTATTGTGAACATATTTAATAAAGTTTTACTGACTGACGTTTCTATCTGTTTTGTTTCGCTTAATGCACCTTATAGTCCAGTGCACCTTATATATACATATATATATATATATATATATATATATAAAAAAAAAAGTGACCAAGTGCACAATTGACAGTGTGCCTTATATTCCAGCATACTTTAGAGAGCAGAAAATACAGTCAGTTAGTAAGGCTGTATGGGAAAAAAATAAACAAAACACTTCCATAGTGTGTTCTCTGTATAATACTAAGCAACAAATTCTTGGGGTCTCAAGTGATCCTGTCATTACCTTTCCTTATTTATAATTAAGCTTGAGCGACAGGTGAGTATTGTCACAGGTGGGAAGCTCTACTTTCGTTTTGAATATGACTAGGTTTCATTTGTTTGTTTTATTCATTAATTTTCTGTAGGTGCTTAATCCTATGATGGGTTGCAGGGGCCTGCAGGTGAAAGTGGGATCCACCCCAGACATGTTATCAGTTCAGGGAGGGTGATCTTATTAAAGAAGATAAGGTGTTTCAATCTAATGTGCAGTTCTGTCTTCATTAAAATGTGCGTTGTTGTGAACGTGTAGTTGGAAAACTGCGAAACCCCCCCCCCATTGGCATTAAATCACCGGCATCTCTTCAAGACCTGTTCCAATGATCACATCTTAAACAAGCAAACAATATTTCAATGGATGTATCACATGTGTTAAATACTGAATATGTTTTAATGAACTCGTGAAGGAGGTATAGGGTCCCTCTATGCAAAACCAATAGATATAAGCACTCGTTCATTCCTCTGTCAATCACACATCAATAAACAAATGGCACTGGATGGATAGAAACATTGGAGACGTGATGGGGCCTGGACCACATGTGTTATATTTTATGTGGCTGTTGAATTCTTATCTCCTATTTTAGGCTTTTATTGTATATGCATTTTATGTAGTGTATATGTCTTTTTTACATTTTAATTACTATATTTATTATGGGTATGAATGTAATGGGTGGCTAGGTGAGTGGAATATCCTGTCTGCAGCAGATCCCTCTGTCTGAGACAAATTTCTCCCAAGGGAGACGACTTTTGAGTTATGAAAAGCTAATTAGAAACCCAATTTGCAAACATGTTGAAATCTACTTTCTCAGATCCCTTTCCCCAATGATGGAAAACAGTCTTTTTGTTACATGTAAATCAAAATGAGTTCACTAAAGAGAGTATAATGTGTAACACAATGAGTGACTGCACAGAAATTCACAGTTTGCTCATTTTTAAATATGCATAGAATTCATTGCTGCCCGACATATTCAGAATGTTTAATGTTTAAAAGTGAGCATGGATATGAACAACAGAAATATGAACACATCCTTTATCGACATGACATCTAAAGCGGTAGACAGTGGAAAATATGATGGTACCTAAGCAGCCCAATGAAAGCAATACCCTGAGCTGCTGAAGGGAGGTCAACACCATTAAAACACTGATGAAAAACAAGAGGAGCAAACAGAGCCGGCCAGAGGAGGAAGCCCCTGTATCAGTATACCTGGGGCCATTACACTAATTACCAGCATCCCTGATGGCCCTTTATGAACAGTTACTGGGATACCTGCCTCTGAGTTTGCTCAGGTAAGTTGAAGTGAGAAGCATGGAGAAACCAAACAGCAATGCTATATGAGCTATTATCTCATTAGCGTAGCGCTGTTTCTCTGCTCTGTGTTAAACCTCAAACACTATTGACTACATTTTGCTACTCTGTCTGAGCTGGGAACTCAACACCTCCACTCCACTGACGGCACTTGTACAACACAACAGGCTGTGGAAAACCCATCCACAACCAACAGAAAGGATCAAGTGACAAGCAATGTTTATGTAACTATCACTGAATTTATTTACATAGAAGTGAATATGCTTTCATTATACTTCTCGCCTGGTCATCTGAACCTGCTTTATCCTCACTAGGGTCACGGGGGTCTGTGGGGTCCTAATCCAGCTACAATGGGTGAAGGTGGGGTACATCCTGTATGAGTCTCCAGTTCATCTCAGGGCTGAACATATATAGACAAACAATCACTCTCACGTTCACACCTATGGGAAATTTAGATTAACCAATTAACATATCAGTGCATGTGTTTGGATGGTGGGAGGAGAAAACCCACACAGACACGAGGAGAACATGCAAACTCCACACAGAAAGGTCTGGTGTGGGAATAGAACCAGGGTCTTTCTGTCTGTGAGGCACAAGTGCTAACAGTCATACTTCTATGTAAAAACTTATAAAAAATTGTTATTTAGTGCCTGAAAAATGTTAAATTATAAAAATATATATATAAGCACTGTCATTGCTTTGCTAGCTGGACAGAGTTCTATAGTGTGAAGTCTCAGAAGAATGACTTTATGGTGTTTGTCCATGTGAAAAAAATGTAAAAATCCTGTCCCAAAGACATTTAATGTCTACAAAGAACATGGCTATGGAGAAAACACCAAAAACACAGTACATACTCTTAATATGACACACTCCAAACAATGCAAGGACATACATGACAAGACAATACATGACAAGACAAAATATTCCCTAAAAAAGTTGCCTTTCCCTGTGGTTGTCTTCCCAGACGAAAAACTTAGGCAAAATAGAAATCATGCTGAAAACAAATGTGTACAATTGTTTCTAATATGTAAAATAGTGGACAAAAGACACCCGCCCCCCTTACTACAATCTTAATGCTGTTTCTCTGCTGGTTCAACATTGGTTCAAACTGCAATTCTTTGTCTAAAATTGATTTTGAAATTCTACCATCGCTGGGGCATATAATATAATCAAAATATTTCTGCAGATAATCTTCAATTCTGTGGAGGATTTAGCATGATAGTGCTTATATATATATATATATATATATATATATCCCTATCACAAAATTTTGATCTATGTGGCTCTGACATAAGCAGTTCTTAGTTCTAGAACAACAAGGTGATGACGCCACACTAGAACCCATTTTCTTGGCTCAGCATCTATTTTTAGCAGTTGAAAACAGAAATAATTGGATTGAGCTGAGTCACAGGTTAAGGAACTATCCAAGTGGAAATGGAACTATCCCTTTATCTGAAGAAACTCCATTAACTTTAAGGGATCTCCTCCTAGTCGTTGTCAGCACTCAGTGGCTGCCTTGCTAATTGTCCAGTCTTGTACTCAGTCTGCTGTTGGCACACTTGCCCAGTCATAATGCACACACAGTGTGTGTGTTCAGCACCTGGTATGCTGTCTGCACTCCACTGCTCTAGGTAAGGAACCTGATCCGCTGTCCTCAAGTGTTGTAAATGAGGCCAGCCTCATCAGCTTCAAAGTCCTTTAACACCTTTACTGTTCCTACAACCGGCCTGTGTAGCAGTGTCAAATGTTACACCTGTTCTGCCTTCACACTGCCACTGGCATATTACTGTCTTCACTGCACGGAGGAGACACGTTTAATGACTGCAATGACTTAGTCTCTATTCAACAGTAACAGCATGAACAAGGCAAAGCTTTAAAGTCAAGCTGAGATATTGTGCAAAACACAACATGCATAAAGTTTGAATAGTTCCCAATTCCACACTCAGTAGCTGAACATTACAGGAACCAATTAAAAGTTAAAAATGGCAAAGCATGAATAAGTAGAATTATTTGTGAGGCAAAGCTCTTTGATGCTTAGGTGAAGCATGGCAATGAAAATAATTTCAGTTTACTGGATTTACAAGTAGATCATTGTCAATGCGTAAAACAAAAAAATAGATATGAAAGGCAAAAGATAACAATAATATGCCAGAGCTGAAGTGTGAATGTTAACAATGACTAAACTCCAAAAATATTACAATTAAATAAACTTAATCTTTTTGTTTTGATTACTTTGACTATTCTTACATCTATGTTAGACATTGAGGAGCCTTTAATTTAATAGATTTTAATTCATTTTAATTTATACTTCATTTAATTTGCTCATCACTGTTTTACCTCTTGAATCAAACTCAACATATTCAGAGATAAAACACAGGTTGAATTGACAAACTCCAGGTAGGAGCCCGTTGGTCTCAGGAGACTGGACAACAAAGGGGAGTGTGACAGACCACCCTGGTGATGTCCATCTCCACTTGAGCTCTGGCTTCCCGTTTCTTCAGCTCTGCAGCAGAATGACAGCTGCTTCAGAGATAAGCATTACAACACCCCCCACCCAATTGCCTCAGGGTGGGAGGTGGAAAGACAGTTCCGTAAGTTAGACACAACTATTTCAGTATTAAGAGTTAAAACTGCAGAGGGACTTACTGAAACAGCTTCAGGAAAAGTGTCTATTTTTTGGAACTTTGTGAAACAACTACACCCTCTGATTAGTGAATTCTCAGGTATCGGCAGAAGGAAGCATAGAGTTTCTCTTTAACACGCTACTCCTGGGATGTTGTAAGAGAAACCGTATTAAAATGTGAGCGCTTATCTCCCATTTGTATGAGGATTTAAAGGTTGCACTATGTGTACATTCATATCTCCCTCATTTGATCCAGGCCAGAGGAATGAAGCTGGTCTTTGACCTGATCCAAGCAGGTGGACTAATGGTGAAGTTCATGTACAGGCTGGAAATACTTTTTGGATAGTCTGAACTACTGGATAAATTGCAGGAAGTTATGCAAGGCTACTGATGTGAAAAACAAAAGATGAAACGCTAGAAAAAGTAGAGAAAAAAAATTAAGCAAATTAATACACTCCCAATATCAGATGGCCGTTTCTAAAACACTACATGCAATTGATTGTTGACATGTTCACAGCTCAGCTGGAAAAACACAAAAACTGATCAATCTAAACACATTACTGAGCATTAATATGTGTGTAAGTAAACATTGATACAGAATCATGTAGCAGCATGAATTCCAATATGCTTTTCTAACTAAAAATGAATGGTGAATTAGAAAAGCACTGAGTGCAGACCAATGAGGCCAATGTTGCCTGAAAATTTCATCCAAATCCATCCATAACCTTTTGCGTTATCTTGCTAGCAGAACAAAGAAACCCAGATGAAAACATAACCACCACCATTCCTTGGCAGAGGTAAGAATTACATCGTTGTCAGATTTTGACCAAGAATGGCAATGCACTGTATCAAAATCGAAAGACCAGATTTCTTGCAATTTGTGGTATTTAGACAGTTGTGAATATGCACTAGAACACCTGCTCCATGACAAAACACAATTCATTTGGTTAACGTTAACAGGTCTCTTGTTTCAAAGTGATGCTCACTGTCTTCTCTATTGCCCAATTAAATCAATACAGGTCCAATGTTGTCCTTGCAGCTGAAACAATCTCACCGATACAGGCACTTCAGTTTCAGTTGTTCAGTGTCATTTTCACATTTTTACAAAAATCTGGGTTGTTCTGTTGAATTCGATTCATTTAACGCTTGGGGTTTTAGAATCAGCCAACTTGAATGAAATCCTTTTGGGAGGAGTTACTGTCTAATAATGTCAGAGAATGCAGCTTTGTCCTTGTGTTGAAGATGCCAGTGGTAACAGTACCTGCACTGCGCTATGTAAAGCAGTGGATTACACACGTGTAACCTGACTTTAACAGACACACTTTGGTGCAGAAAGCGATGATAGGTTGAATACACTGTTCCTGGACACAGTGGTGGAGTGGTTAGCACTCGTGCCTCACAAAAAGAAGGACCGTGGTTCGATTCGCACACCAGACCTTTCTGTGCAGAGTGTTCTCCCTGTGTCTGTGTGGGTTTTCTCCAGGTACTCCTGTTTTCCTCCCACCATCCAAACACATGCACTGATAGGTTAATTGGTTAATCTAAATTGCTCATAGGTGTGAATGTGAGAGTGATTGTTTCTCTATATATGTTCAGCCCTGACATGAACTCATACAGGGTGTACTCCGCCTTCACTCATTGTAGCTGGATTAGGCCCCCACAGACCCCGTGACCCTAGTGAGGATAAAGCAAGTTCAGATGACAAGACGAGACAATGTTCCTGCTCTTGGTCCTCAATCAGTACTGAAGTGAATATAACGTTATGACACCTTAGAGAAATGACAGACAAGTGAGACCCAACTCAGATACTTGCATCTCAAGTGACATGTAGTCTGTCTACACATTACACCCATAAAGGTGTGACAAACAGGTGCACATGGCTCACATACAGCTCTACTCTCCTTACTTCCCACTGCCATCTGGTGGTCCTGCAAAATGGAGAACTAAGCATTTCACATGAAGTTTAAGGACATTTCTCTAATATAAATCATCTCCCTGTATTATGGGACAATACATGACCCTTAGCATTTTGAATGTATTTTTTATTATTCTCACATGCCAACATGTGGCAGAGCTGCCTGGATCACTCATCCAATCCAGAATGCCCTTCTATTCTTCTACTTGGCAGCCTTCACTGTGCAGCTATTTCCTCTGGCGATGACAGTATAGGCCTTTGCATCCCACAGGGTCATGTTATGTAAACAGGAAGCAGAAGCAGCAAACACAGTGTGTGTGTATATCTATGTGCCATTTGATACAGACTTAAAGGCCCAGTGAGTTCAATATACATGGATTTGAGGGGATCTAATTACAGAAAATAAATATAGTTTTCAGAAAGAAAGCTTATTATTATTATTAATAATACTAATACTAATAATAATAATAATAATAGTAATAATAATGGATTGGATTCATATAGCACTTTTTTGGCCAATCAAAATTCTTCACATTAGTGACCCATTATTCATTTGCTCTCACATGCACGCTCTGGTGGTGGTAAAACTACATACGTAGTGACCACCACACATTCATACACCACTGTGAGTGACACTGGAGGCAAGGAGGGTGAAATGTCTATCCCAAGGACAACGGACAGACTAAGACAGAGCAGGACTCAAAACGCCAACCCTTCAATTGCTGGACGACCCGCTCTACCAACTGAGCCATGGCCGCCCCCAAACCCTTATATGGGAAAATATAAACTGATGTGTATTTTTTCCTACGTACGAGCTATTCATATTACAGAGAGACATGGTCATTATTGTTAGACTCCACCATTTTACTATAGTAACCCAAAATTAACTTCCTCTCCTTTCTTGCATTTTATAGTAGGCAGCATCCATCCAGTATTGAGTCACATTACTGTTGCCTGCACTGTTGGGAGTGTGGACCGCTGTTAATATCCTCTTCACCAGTAACCCCAGAAAGGACAAAACAAACACTGACTCTAAAATGAATGTTCCATGTGTTCTGTGTGTGAGGTCATACAGTTAATTGGAAAACCCCAATTTACTGCTAAATGTCACTTAAAAACTACACATTGAACCTTTTACACTGAACCTTTAATATAGTTCAAATCATGTAGTGTTTTAATGTGAATCTAATACCCTTTACAAAATTTTTTTAGATTTTGCTACATTTCATGCCACATATTTTACATAAAGATATACATGCTAAAGTGATAATCATGTACAATGCAAGCTTCATGTTGTTTGTCCTTCTGAACAGTGGGGTTCTCTTTTGCATGTGCATCTGGACCTGAGTGGATCTGTGGTAAAAACAGCTGAGATGCATTCCCAATGCACTGTATACATATCTAAACACAATCTAAGGAAAGACATCTCCGAGCATACAGGGATGTGAAGTGTGTGGAATTGTACATGCCAGGCTGCTGGATGGTGCTGTGACAGAACGCTGCCTTGTCAACGCGTATGCTTAATAGCTTCCTTCCTTTCTATTTTTGCATTTTCGATCGTGACATGGAAACACAACGGCAGATTGTTTTCAAGATTTCCACTCTGGAATGCGTCTTCAGATTTTTGCATGTTCGAACCATAAAAACTAAGTTCTCATGTAAACAAAAACCACTTCTGATAAAATACTTTGTTGTATTTAGCCACAATTGTCCTCATGTAAACAGCCCAACCAAGAGCAATACCAACATAACTAAGTCAGATTATGTTCAGTTCTCTGCTGTTCACGTGATCTTCACATATCGGATTCAGAGTAATATTGGAAAATAGTGGAATATATGATCTATGTAAACCTGCTTATATTACTAGTCCATACATTGTACCCACTTCCATTTCAGCCAAACTTTTCTAATGATCAGAGACAACCGTTTCCAACCATGGGATGACTGCATTAGACATCAATGGTAAATGGACTGTGCTTATATAGCGCTTTTCCACCTTCATGGTGCTCAAAGCGCTTTACATTAGCCTCACATTCACACACACACTCATACACCAGTAGGTTTCTAAGGTCTAAGGTCAGTCCTACTGGGGGCCTAAGTCAGGGTTCAGTGTCTTGCCCAAGGACACTTCGACATGTGGACAGCCAGAGCTGGGACGCGAACCGCCAACCTCTCGGTCATTGGGCGACCCACTCTACCAACTGAGCCACAGCCGCAACTATGGCAATAAAAAGTAGATGTAGCACAGGCTACAGTAATGACACACACACCTTCCTCACTTGTAGATCTGGCTCACTGTGTTCACATATATTGCTTCTTAAAACAAAATAATGCGCTACATAACTATTGTCATTTACAGATTTTTCATCTTCTGTTGTCTGATAACCAGATGAACATGAAAAACATCGTTCAGTCACACCCTCATCATAACTAGCAAGCACTTCTCATACATTTCTAAATGGTGTCAGAGAAATGATTAAAAAGAAAGATGGCTGGCAAGAGAAAATCTTGATGACATCTCTGCCAGAGTTCCCATCACTCACAGAGTCAGCGTGCGGAATTGTTTGCTAAACAATGTTTACACACCAGAAGGAAAAGTTTTATGTGTATCAACAGTCAATCACACTGCAATGACAGCATGATGTTAGGACCCAGATTTTTGTAGTTGTTTCTTGTATTCTTAAAGGTACCTCTTTTCAATATTTTTCACACTTCATTGTCATGAGCAGTATTTTGTGTTTTCCACCACCACATAAGAGGTAATTTTTAAATCTTAATCGTACCCATTATCAAGTATACAGTTTAGATGACACTCAAAATCAAGTCTAGGAAATGTCTATTTTTATGCATCTCTGCATAGATTCTGGAATGCATGTCAGAACTAGAAAACATTGTGAACTATGGTTCTAACGTGTGTGATGCAATACAGTTTTTGTCATTGAGAGGTGATGCCTTACCAGCTTCTGGTTGAAGACCATATATCGTAGCCATTTGAAGTCCAGAGCTTTGAAAGCAGATAGTACAAACAGAGATTCACTCTCGTAGCGTTCCGTCTTCTGAATGGCCCCCTCTGGATATGTCACTCTCATGGTTGTCTTGGACCCAACATCTTTTTCGAAACCTTTTACTGGGGCCTCATTTAACCTGTGACAAACGGCTACATGATCAGTCAACCCATCAAAAAATGCCTAAAGCCGATTGTGTTGTACCAGCTTGTATGAAAACAATGCATACATTATATGACTGTTTCTAGTTGAAAATAGGAAATTGACTGAGAATACTGAACAGAAAGACTGAGATGGGTGGATTTTTAATAACACTTGGACATGGAATGGTTTCTAAAGGGTGTTAACTGCAATTCCAGCATAAATATGCAGTGGTTAATTAACAGGGCATATAAAACTTTAATCTGCATTTTATCATCGGTCAGTTTATACAGACATGCTGTATACAAAGAAAGAATGAACTTGGCTCATATAAACATGCAGGAGCCTTCATGTGATGAACACAACACAAGATAAGACAAGCTCTGTCTTCTGTAGATGAGGTTAAAACTACATAACATAAAGTTTAACACACCTGATCACCACATCAAACTCATCAATCCTCTGTCCGAGAGATCTGTTAGCAAGGATTCCTCCATTCCCCACGATGATACAAGTTTTACAGCTTAAACTGCAACACAGAATAGATATTCTATTAGAATCTATTATAATGCAGTTACTTAAATGCATAGTATTAAATTCTGCTGCTGGGGGGGGGGTCACAGAATTATAACAAGATAACAATGACATGTGGTATCAGTTACAATTATGCATTAGTGTCCATTTCTGTCCTCTGAGGTCTTCACTAGCGTTGACAAGGCCAAGTTCTTCAATAAATAATTTCATTTAAAAAAAGAAAGGATATGGAGGTGTCATTTCCCTTTTGCATTCAGTTTTTGAGCCAGGCCCTGATGGTATTTTATTAATGCACAATTTTTAGTTAAATGCATTCATTCAACAGCCTTTTCTATACCTAGGGAATATTCAGATTTGTGGACGTGCTCTTCCCCGCTTATTTCACTAAATGTGTCACATATTTGTATATGTGATTCATGACATAGTTCTTGCCTGGGAATAAACTCTGCACCTGTTGGACCTTCTAGATACATGTCTATTAGATATAAAATCACTTGATTGCACACAGATGATCCCTATTCAATATATCATGCAAAAAGTCAAGTCTAGGAAGGGCTTTATTTGTTTGTTTGGAGCCTATACTTGTTTTGCTGCTCTCTTTATTCATTTAGCAGCTTTTGGCATAGTAACTATATGTCTGAGCCAGGCATTCCAGGATAAGATGGGTGACTCAGAAAATAAATACACCCATGCTTGCATTGTAATATACATTTAAAAAGGATTTAAGGATGTTCTCAATGTGGTACAATGACTGTTTACCTGCCGGTCACGTTGGCGGCAAGGTGTGCTGGCTATCCTTCCTCATTAGCTGCTAGTCAGCTGCTAACAGATAGAGCCATTAGACAGCATATACAAATATTTAAAAAAAGGCGTGGATTTTCAAGATGGCTTCATCTCCGTAAAGTAACCAAAGATTTTAATTTCAACTATAGCTTGCCAATTTCTAGCTTAGTAAGCATAGCTAATGTTAATGTGTTTATTTCTGATATTTTCACTTCCTCATGCTAAAATATACTAGGATAGTAATGTAATCCTGTGGTGTTCTCTAGCTAAGGAAAAACAAATGTAGTTGTACCGACTCTAAAGCACCAGTTCAGATGCAGCACTGGATTCATAGTAGTTCGAAACTGTCTGTGTATTTTGCAGTACCTGTAAACAGTTATTAGAAGTATAAAACAATGTTATTTGCATAATGACAGTGCAACAGTACAATAGTGAAAAAACAACAACAAACAAACAAAAGAAACAAGTGGTTCCAGGCAAAAGAAACCCTGCCTCTCCCTTAGCTCTTAATGGACACCCCCCTCTCAAAACATGAGACTATGAGTTTCAAAAGGAGCTATACGCAAAACCAAGTATACAGGAATGAAAAGGAAAGTCCTCATTTATTCTATGTCTTATCATTGTCAAAACGCATTTTTGATAACCTTGACATTTGACCTATGTTCACCAAAGTTTAATAAGACCAATTCTGATCCACCTTGCACCTTTCCTGAAAATTCATTAGTGGGATACCTGCATGTTGAGCTGTTGTGAAAAACATATCGAGTCACTACATTGTTGATCATTGCCGAGAGAATTTTACTGCAGAGCATTATAACCCTCTATGAACAGAATGTACAGTACACACAGGAAAAGTGCACTCAAAGGAAATAGGACCAAAAAAGAAACCCTACCACGAGTCAATGCATCACACTTGGTTAATATTATGACTATAATGCTGAATTCTAGACTGAGAAAAACATGTGTCGTCTGTTTAGTCTGCACTGCTTAATTCTGGGTGGAAAAATAAACACATTCCTAATTGTCTTAGCGTGCTGATGAAACAATGTCAGAACAGAGATCCATATAAAGACAAAACCCCAACATGGAATCAAATAAGACAAGACACTTTCTCCAGTAACTGATCGAGAACCCAGACATTTTGTCTGATGTGATATGATACAGACACAGACTGATGACTGGTGAATACAGGTATAATGAACAACACTCACAGAACTAAGAGGTCCAATATTTGTAAAAGTTCTGAAAATAGATGTGATGCCCCCCCCCCCCAAGAGGGATAAGGCAAGTAGCAAAAGACAAAAGCTTTTTGCTGCTGCATGTACTGACTGATGAGCTTTTATTACTTAGATACAGATATAATACTTTGGGTCAAGCATGGGCTCTAAGAAGGATTTAACCCAAGTGCCAATTTATGTCCAAAAGTTAAGTATTTAGAATGGCCTTTTAAAGTTGTTTAAGTTAATTTTGTAGTGGATTATATTTAATTTAATGGAGAGAAAGTTGCCTTAAACATGAAATGATTGATGATTCTCAATATCTTCATGAAGGTTACCCTAACAAATGAAGAGATGTTAGGATATGACTATTTAGGATAGTCAGGATACAATAATTATTAATTAGCTTAACTAATTTAATTTTAGTCACTAATTACTGAATCCCTTGAAAATTGTGGTCAAATGTTGATAATGATGGTTGCAGAATACTACACTGTTGGTAATGCACTGCCAAACAATGTCTTTCATGGTGTATCTGAGACACGCAGTTACTTGTAAGCAAAATAACCATCGTCAACATGACATAGGTAACATTTGCAACAACAAAAATGGGAAAATACTGAAAATACATGTGTCCCTGTAAAATAAAATCTTCTGACCATCACCTATACAAGTAGGAGAAATTGAAATGTAATTTTGTAGAGTCACATACTATGGTGGGTGGCTGAAGAAATGCATTTGCAAAACAAAGATCTATTTACAGTCACCATAGTGGACTTTAAAAATCTTGTTGTGTAAACTCACTACTCACAAGTGAGGCAGAAGCTGCCAGTGCTACATGATAGCCTGCTCACAGAGAGCAACTTAAGTTCTGACAGGAAAACTTATGACACATGGGCAGAATGGCAGGGGTTAAATGGCCAACCTGGCAGTTTATAGACAACATATTCTGTCTCATGAGCCACAGCTGAATAGATACTTATATGCTGAAGAGTTGCTAATGTTAAAAATCAACTAGAAAGGCATCGAAAGACCACAGACCTCCACCAATATTACATAATGAGTTAGAATAATTTCTGTCAAAACCGGGCCTATCTCTCAATAGTAAAGAATCCTTAAAAAAAAATCCTGGATTCAGACGGTGATCTGGATCACCCCCAAAATCTAATCAGTTGCTGCTTTTGTCGTGCCGGACATTCTGTGAAAATTTTGTTGAAATGCATCGATAATGTTTTGAGTTACGTTGCTAACAGGCAAACAGACGAACAGACAAACTAACAAACCCCAATGATTACATAACATTAGCTGGCGGAGGTAATAAATACACATGAGAGTGCATACATCTACACCTTGGTATGAGTAATTTCCTTAGAAATTGACTGCAGGGGTCAACAGTTAAATAAAAAAAAAAAATCATAAAGAAAGGGATGTTGTGATGAACAGGGCTTGATGGGGCAACTTCTTGTATTAACTTACCTGTCCAGCTCTTCCCCCAGGCCATAGTTTTTTGTAGCTGACAGCAGAATATCTATGATCTTCTCTGCAGATACAGGAGATAAGGAAATACAAGTAAGACGAACATGAACGTAAAAGAGGTTTTCCTTTCACATTCCTCCCAGCTATGATGCCCTCATCTCCAGCACCCCTCAACGGTCTGTGATAGATGAGGCAGGGCGGGGAGCCAGCAGATGGGTGGGCCAACACTTCTTCATGTTACAGTGTTATACAACCATTTCAGAATGGAGGCCAAGGAAGGGAGCAGCCTGTTTGTACTCCACTAGCTCTTTAGAAGGAGAGATGGATAATGTAAGACCAAAGGTATTCTGACTAAAGATGAAAGATTCTCATTTCTGTCTGTAAATACATCACAGCCTTGGGGTCTTTGAGGATAATATGTTTCAATTGAGTGTTAGAAGATCAATTTCATGAAACAACAAATATTTTGTCAAGTGTTGTACCCTAATAAATCAGATGACCTCTGTCATGATTTTTAGCATTTTATCCATAGGCTAACAAATCACAACACCACTTGAAAAGACTGAATATTAACTCATTGATCATTGAGGACAAGTGACAATTTGAGGTGCTGTGACAGGCGATGGCCCTTTACAGTTGATCAGTAGATCTACAGTTTGTCATGAAGCTGAACCATCAAACACACATGACCTTTCAAGTCACCTATCTTTTTAATCTTGCCCAACATCGGTCAAGATAGATTATTGTAATCAGTGTAATCGGTAATCACCAAATGATGCTGAATGAAGATTTCTACAATTCTCATAGGTGGTGTTATCACCTACGACCAATAGTTTTTAAGATCTCTGGAGGTCAAAGGTGACAAGTCACAAAATTAACTTCTTTAACACCGTTTGTGTGTGTCAAGCATAGACATATTAATCAATACTGGATATATTACCATAATATTACACACACTGATGCATATATACATATAATGAAATTATCAATATTGCAAAAGGTCAAGGTTGCATTTAGCAGAAAGGTCAAAATCACATTATTATCAAAATCACACACACACCAAACGGGTATACCAAAACTTGAGCTAATTAGCCACAGGATTGCTATTATAACCAACTTGGAATATTTTGTCTTTTATTACACCACACCTTTGGTAAAACTGTGGATAGAGAGGATAATTATTCTGTCACAAATGAGGAAATTGCCATTTTGTGGTCAAGGTTGACTTTTTCATCTTGTAAACACCACCAAAATGTTTTGATTGGAGATTTTTTTGTATAAACTATGATTGGTCAATGGCAATGCAAAGCCAACTAACTTCCATTACTCCTCAGAAATGTCTGTCTAGATTATGTAGTTTTTGGATGTTTTTTTTTATTTTTTATTTTTTTTTACAAAAAACAAAACAAAAGATTCTGAATATCATTAAGGATCTACATTTTCAGTGTTCATGTTTCCTGAATCACCAAAGATCATGGTTAAAGTCACACAAAAGTTTCTATGCAAAAAATAAAATAAAGGGTATTCATACCTTGTGATTTAATTCCAAATGGAGGTGAATAATCCCCAATCCTGGAGAAACGCTTGTAATTTGGATCAAGAAACATTGGCGCCAGTTTGATGAACCTATTGAGATTAAAAAAAAAATAAAAAATATCTTGTTACAACAGGTAAGGTTAGAAGATGTGGTACTCAATCAATGCAAATCTGTCCAATGCCCACACAGCCCTGATGGGAACACTGCAGATGTACTGATGAATGGCAGAATGCTTAAGAGGATTTAGAGCATCGTGTTTCAACTAATCCACTGTGTCTCAGTTTATCTTCACCAAAACAAGCTCGGAGATCAGTTTTACGGAATGGACAGAACTGCAGATTTCACACACTGGGGGCTGTTAGTACATAAGCAATCCGTTCTGCTGGTGTGGAGCAGATATTGAAGGCACCACAAGGGATTAAAATACAGGAGGAAAAAGAAAGTGCACAAAAAAAAAAAAGAAGAAATCCACCGAGATTCATCCTGACAGTTAGTGACTAATGGGCCCATTTCCTGTGACAAGTTGACTTATTGTGAATGATGTGACCGATCACTGTTACATGAGCTGTACGTGAACAAAGATATTCTTATTTAAAAATAAAAAGAAAGGGTGCATGGGAATAAAAACCCAGTCTGAAGTAAAGGGTCCATCATGAGGTTTTTTGTTTGACTCATTTTCTTTTGTCTTTGGAAGGAACCGCAACCAGTGGAGGGGATACTACTAGGAGACTGCTATATAAAAAGTGTACGCGACTACCATGACATCATCCTTTGGTTTGTGGTCAACTGTTTTAAAGTCTTGCCAAGTTTTCATCTATATGCTCTGTTTTCATCATCAAAAAGTTGTACATTTAAATAATAATGGATTAGATTTCTATAACACTTTCCAAGTCACCTAAAGCACCTTACATTATTGATCAATTATTCATCCATTGTCACATTCTCCCTTTGGTGGTGGCAAACTACATCTGTAGCCGTAGCTGTCCTGGGGCAGACAGAAGTGTGGCTACCAATTCATGCCAAACAGCCCCTCAGACCACCACTGAACATTCACATGTGTGAGTGGCACTGGAGGCAAGGAGAGTGAAGTGTCTATCCCATTGACACAATGGACCGACTAGGACGGAGCAGGATTTAAACAACCCCGTGGTTACTGGACAACCCGCTCTACCAAAGTCAGTCTTTTGGCCAGTTTGCCAGCTAATCTATATTGTAAACTCGTGCAGCATCCATGTACATTGACATGTACTTCTAGTCTTGAGTTATTTATATTTTTCCCATTCTCACACTGCATGCTGTTCTTGTTCTGATTCCTAAAAAAATATAAATTCAGGGGTAGCATTTTGGAAAACTGGAAAAAAAAAAAAAACAAAAAACCCCCCACTAGCCATCAGTCATGTAAAAGTACAACCAAAGTAGGCCAATGCGATTTTCAAAAAAAGATATTTACTCAAGCAGAAAAAACTGAATTGACCAGCCTTTATGTAGTAAACCCAGATAAAGGATACACATAAACAGCCCTAAGACAATTAATTGTATTTGGCTTGTTAATATTAAGATTAAATCTAGATCAGTCTAGATCACAAAAGACCTTGAAGATGAACAACTTCAACAAAAGCTAAGTGGAATGATGAGTTCACAAACCTGAGTCTGTCCAATGAAACCAGACTGGAAGCGTAGACTAAATGTGTGGGTTACTTGTAGAAGCACTCACACATTTTTGAGTATTTATGAATGTAGCAGATATCCCAGAAGAGCTGAAACAATCCTGAAGGAAAAATGGTCCCAAATTCCTCCTGAACATTGTGTAGATCTGATCTGTAGCTGCAGTGAAAGTTTGTTTGAGTTCCAACTCTTGCCAAAGGATTTTTGAGCATTTATTAAATCCAAGAATTCACTTACATTTTCCATCAGCTCTCTGAATGCTTAATAAATGTGTCCAGGACAGACATGAAGGATTCTATTCTCTCTATGGCACATTGTTTCTGATCACATTTTAGGACCGACTAATAGAGGAAACCAGAAAATTCCAAGAGGTTTATTCCCTTTTTTTGTACATGTATAATGAAATGTGCATGCCCCTATTTCTACACTACACTGTCTTACATTGATTAAACGCAATTACACTAATGGATGTTTAACTTTAGGTCTGTGTTAAGTGTTTTTGTTTTGTTTTGTTTTATTTGTGCATATCAATGGACTGAATGAATGAATCTTCTGAATGGTACAAAATGAATTTCGCCTATGGGACAGCACAAAAGTAATTGGTAGCCTGATTGTATTCTGTTATTTTTATAGCTCAGAGCACTAAACATGTTATGCACTATTTAATAATCACATCTGTCTCTGATCTGAGTAATTATAGTTTCATGAATAATGACCATGCTGAGCTCCTTGTTTAAACACAGCTGGTTACTGTATGTATGTGCGTATATATGTATGTATGTGCTGTACTGTGTCTCCGTCCAACAGTGAACAAGATTATATTTATCAAACATAATAATTAAGAGAACTGTCAGTTTCCACTGATCACACTGACTGATTCTACTGATTTACAAATTAATAAAGGCTATGACTCACTACTTTGCAACACTGACTTAATGAAAGGAAACAGAAATTGTTTATTGGGCTTCATTTTACTTTTAGCAGTTGTTAATGTCAAAGTAGCAAATTATGACTTCAACAGAGAAACAACAACATTCTCAGAAGAAAAAGCCTCTTATAAAAACACAGTACTTCAAAATACATGTAAGATACACAAACCTCTAGTCAAAACACATTAATATTTCCCACTTAGAGAAGTTGATTAAGAATCAATCTCTGTCAAGTTCTGAAAACTAAAACCTACCAGTATTAACATGCACAATTTCAAACAAGCACAAGTCCAAGTCAAGCCCTTTAGCATTGGCTGCTTGTTTGTTTTCATGTGTAATATCACATAATGCACTGCAAACAAGCTCTGATCTGGCAGAACAGCTGCTAATCAGCAAATGCTGGAATATCTACAAAATACCTGATGGAAAATTGTTCCTGAAAACACTTAGATGCAGTTAAGAAATAACAGCAGATGGCTAACAAATAATGACGTTTCCTGGCTTTTCACATCAATACCGACAGCTGGTTCAGTCCCCATAAATCAAAATGAAGACAGAAGTGGAACCCCTTACTCCTGAAAGGTGGAGTATACGTTGACATTTTCAAAACTGAATGGAGAGAGTGCTTGTGTTTTGAATCACATTACATTTGGAATGTAATTATATATACATTATATGTAGTATTATAAATGTAAAATATAACAACCATTTATATTAATTTAAATGGAATGTGGGTGGCTAATGGATTTCTGTACCAAGGGGTTTTTTTCATCAGTACAAGAGATAAGAGCTGTGTTTTACTCTGACTAAAATGTCCATCCATTTAATTCACACACAGTTTGACCAGTGTTTCAGCTGCCCTGTCTTTAGAAGCAGCTGAGCGAAGAGGCCAGATTGAGAACCAGAGTAACAGCAGGTGAAGTAACATCAGAAATGCACTATATAGTAAAAGCTCTGTGAGGAGATCACAGGAAATAAATACAGGAACATACATTTATCAGAATCAATGTGGTTTGTTGCACAAGGATAAATCTGTGAAAAAGGTGAGGCATAACCACTATACTATGATTGGCCACATATCAAATTTTAAGACTTTTTATCATTTATTCCCTCAAGGACCTCCCCCCCTTCCAGAAGTGAAGCTACAGCCCAGAAGATAACCAGGGGCATTTGCAGAACACAGACTCCAGATATTGTTGCGAACAATGTGAAGTCTGTTGAAATGCCTGTACAGTCGTCTTACCTGCGGTCAATTTCAACAAGAAACTGAGCTGAGCAAAGCAGAGCAAGGACAGTGGTGTAAATGGGTCAGTCCTTCCCTCCCAGCAGAGCGCACTGGGCCATTTACCGTCATCCTGCTGCTGTGTTATTTTAACAGGTTCTGATCCAGACTCGGCCGGCACACTTCATTAAAACAACACTGTCTGAATGCCCTACTGCGTTGGAGGGTTGCGTGTCTCCAAAGCTCAAACAGATCAGCTACATGAACCGGCTTGAGGATTTCTCACGCACAGGGAAAAGAGCAAAGCGCAAGAGGACAAAAATAGACCTAGACAGCACCAGGCCCATTCATTTCTTCCATAGTAGAATAAAAAATAAACAGGTAAAGGCCTTTCATAGTGTGGAGACTTTGCTAGTCATTAATAATGCAGAGACAGAAATGGGATCTTTCCTCAGCTATGCCACTCTGAACTCTGAGAGCTTCTATTAACCAACAGACTAAATGTATTTACGCACAGTAGGTGAATTTCTTCCTGTGCACTGTGAACCAGCAGGAGCTCCAAATAAAACAGACATACAAACATACTGATCAAATACTCTAACACCTTATCTCAACTGTTAAATGCATCCATTTTGATCAAATATTAAAGCAGTCATACTGACTTAATGCAGCAGATATTCAAAGTGTGAAAAGAAGCCAGTTTCAAATGTTGTTTCTCATTCTGTGCTCATGCCACAGTGCTGTCTTTCAACAAAGGAGTTTTCTGGTTAATGTAATGATAATTAGAATTATGTTATGACTTCAAGATTTAATTCTTTCCATTAAGTCATTTTGGCATGGTGGTTAGCTCTAAATGAGCCTGGGCTGCTGTACCGTGGAAAAGAAGTCAGGCAGAGGTGTGAATCAGAGCAGCAGCGAATAACAGGACTGAACAGAACAAAACACAGAGCTACAGCTGCACCATGACAGAGAGTCTTCTACGGTTTAATTTATCTGTAGTTGTGTTACTAGTCACATGATTTTATACAATTTTTCATTACTTGGACAATGATTTTGAGTGTGACATGTAAGAAAACGTCCTAGGGATTTTCTTTTTAGAGTCATACCATTTTTTTCTGAAGAGTCAGCTAATCCTTTTGTTCTTTAATATTTCAGAAGAATACTCAGTTTAGATTCAGATTGCAGAGCATCATCATCATCATCATTTCTTCAATCTGCACACCTACACAGGTGTATCAAAAGAAAAAAGTTCTATCAAATCTTATGCTCGGCAGTCTTAGGAGCAGAATCTTTTGCAATAGCAGATGCACCTTGAATTCGCTTATAATCAGCAGCCATAATAAAGCACTAACTCTACTTGTGAGATCACCATTTTGGTAGGAATTGGTCGTAACTATGTCCACTCCTTACAGCCCCAGTGGGTCACGGAAAGGATTAATCAGCTCCCCCTAACTGTAAGTCAACAGTTCACTCTGACCCACTGGCACACAGTTGCCACCATAAGAACAGACAGGGGGTCAGTGACAGTCTGGCCATCAAACCGGTGGACTATGAGTCACTGGCACCCTTCTGACCAATGGTCAGGCTCATGTCGTCTGCGCGCTCTTGCATGTCACTCAGAGCTGCATCACACAACGAAACCGCTTTCTGAGGGGGTTTTCCTGGACTGACTCACCAGAGTGTGTCGGACTCTAGATGGACTGATAATCTGTGGTCTATATGGGATAATAGCTGCACACTACAATGGCATGTTCAGAGTGACTCAAGATTAGACATCACAGCTGAATGGAGGAATGTAAAGGAGAACTGTGTGGAATGAGAAAGAGCCTGTTGTCAAAGCACCACTGAACTATGTTTCAAGAAACAACTGATATAAATGTACTAATTTAGTAAACGGTAAAGTATAATAAAGATATTACTGAACAACAAAAATATCAGATTAAACCCCCTATCGCCATTGAGTTTTCTTTTGTTTTGTTTTTTACTGAAGAACAAAGCCTAATATGGATCTATGTGAAGACCACATCAGCTAGAACAGTTTCAATGTGTAACCACTTTACATAAAGGCAGTGGACCGTCTGACCTCAATAATTAAATGTCTCACTCTGACTTAAAAAAAAAAAAAAAAAAAAAAAGAACAATCACTACTAAACTAGGATGTTGAAGGATTTCAACAGTACATTAATATTCAGGGTTAAATGCAAGAGCAAACATTTATCATCAAATGTGACATAAATGTACACAGCTGAAGGATTCTAAGAATGTGCAGTTATTTTAATTAAGTTGGAGCTGTTTGGTGATAAAACAGCAGTAATACCACTGTCCAATATGGCACATGGTAACCCTGTCTTACTTATCCTGACATTTTGTATCTATAGGGACATTTTTCAAATAATGGACCAGAGATGTGATCTACATTTGGAAGAACATTAAGAGTCACCACACAATAGTTACACCCCAAGTCTCACTGATCACAACCATTTAGAACAATGTTTGATTAGTAAAATGCCACTATTCTGTCCTCAGTGGTAGAAAAACATATGGTATGTATTCTTACTTTGGATAAACGGCAGTCATCTTGGCAGCTGCAAAGCCAGGTTTACAGGCCCCCTCACTGAGATTGCCATATTTAAACATCAACTCCAAAGGCCTGTTGTACAAGAAAATAAGTGATGATTAAATGTCACTGCATCCCACTTAATACATCTTAAATATTGCAGAAAAACACACACACACACAAGAAGAAACATGTATAAATAGTAAGGTGTATACTCACAGAACACCATCCAGCTTCAGAAGGAATCCTTGTTTATCATATACTGCAAAGAAAGAGGAGGTAAATGTGATGATGATAATAAGGCACTTTTAGAGCATTTGAGTATAGGCATTGTATCTATAACTGTAGCACAGCCTCCACTGGAACTGTAAAGAAACAAAGGTTTACGTGCAGATGTTCAGAGCCATTGGTAAAAGGTGAAGTGGTGGAGTTCATGTATTATGTTTGACACTGATACATGAAGTCCAGTTCAGACCAAAGCATCATAACAAGATGAAAATAAAAATGTGTCAGGATGTTGCAGGGAATGCAACAGCAGTATTTTATCAGTTGTTTTTCTGGTAAAATGCTGTGGACAGTATTCTCTCTGTTGCTTAAAGGTGAATCCACAAAGAGAAAAAGATGAAAAGAGTCTCGATCAGGACTTGACATTTAAGTGTATAATCAAATGTATCCATTTGATATGGCAAATTTAGGGGATTTGGTCAGTTCTGATATATTACCAAACAAAATGGACAATTTCTTATCTAAACAAACTTATAAAACCAGGTGAACACAAATTAACTATAATAAAATAGTAGCTCAATAATTCCATAACTACTCATAGGTGACTAAAGTACACCCTTACATTTAAAATATAAGGTTTTTCCATGTATAAAATGTATTTATATTTTTTGTTTATCTGTAAACTGCAGCACATCACAGTCTGTGTCAATCAAGGTCAAATGGTTGATGTTATGAATTATAGTATACCGACACAGAGAAACATCAGACACAACAATAATGAATTATTTTGCTAGTGAACACTGCAAAATTTCCACATTCAAATAAAGACAAAGTACAAATATATGAATGTGCACAGCGTTAGTTATCTATATGATATAGTATTTTTAAAGACAGTATTCCAACTTCAGACTACACTTTTCTATAGTGAAGACAAAGTGTCACAAACATGTGGATTTCAACCTAATCCAGCCAAATCCAGGTCCTCCTGTGCTCCATCTGCTGTGGTTTTTCAACTTCACAGTATGTAAACCTCTGATCAGTTTCCTCTAGGAAAATAAATCTTATCTATTGCCTGTTAGAAATTTCATTAAAGGACATTAAAAAGTTAATGTCACCTTTTTTCAAAGGATTTCCATAGTGAATATTAAAAACAATCACAGAAACTACTCAGTAACTTAAGTTACAAAAGGATGAATGTTGTATTTGTCCTCAGGACTAATTATACTGTTTAGTCACACATGATTTGTGATTTATGAATTCTTAACATAAAGCACAGTTTACAGTTAAATCAAAATAGTGGGAAACTAAAAGAACATTTATAAAAATGCTATTTGAAATCCTTAACAATTGGTACATGACTACTAGAGAATGACTCTGGGACTGAGGTGCAGCAGAGTCTGATCAGGACAATGACCAAGTTTGGCAGCAGATGGATCATCCATGGGTGTGAGGAATAGATCTGATGATCTAGTTCCATGTGTAACAGCACACATCATGCAAATCATGCACAAATGACTGATTTAGCAGCAAACAATTAATTACAACTCATGACATAAATTGACATAATACCTTCGTACAGGGGTAGAGAACCCTGGTCCTCAAGAGTCGCTTATCTTGTATGTTTTAGATGTTTCCCTCTTCCAGCACACCTGATGGTTGTTATCATTCTTCTGCAGAGCTCGATGAAAGGCTGATCATTTGAATGTGTGTGTGTTGGAAGAAGGATACATCTGAAAGACGCAGGACAGCGGCTCTCGAGGACCAGGATTCCCTAACCCCGCCTTAGTACAAAGTACAGCCTGATGATTATGAAACTGACTTTATCCAAAAATCCTTGTTAACCTTCTCTTTGTTATGTTGTTTTTAGTTTAGGGACCTTGAAAAAAGGAAAGATGTAATGTGTAATACATGTTCCATACATAACCAGACACATGACAATGCAATAGCATCCACATGTAAATGTGCTGGAGTATATCCAGTGTAATGATGTAGCATTGCCCCCTGCTGCTAATGTTTTTGCTTTAGGTAATTGAGGATCCCATGGCAATGACTGCATTTTGTTCCTTTTTTTCTTTCTGCCACTCAGGTCTATAAGAACCTATAAACATTTTGAAGTTTGGCAATCCAATTGTATTGTTGTTTGTTTGGTTTTTTTGTTTATAAACTTTCATCTTTGTGTCTCAAGTTCTCCCTAACAATTACTGGATCAAAGTAATTGAGCGTCTGTAGGCTTCATAGTTGAACCACTCGCACAATCAGATTTGAAAGTCTAATTTCAAAAACTTTGTAGGCTACAACTTTTATGTCTAAACTTTACCAAAAATCTACACAATGATCCAAATCAGTCAAGGCACCAGGAACTGAGATGGTCATACTTTGAGTAATCCAACCCCAATTTGTATCTTTGTCAAGGAGAACAAAATTATTCTAAAAATGTATTTTCTGTCTGGTAATACTATTTAAAGTCCAGAAACATGAGAAATGTCAAGTAGGCAGTTTACTTGATGTGGTTTGGACATTGAATTTGATCAAATATGAAAACGTTGAAAACATTTTCACAAATAAACATACTCTCATTATTGATAATTTAAAACATTTATGAATCCTGAACCAATAGAATATATATTGAAACGAGTTTCAGACTTGATTAGAACACGCTTCTGAACATTTACAACACTTCATTGTGTAAGAAACACATTTTCATGGTTGACTATAAATAACCTTTTCTGCACAAATGATGATTTATTTATTTTATTTTTTTAAATGGCAGGAGTGATGAACTTTCCATTCCAACTCATAACTTTGAGGGTTAATAACAAGGATGCATCTTCTGGACATGGGACAGTATTACCACTTACAGCTGGGCAGCCAGAAGAGTCACATCAACATGACATCTTAAGGATGTCAAGTTAGCACAATTACCATACAATATCTACTACAGACAACATCATCATCCAGTGCAATATTCTGCACAGAAAACACTTATACTCCATGTACAAGACAAAAAGTTGAAATAAGTTTCCAAAAAAACTTAATGTTTATCATGACCACTACTGTTAGGAATGAATGGAGCCACAGTGACTGAACAGTGGTCCTGTTTTACACTATAACACCATATGGAGAATTATGTAACCAAAATTTACAGGTGAAACCTTAGTGTAACTGACTGTCACCCTGCGTTCAATGAAACTAACAATGTTAGGAGGAGGGTTAAAGTATGACAAGAGCGGACCATGCACCTATGTTGAGATGGTGAAAAAAATTAAATAACCTATGAAATCAGCTACAAGTGGATACAATTGAGGTAAATATACCATGACTGTTAGGCGTATCATTCGTTTTGCCATGCATTTTGGTTGTTATTCACTGCATTACGCCGAACCGGTTATATCAAAAACATCATTAAAAAGAATTACTTCTTTTTACATGTGTAAAACGTTTTCATGCCAGGAAGTGACAAGAGATGAAATCTGCTTTACTTAAAAGGTACAGGGAACTTTTACTACATCTGTATACAGAGTAACCAAGTCCATTTTGTTTCATCTAACAAATGAAATGGCGTGCAGAAAATTGCCAATCATAAGCTAGGTGTATTTTTTTCCTCCCCAGGATTTGCCTTCCTTCTGGGATGCATGTTCATCAGTCAACAATTACGTGGCCTTTCGCTCCTTATCCAGGTGCAATTTACAGGGAAATACTTCATAATTTAAAAGAAAAATACAATGAGAATTATATTTCCATGGATAACCCCCTTAAATCTTACACACTGGACTTTCAAGTATCAAGACAGCAGAAGTTATGTGATGGGCAAGTTTGTGTAAGGATGGTTAGGTTACCAAAGCTCTGGGCTTTAACTGTAACACTATGTTCAATCACTGCTCTGTACATGCAGTAAATGTGCACTAGAAATGTCGTATGCAAATATTTAGCTGTTATTTTACCTGTGCAGTTCCCGTCTATACCAAAAATATGATTGTAAGCCAAGTTTCCTGTACCTTGAATGTTTTAATATACTAAAACGTAAAGCATTGAGAATCCATTAAATTCATTTGGTGTTGGT
The DNA here is from genome assembly GCA_020466265.1 of Siphamia tubifer. Classification (NCBI taxonomy): domain Eukaryota; kingdom Metazoa; phylum Chordata; class Actinopteri; order Kurtiformes; family Apogonidae; genus Siphamia; species Siphamia tubifer. Next base: position 25,509,740 of record CM035786.1, on the reverse strand, counting down.
ACAGTTTTACACCAACAAAACTGACCAACATGGGACTCTTCGGTTCAATCTGAATGTGGACGAGCTGGAAAACTTCACCTATACCTGATTTAATAATTTGTCCCACGGAGAATATGCTATCCACATCTGTGTCTGCAACACAGGAGTCCATGTTAGTGGCCCTTTGCATTACTGGCCACCTCATTGAGAACAGAAACTGGCATTCAAAAGAACATACCCGATATAATAACAATGTAAGGCGATAACCTCTGAAATGATGGTGAGAATCATATGTAGCAATGATAAGCCTTCAACCATTGCACACACACACACATCCAGTTTGTTTTATTTAGGCAGAAACAAGACATTTTTACAGGACTCACCAAATTATGTGCATCATTATTGGTGCTGTACAATCATTATCCTAGACAAAGTACTGTTCCCAAGTTAACCTGTGATGCCTTCAGATTTGTTCTCTCTCTTTTTGTAAATACTCTGCAGTATTGTTTATTTTTAACATACCAAAGTAACACATTCTGTCCTGTTTTTGTCACTGCTGATGACTGATGAAAAAGTCAGGGGTGCCCTGTGCTGTCATAAGTAATTTCCACATGTTCTAAATATTTACATCTATCATATTGGCCTATGTCGCCAGTGTCATACTGTACAAGTGTTATTCTGGACACAGATTTCTGATTGATTAGAATAATGCAGATCAGATGTTGCTTTCTGAGTAAAAGGGCGTGCATGACATTTTTCAAAACACATTACAAAGTAGCCAAGCATGATGGCACCATTGCGTTTATATATAACACATATAGAGTGTATAGGCTGTCACACAGTTTAAGTACAGCTCAGCTGCCTGACAGATTTTCTCTTCTGGCTGCCAAAAGTTTACATACTAGGGAGAGCTTAAGTGCACTAAATAACAGGCATTTGCTTGGCTCCACTTGATACACTATTTTCAAATTAAGCATGGACACAGGTTAGCAGAGGCTCCTCCAGCCCTTTAATGAACTCTGAGTGAAGCCTTCATCCCCAGCACAAACATTTCTCCCAAATTGCTAGCAAATGGTGATATGCCTGAGGTAAAAAGTAATGTTTCCCCTCAGATATGTGTATTTTCAGAGAAAGCGAATGGCTGAGCCCAGTCTGAAATAAGATAGAAGTTGATCAATAATGATGGAATATCTGTAGCCTAGGATATAAAATACCACAGACTGGTTTGGGAATTGATTTCTCATCTGTCTATGTACAGAAACAAACACATTGTTTAGGATCGTAATCTAGGACCACATATCTTTTAATAACTCTAGAATTGCCTCACTACCCAGCAAATATTGTTTTGTACAATATTAAATGTATGTTGAACATTGTTGCCAATTAAAAAATACTAATGTGTCTCTTCTATTTCCACACAAATAACCAAACTTTAATGTACATCATAGCATTGCACTAAAAGAGGTGAAAAACTGCAGATATATCTTCATGTTGCATTGCAAACTCCTGCCAAACAATGTGCATGAATTATGTTGTACACAGTGTAGTGGGCTTTTTGTCCAGTGTGACAGCAATCCAATGGATTAAACACTTTCTGAACAGAGGTGAAACTACAGACATGAATAGTAGTTGGCAAGAAAATATCCAGGGTGTAAACTACAATTCTAGTGGAAATATGGCATACATGTATGTAAGTAGTACTGTCAAAATCTGGAAGTGACTTTGACAGTAATGGCATCTTATAACATTTATAAGGAGTGAAAAGTGAGCCTACTTAATTTTTTTTTAATGAATAATAAGCTCTGATGTGTAATGTTCATGTGTTCTCTCCTGTGGAGTACTTATGCTACAGTGCTTTAACATCTGACAAACTTCCTCCAACAAACAGCCTGTTGAAAAGAAATGGACTGGCTCCCCCCTCTGGTAAAATAACCAATCTGCAGACCGTCTTCCTCTACTTCCAGATGTCATTAACATTCAATGGTAGACACAGCGGATATAAAGACTGCACACACCCCTGTTCAAATGACAGGTTTCTGTGATGTAAACTTAGACCAAGATAAATTATTTCAAAACATTTTTCTGTACTTAAATCTTTTAAGGGGAAAAATAAAAAAATATCTAAACCTTACAAATTATTAAGTGGGTCAGAAAAGAAATGAGAATGCTGTGCTTGGCATTTAATCTGAGTGTTCACACTGCTGTCACACTGATGGTCGTCTGGAAGTTGGAATTGGAATGCTAGGAAATGTAGTTAAAAACTGAAACGTCAGTCCTTAATAAATATAGTCATGCCATGCACTATACGTTAGAAAGCTGCGAATGTCCCAAATCACTTAAGACCAGTCACGAATCAAATGGGTGCTCACAGACAAAACCGTAACAGCTGTTAGCTCAGTTAGCCTCTCAGCTGTTAGCTCAGTTCGCCATTCAGCTGTTAGCTCAGTTAGCCTCTCAGCTAACATGAGGTAGTGTAACATGTCAACATACCTTCAAAGTCTTCCTGTTTTCCACCAACACCATCTTATGACTCAGGACTTTTTGTACAGTTCACCAAGTATCCGTGGTTATGACACATGAAATCAGTTTTCTTCTAAACCACATACTTTACTCACAATGTTGCTGTACACTTCCAAACATTTTATATTGGAGGTGAATAACAACACAACCGCTAACTTCTCCAGTTGCCCAGATTATTTATCTTTACATTGTTATTGTATTGCCGTTTGCACAATACTGAATTTTAAAGTGAAAATGGCTCTACTAAAATAATGAAAGTGTAAACAGCAATAGAAAACAAAAAATATAAAATATATCAAGAATTGCGCATTGTATGCACTTCAACCAACTCTTAATAATCAAGTAATGTCCAAATAAAAAAAAAAAAATCTTTGTATTTTTTGCAAAAATAAAAAGTGTCTTGGTGCTTTTAAACAACCTGTATAACTTAAAATAAACGTTTGTAATGGTTAACGTTACAAACAAGTAAAATATTGTGCATAGTACACACTGCACAATACTGAATTTCAAAGTGAAAATAAGTCTCTTAAAATATGGAAAGTGTAATGTGTACAATATTACTTGTTTGTAATTGTTTTAAATATAATTAAGTATTTTCTGTTTTACAGGTTGATTAAATGCTACAAATGTTTTTATTTTTTTTATTTGTTACTGTTAAAATGTAGAGTTTTAACTAGAGACCTGGAATATTTGTCATTATTTATTTATTTATTTTACGCATATCTGCCCCAAATATCGGCTTAAGGAAATCAGCAGTCCATATCGGCCATTGGCCAAGGGTGATGGAAAAAAAAATCTGTATCAGCATCGGGCATTAAAAAACCTGTATCAGTCGATCCTTACTTTTAAGGGCTTTTTTTTTAATGGTAAAATGCACACCGTCAAAGCTGCTCAGTGACATCTGTGGCCAAATATAAAGCTCCTTCAAAATAAAGCAAACTATTGATCAACCACAGATCCACGGTTTCATCCATGAATCTGCTTTTATTTTGTCACTTCCATGTCCGCTACCTGCCCACATTTCCTTTAACTTCACCTGTGCCCCCCCCCCCCAAAAAAAAAAAAATATCTGCAGACAGACCTACAGTCAGAAGCTCTAAATAGCAACTTTAGTGTCACTAGTTTGAACATGCTCTTAATTTCTTTAAAACAAATTTAAAAAGTGATGCTTTTACCCTGGCCTGGGGCAAATAAGGCCTGGCGACATGCCAAGCTTATACTGCACCAAGGGGAAACCCTGATATTGATCTCAATATAGGACAATGTTTTTTCATTGGAAACATTGTTTAAAATGTTAAACATCTATCATTCTCTTGTCTTTTTCTTTGTTCTGTTTACTATTCTTACCTGCCTTAGAACAACAGATGTAAATTAGCTTTTTTGCTAACTATGGCATATTTACATTGATGCTTTCTGCGGACATGTTGATGAATATGCACTGTCCTAATTCAAATAAATAAATAAATAAATAAAAGTGGGGTGGTCTTATAACCAGGGTTGTCCTATATTCGGGTCCATTGTGGCATGTGCATGCACGCAGAACACACACACACATTGGAGGTGTGTGTTCAAATGTATGCAGAGCGACACAGGCTTTTCCTTAGACCAGAGAAGAAACTGATGCAAAACAGATCAGTGGTGAACTGCTGTTGTCTATGATGCTCTGAAAAACACTACATTATGCCAGAAAACAACGTTGTGTTTGAATTTAATTTTAAATATATTTTTTTACAGTGTGTTAAAGAAATATTGTGGGAGTTACTCAAAGACAAAATACAATAAAATGGATTTAATAATTATTTTGTTGTTATGTTCCAAATAACTTTACAAGCTGTGACTCCAAGAGAAGGTTTGGTATTATGGTTTTATATTCCAACTATAACAACAGGTTTGCACTGGGTATTACAGTTTTATTTTCCAACTAGAACAACAGGTTTACACTGGGTATTAGGGTTTTATATTCCAACTAGAACAACAGGTTTGCACTGGGTATTATGGTTTTTCAATCTGACTCACATATGTGCCTACATTACTTTATGCTCCCAATTTAAATGTGCACAACATTTCGACAAAGTTTAACAGTTAAAACCTTGAAAATGTAAAACTTACAGATGCAGCAGGATTTCAGCACTGTGCCTCATGATACTGAGGGGAAGGGCAAAGCATGGCCTTTATGTGGATAGCACCAACACGGAGCTGCCCTGAATTTCGCCTGACATTAAATCACAGCAATAATAATAAAAAAACAAAATAAAAAAAAAAAGCACATCAGCCAATGTAACAGGCCGATGCAAATACATGAAAAAAACCTGGGAATATTGGTCCGATATTGGGTCATTTATATGAATGCAATATACTGTAGGTCTATTTCATGCTACAATGAATGAGAAATAATGTAATAGTTAAAAGGGTTTTGTCTTGATGCATATTAGAAGAATGTATTTATAAATACTTATTCTGGTTCACAGTCATCGTCAGTGACACATATCTCAAATGAAAAAAATATTAGATACTGCCTTGCATCAAAAAAAAAAAAGGCACAGCATGGGCATTTTTCTGGTATGTGGGTCTGTTTTGTGTTAACACTGGACACACAGTTATCTGTGCCATCTCTGTTCTAACACACTCCTCTCTATTAAGAACATGTGATTTTTTTTCCTGACAGTTACTGAACACTTTCAGGGGAGGGGCTTGTGTCAGCGCCTTATGCGGGATGAGATAAGCAGTATCACCACACAGCAGTCTCCGACCAGTGAGTTCGTTAGCAGGGAAAATTATCATTATCTGATTATTATATTATATGTGGAAAAAAGACTTACAGGATTTGTGGCCCCACCCTCGTAAACTGATCCTCCCTGAAGAGTAGTAGAGGAACCCCAGGGCCAGCATGGAGCACAGAACCAGCAGGAGGTTGCGACTGGGTTTCATTCTCATCTCCAGCTATCATACATGGCACACCCAACACTGGAGCCTGAAGAAATACATAATAGCCTGGTTACATCAGCAAACACACACAGCATGTCAACCCTTAATAAACAGAGGCTCAGGGGCTGTTCATCCACACTGATCAGCAACAACATTCTGTAAACAGTGATACTACACAGACAGTGTTCCAGCTGTGTCAAAGCCCCATATGAACAGTGATCACCTGTGGGATATATTAGGTGCAGAGGACAACATTAAGTCAACATGTTTCTTAACTATTATCTCAGGCTTATACGGTAGAAAGGGCAAAACGGGATATTTCACATTTGTTTGTACAAAAATAGATGTGTTAAAACAAATTACAAGAGAAAATCCTATGCAGACCAATTCTCTGCTCCATCCTGTTCAAGATTCATTATTTTATTATTCCTTTGGTAACAAACAAATTTAAATATTTCACCCCGAGGTTAAAAGCAGTGCACACTTACAACATTATGAATAACACGTAGTAGAGCTGGGCTACAACTGTTTTTACTTCCATTATTAATATTAATTACTAATATCATTACTTTTTAAAGAAAAGGCAATCTGGTTTGTAGTTTCTTTCCTCCTCTAGGAGACTAAATTGCCTATCTTTTGTGAGCGGACCGAACAAGACATTTGAGAATGTCATCTTGGGCTCCGAGATGTATATGATGACATTTTATAGAACAAGCAACCACTTGAGTAATCCGAGAAAAATCAGTGGGTGAACAGCTGTAAAAACAAGGATTAGTGCAAATTCAACAATACATACAGTCTGTTCATCAGGTCTGAAGAAAAACAACAAGTTAGACACAGACTACAAATTATTCTAGCACTGTGTTTGTTTCCAGTTGTGTGTGTCACATATCCTGCTTCTTTAGTGGGTCTATTGACATCAAGCAAATATACTTAGATTATATTCAGAGTTTCCTCATTATTTAACTGCACACATATCAATTGTGATTATATCCATTCCGGTATCGGTCTGAAATACTGACAAATCAAGATATGAAAACCTCATGAGGCACATGGGTGGGGTTTTGAGAGTCCTCCTCATACAAAATTGCAAATATTTCACTAAAACAAATAAATTAACTTGGACTGCTATTATATCTTATATCGTTATGTGTAACAAACTGGAAAGGTTATAGCAGATAAATAATTACCACCCAAGAAGTGTAACAACCGTTTGGTTGTTACACTTCTTTGGAACATTCCAAAGAATGTTCTCTGGGGATCGAGAGCAACCGTTAGACCTGTCCATTCACTTAGTTCCTGTCAATGCTCACCACGCTGTTGTTACAATAATGGGATTGGTAGTGAGCCTAAGCCTTATAATGGTAGGCAACACCCTGAACAAACTACTATTATTGTCCTGCTTTTGCAACCACATATAGCCAGACTCATTTAATATCTACTGTGAAGATACTAAATATGTCTCACAGTCTTCACCAACAGACTGCTGTAATTGAGAAGGAAGAGTATTGAACAATGAGCAGAATAGACATTCTATACAATATTAACACAAGAAGATGACCTTTTCAATATAGGTTAGATGTCACACTTGTATCCTGTTACACAACTGTATGACATGTTTTCCATACTTATGGTATGAATTGTTGTATTATAGAAAAAATGGGTTTTGTGAATTGTGATGACACTGAACATCTAGACACCAAATTCCTACATTGTCATCCTTTAACTTAAGTGAACATGAGTGCCATAGCCAAAGAATTTCCTTCAGTGTCCCCAAGTTGCTTGCACTGTGTAACTTAACACCAGTCCTTCACTTGTTTACTTCAGATAATATTCATTCTAACTTACGGACCCATTATACAATTTCTACATCAACTCTCAATTCCATGTATCCAAATATATTGTTAAATGAGAGTCTGAACATTTTCTTTGGCACATATTAAAGAAAATCTTGTCGAACTATGGAAATGGTCCACTTTGTGACAGTTCAGTATTACTACTAACAGTACTACTGAATAATTATTTTTACATTCTATCCCTGTGAATCAGTGGGGAGTGCCACACAAGTGTGTTTACACCATGACAAAGCAAAGACCAACTGGCTTCCCGACAGTGTTTGAAGGCAACACAAAGGGATAAAAACATCATCCATCTCAAGTAAGTGAGTGTTTATATGTTCTAAAACTGATTGTAGACTCAACTTCCTCTAAAACTAGCCGAGAGAAGTCACAATTTCCAATGACACAATTAAACAGCTGCACTGGGTGACTAACAATGACCCAGACAAATATTTATAGCATACAGTATGCCGCATACTGTACTATTATTTCACCTAATGCCAAATAATAGTGTTACAAAAATTACAGTGTGAATACTTGAATCTATTACAAACTAACTTAAAGCAGTGTATGACTTTCATCACAATTTTTTTTTCTCAAATTCATAAATCCCAAATGATGGCTTAATAGTCACTAATCTATTAGTCTTTCTGTGCCTATGGAGAGGCTAAATCACACCCTTCTACTTCCAGTCCATGGGTGCTTAGCTCACCAAAAATTTTAATGGGAGTGAATGGAGTGAGTCAAGTGTTCGGAAATTCACATATTATAGTGGTTAATAAGAAATATTTAATGTGGCATAGGCAGACCACCCATTTTTGATGCAAAGCTAATGTGACGTTATGTTTTATGTGGGATTAGTAAGAGACTACAATGCATTTATGTGACATCACATTCAGCTCATCTGTGGTGTGGAGTCTGTGGTGACATCACATGTGTGCCAGGTGTGTAGTCCAAATTATTAACGGGTTTTACTCGCAAATGAATCAGCCGTTGGTTAACAGAAGCAGTTGAAACACACATCAATAATTTATTATAAGGTACCACATGTGTGTGATTCAGGGCACATGACAAACCAGATACCATTTTAGCATTATATTTCCCATTGAATACCATTCATTAATTTTCCAATCTCAGGCCCTGTGACCTTCCTGGAAGGGGTGGAGACTTAAGCTCCCCATACACCTGAATAACTTCTCTCATGGTGAAAAACTGTAAAGATGACTCCACCATAAACACAGTCTGCTTGTTTACATAACAAACCAAAATGTCACTCTGAAATTTTCAGAAATATCGTTGCAAAGTGCATTGTGGGAATGGGAATTCCACGCTGCAGTAATTTTGCTGTAATTGTGCCGATTCCAAATATGGCCTTTACCCCCATCTACCAACTATACAAAAATTTTTTAAACGACCCTGGTGGACAGTTTCATTTTGCGTTGTAGTGATCTGGCTCTTTTCTTGTCAAATCTGTAAAAAAAATTAAAAAATAAAATGCTTTTGCTTGGTTGCTGCATGGAATTCCTATTTCCACAATGCGCTTTGCAAAAACATTTCCAACAATGAGTCCAAAAAGACTCATAGTGACATTTCACTATGGGATTAAAGTCATACAGTGCTTTAACATTTATGACATTCCTTAGTATACAGTACAAACATGGCATAAAGCTATGGGGGCAGTTCACAACTGGCTGCAGAGGTCAGGGCAGGTTACTGAATATCAGTTTCTCACATTTCAGCCTTAAACTTAAAAATAAATCTAGACCTTTACAAACACTATGCCTGTCTAAATGCTTGTCTGTGTGTTTGAAACCAGCTTGATGGGATTATATCCAATACAATTATACAACCAGTTTAGAATTTACATTATAATAATAAAATCTAAAAATATGAAAACTGATGGGCAACTTGAATAGGACAGTAAAATTATGCAGCTCAGATTTAGCCATTTTATTCATTTTTATGCTAAGCTAATAGAGTTATATAATATACTTACTGCCCAGTTTATTTTTATTTGATAAGAGAAACGGTTTCTAAAGCTGTGCCCCTCAAAAGTATTTAGAAAACGTTACATCACAAAAATAAAATGATTAAAGACTATTTTAGCGATGCCTTTACATTATTCTCGTATGTAGATTAACTGCTTTATTAATTTTTAGAGTTAGCTAGTGGTATTATTGAATGTATTTTTGTCCACTGGTTTGCTATTTTTATTTACAGGGAACTTAAAAAATACAAGTTGTTCTGCTCTGTATTCAACTGTCTATGAAAAAAAGGCAGTGAGTGAAGATTAGGTGAGAAAAATAAGATGACTTTAGAGTATTTTAGCAAGTTAAACAGTCATAGTACTGATGCTAGCAGCTAGCTTATTATTAACTACTATGTTTTATTTGCAATCATAGCATATTAGCTACCGCTGTTACATCCATAACCGAAGCCGTTTCTCAGTCTGGCAATTGTGGAAAACGTAAAAATGTGCTGCCCTTCAAACACGAAGAGAAGACAGAAAGAGGCACTGCTAAAAATGACTGAATTTAATGTAACAGGCAGCTAATAAGCATAACTAGCCCGTTAGGCTAGCGAGCAAACCACACTGACAGGGACTCTTACCGGACGGATACCGTTAATTTTCAAGTTGACCTTAAATCCGTCGCTGCTTCCTGCCGCCGCGTTGTCTGTCCAGCCGCCGATATGCATTGGTCAGCATAAACGGTACAATAGTCATAAGTAATGCTAGCTGTGCATTTCCAGACCACACTTGAGGGGCAGACTCGGTGACCCCCTCCTCTCTTCTCCTCTTCTCGGGCAGACTGAGGCAGTAGATCCGATACGCTAGTCCACCTCTTTACGGAGGAAACGTCATAGCAGATCCTGGAGGAACCTGGACAACCCACCGGGAAAGACACCATCAGCACATAAGGATGGAGACAACCCTTAAACACTACATTTTATTCTCTTTTAATAAGTGCCAGTTTTTGAAACCTGCATCTGCATTCCAGTGAGGGGTTTCTTTTCTTTTCTTTTTTTTTTTGCTGAGGCAGTAGAACAGAGGACCAGTGTTATGTGCTGTAATTCCATTCTGTCCAGAGGAGAAACATGAGAGAGACTTAACATAGAGCTTTTCATTAAATATACTGAGTTATATCACCTGGAAAATACCAATTCATTCATAGAATACCAAATGATTGTAAATTAACCTATAACTTTCTCCTGATATAAACAAGGATATCAATGTCATTTTAGTTCAGGGGACATACAATATGAAAATGATGAAATAATCAATAAATAATGACAACTCCAAGGATTTCTCTATTCTGTAGAGCAGACCTGGAAAAAATAAGGCCCTGACCGGCTCACTTGAGGTCACTGGCAAATTAAAAGTCAATGCAAATATATATCATATATCATTTATTTTATAGAATCTGCTAAATTCATGTTTTTTTTCCTACACTCAGTATCACTCAGTCAAGGTAAACTTTATTATTTTTATTATTGTCTTTATTATTATTATTCCCCATGGGGAAACTCCAGTGATCCACATTACACATCTCCTCAAGACAAATAAACATATAGACACACAGATAAAACATATCACATTAAATACAAATAACTGATCAAAAAGGTGATATTCTAACATAAGAGTGAGAAAAAATCAGAAGATAAAAATGGCTAAAAAAGATAAATAAAATACATAAAAGGGAATTTGTGCAAAAGAGTGAACTAAAATGCAGCAGTTGCTTTTGGTTTAGAGTCTGATGACAAATGACTTCTGCTATCTTGCGGTCAGTTGACTTGAGACATTTATATTGTGTTTTACAACTTCATGTTGTGTTGTGAGGTCATATGCACTTTAAGCTTTGAACCAATAGGTGCATTTGAAAAAAAAAACAAACCAGTAGAAATAGTCCATTCTATATGGACCCTCAGATACCTAACACACGCTGCCATTGTTGTGTATCTAAAAAGACTACACTGCTGTTGCTTCTGCTTTATGTCACACCAGCCCAGGGCTGGACTGGATCAGGATTTCAGGCCGGGAATATCCCACAGCTTCCAGGCCAATTCCAGCACCACAGAGGCAGAAATACAAAATGCCCTCCAAAAACCACACCTTTTGGGGGGGAGGGTAATTTCCTTATAGTAATTAAAGCAATACTATTCCACTGGCTGTGACACAACACCACACTATTAAACTAATGCATGACAACAGCTCAGCAAAGTACAGTACTTTTCTGTCATTCTCTCTCTGCCCACACAATGTTTCCTTTTGTCTAACGTTACTTACATGATATGTGTTATTAAGAACAGGTTTGTATTATTTTGTCAGCAAACTTTTTAGATGCCATCTTAGTATAGCTAATAAACACTAATATTCAATGGTAAAGTGAAAAGGTCAACAGCCTATCCTATAACCAAAGTCTAAATATCTTTCAGGCTTCCTGCAGCCCACCTGTGGAGTTTTTGCCAGACCTAATATATACTGATGCATTAAAATTCACATATTTATTAATATGTGTTCATATATACTATTCTGTTTTTCAGTTTCCCAACACTGATCAAATAAAACAGACAAGGTGGGTCAACTCACACTAACCTTGAGTCAGAAAAAGTTCAACAGTTGACACACACACAATCATATAACTCTACAATTATCACAAATGCAATTATAATGAAATTAACATAAAATAAAGTCCAAAAGCTCTGCTGTGATCAAAATATGGGATCAATTAAAAAAAAAAACTTCCTAAAAAGGTCAGCAGGTGGCACATTTAGCTTATAGCTAAACTAAAGAAAAATTTAAATAATGCGAGATAGCAAAAAAAGTAACAGTAAAAGCACAATATAAACCCAATATTCACAAGAAATACAACTATCTATCTTGACCCAAAAAGTAAAGTGCTGTGATCTAAAATTTTAAATATATAACATAAATAAACCAAATCCTAAATGCATGAAATGCTGTTACTGCAGCAGAGCTAACAGTAGCGCTAACAGTAGAGCTAACAGCAGAGCTAACAACAGAGCTAACAGAAGAACCAAAGAGTAGAGCTAACAGAAGAACTAAACAGTAGAGCTAAACAGAAGAGCTAACAGTAGAGCTAACAGCAGAGCTAACAACAGAGCTAACAGAAGAACTAAACAGTAGCGCTAACAACAGAGCTAACAGAAGAACTAAACAGTAGAGCTAACAGCTGTACCACTCTGGCTGTTGCTGGGCTTAATAAACAACTTAGTTAATTTCTTACATTTCACCTTCTCCTCCTTGAACGACCTCCTTTTTTTCTTTGCGCCATCATCCACTATTTAGTTTTTGCGCGCAGTCTATGGTCAGTGATCCGTCAATGCTACAGAGGTGGGCCCACGGAGAATGAAGCCATTACCCAATTACAATGTGTTTCTTTAAAAAAAAAAAAAAAAAAAACAGCTACCAATCCCTACCGCTCTAATTCCGCGGCGCTCCGAGTACTTACCGTTGTTTACAAACAATACGGGCAGGCCACCGGGAAATGTACCGCGCCTGGACCAGCCACAACACGGTCGGGTAGTTCCACCCTGCGACACTGATTGGCTCAGACAGTTGTTTGAGCGAAACGCAACCAAATGACGTAAGTCAGGTTAAGTCTCCCCTACATTATCTGCAGAATGAATTGTGAGGTAGATGGTGTATTTGGGGTGTCATAAGGGGGGGGGGGGGGGGGGGCTCTTCATCTGCCTTGTCAGTCAAAGTTGGCAACACTGTCTATTTCAGACCTTACCCGACTGATAACAAGAAACTCTGTTTTCTGATTGGTTAAGAAATTAAATTCTGTGATTTGCTAGGTCAGTACAACTGTACTAGTGTACAATAGTCTCCTCCATAGGAACACGATGAAGTTAATAATTTATCAGCATCAGGGCCTCAGCTAGTCATACTGAGGCCCGAAGAAGATTTTTTATTGGTTAAATATTAACATTAAATATGACAAAGGTTAACACATTACAAGAAAGAGGAACAACAGACTGACAAAAGAAACACAAAGACAAGGAGTTGAAACATGAAGACTACAGGACTAGGACAACTGTGATGTAACAGATGCAGGATAGTGGCCCTGGAGGACCAGATCTGGACCCCCTAAATCACAGGTGTCAAACTCCAGTCCTCGAGGGCCAGTGTCCTGCATGTTTTAGATATTTCCCTCTTCCATGTGATTCAGTTTAACCCTTTAACTCCTGAGAACTAACAACAAATTATTGATAACATGAGCAAAGTAAGACACAAATGGTAGAAAATCAAAGAACAATACTAACATAAAAAAAAAACAAAATGTAGAAAAAAAAACTAATAAATATTTACAAAATCACAAATAATGTGGAAAATTTTTGGGAAAAAAACAATTACGAAAGAAGAAAACTAGTATTGAAATTTGGTCCCAGCAATTTTAATTTTGCCTTTAAAAAAAAAAATTAAAGTCTTGCTTTTTTGCACCCTTTCCATGCGCAAAACTAACAGGAAAATAGTGGAATTTTTCTGAATATTTAAACTAAGTCATCCATTTAGAATCAACGCTGACAGTTAAAGAGTTAATAATCAGCTCCTCATCAGACTGATAATGATGCAATGGCCTCCAGGTGTAATGGAAGAGGGAAACATCTAAAACATGCAGGACACCGGCCCTCGAGGACCGCACTTTGACACCCCTGCCCTAAATGATAAAAAGTGAAAGCACAGAACAGAGGAAGAACAGGTGAGAGAATGGACATGAGAAGGACATGAACACACCCATAAAGCACAGGGAAATGGACAAACAGATGGAGAGTGGGGAACAGAGAGGAGAAGAACCGGCTGAACTGGTACTGGGGCTGACGGCTTCTGGACCTCCAGAATGTAGGACACACAGCCGTCTGATTTGATAGTGTACAGTACGACAGCGTTGTGCTTCACAACAGTGTGCGTATTGATCCTTTGCATCCATGCAAAGTGGGTCCCCCCCCATGGATTGTGGGGCCCAACACACTGCATGTGTTCTGCAGATGAAGTTTTTTTCGGCATGTAAGTGGGTATGTATGTGGGGGGAGGGGGTCAAGGTCAATCTGAATCTGAGGGGGATACATCCCCCCCCGGCTCTCCACCTATCTACGCCCATGGCCGGGGTCATTCCATTGACTGTATGGGTGATTTGGAGCAGGAGATGAATGGCCGTTGTCGCAGCGCATGCAGGGTGGGGGTGGTTTGTCTTCATAGGGTTCCTTCACAACAACAGCACTTGGTGTGCACACAAATGTTCCATTTGAATTCAAAGCTCTTAGTTCAATTCATTTTTGTTGGTGTAAAAGCATCAATCGCACTGGGATACTAGAGAGCAACAGCTCAAATAATTCATGAAAGAAATACTGAAATAATCAGACAAACACATATCCAGATAACTGCCAAACTTCTTAAAGGCATTACATTTTATACCCAGTTGTACCTGTAAACTGGTCAATAATTGACTATTATACGACTATATAATTTTATTGCTGGGGAAGTATTTTCCATACCATCAGGTTTAGTATTACCTTCCTCCATTAGATCACAAACACATGCTTCAGAAACAGTTGAATAAACAGTTACACCACTGAATATGTATGCTGTCATCAGATACATAATGCAATGATTAAAACAAAAAACACAGATTTGATTCATTCATCAGAAACAAGATCTACCAAATCTGTCTTTTCATCCACAACATACAAATGGATAGAATCATATAAACACCAAAGAAGAACTTGACTCTTTCTCTGCTGGAATGTAAAGTCCAAATGAATCCAAATATACAGGATGTCTTCATATGTGATCAATAAAAGGTAACATGGCAGGTGCAGTTACTCATTTATATCAAGAGGTTCCACTGTGTTGTGTGTAAAATGCATGTACGTTTAAGGCCATCTGTAAAAGGGAATAAAACTTCTCAATACATCAGAACGTTAGAGATACAGCAGAGCCATAGGTAACCTGAACATAACCTAACATCAGTCATAACATATTCCATGTTTATAGCGCACGAGATGTGAGTCTGGAGAGATCTACTGGTTTAACAAGGCACGAGGGATGTCATCATATTTAGAACATCTGTGCTCATCTCAAGTATTCTTCAGGATCTTCTTAATTTAATTTATGCACAATATATAAACTATATAATTCGTCCTATAATATTTGGAGTAGCCTTGTGATGAACTGGTGACATGTACTCTGCCTTTGCCCATATGTCGCTGGGATAGGCTCCAGCGAACCCTGTGACCCTAGTGAGGAGAAAGAGGTTTCAGAAAATTAATGTTTAATTAATTTTTTAGCATAATTTTATAAATTGATGTTATTTTGAAAAATGTGTGACTAACATCAAAGTCCACAATATTTGTAAATGTATAGTAAACACACACAATATAGAAAACTAAGTTAATACATTGACTTTATAGATTGGTAACAATAGATACCATTACTCTGTTGATAATTTACTCTTTTTTTTTGGGGGGGGGGGATCAGTTGTTGATTTTGCTCATCATTTTTGTACCAGATAAGAAGAAAAAGACCCCAGGGAAAGGCTCTGGCTGTCCTGTCTTGGTGGAGATCTTATCTAGATTAGACATTTGATTAATAGTTGTCTGACTGGTGAGCAGATGAATTTGCCTGTTTTTGTCTCTTTAACACTGTGCTAAATGCTGCCTCTTTCCAGTAAATTCAGAGTTGACATTTTTCATCACTTTTCCTCTGTGGAATTTGAGCATCACTAGAGCTGTTTGTGCCACCCAGACTGTTTTATTGCAAAATTAACTCTGATGTGTACATTCCTTCCTCACCGAAGCAGACTGGGTGTGTGAGTGATTGCATAACAAAAAAACACCTTATGAAATCGGATGAGTTGTGTATGTTGAAATTCAAGACACTGGAATGAATGGCTGCCATTCATGTAAAGATACCAATTTGAAATATATATGAACAGTGTCTTTTTGACTAATTTTCTTTTAGAAATATTAAATTGTTATTACATTCAAGACCTTATATCACCCTTTTGAGACTTTTTTGTTTTGTTTTACATTCCTAATTTTTGGGTAGACTTGAGTTACAGGGTATTTTTCAAAAATAGTAGTTGAAATGGGTTCGAAGCATTTGTCAATATATCTGTAACTAAACGGCTAAATGATGAATCGTGCTTTTATGTGAAATAAATAGTTAATATATAATAAAGAATCAGAGAATTGAAGCAAATTTCTTTACTGAAACAAATGAATTTTACAAAAATGCTTGAATGATAATCTGGAAGTTCAGTCATTTTTCTTCAGGAGGAGACAACAAGAACAGACAGCTCATCTCCTGGGGTAACATCTTAAAATAGACTACATAACATTTACATTTCACAGGTTTCTGTGAAAATACACATAGAACATGTTTTACAAAACAACGCAATAAAATAGAATAGAAAATACCCCCTCCCCAATGAACAACTCTGTTGATACTCTGAATAATAGACTGTCATTCTCCACTGGTCTGAAACTGGCAATGGCTAACTAGAAAAGTAGCATTCCTCTGAAGACTCGTACTACAATAAGAACAAGTTCACAGGCAGATAAACAATAGACATGTGAAAGGCCACCTCGTGCCAGTAAGAAGTGCAATGTGATCAATGAGTTTGGCCAGAGAGGGAGGGGCACACAATCCGTAAGACATCTCATAAATGTACACTTAAACATTCTAAAACAGACTCTTATATAACAAAGTAGCAATGGCAGCACACAACGTCCTCGCCTTAAATAATAGTGCAACGCACAGCTTTCAGTAGAAATGTGAGCGGACAACGGGACACATAAGGCGCATAAAAATCTGCGTGGGCTCTTTAAAATTCATCTATAGAAAAAATAGAACATGTATCATCAAACTGGGCCTCAACAGTGTCACATATGTAACACAGAGGTCATTGTCTTTCTCAAAGCACCTTAATAAATAGGCTGTTAAAAACAAGTCAAAATATAAAAGCTATGTTCATTTCTACAAAATTCAATGGAAAGGAATGCAGTTTGTATGAGTGTTAAGGAGGCTTACTCATATATGGGTTATATGGCATTGCTCCCACTTAAAGAAGTGATCCAACTATATGTCATTTCCATGTAGAATTGAATGCTCTTAAAACAATATTTTCCTGTAAGTTGTGCAGATATTTTACACGGCAAAACTGAACCTTGTTAAGCTTGTGAGATGTTATATTAATTACTCATGTACTCAGTCTGTTGTTAGAAGAAATAAGCACTAAACGACCTGCTTATACACAGCAGATAGTGACATAAGTTAACTATCAGGTACCAAAAACTGACAACCGAATTTAGACAAGATACTAAAGCACCAATGTTTGATCCTCAGGGTAATTATTAAAGCTTTGTTGGACCAAAACAGAGAAATGTAGGAAAATCTTACATACACCGGTTCCTCATCTAATGTTTATCTGTAAACTTCAGATCTCTGCACATTCAATAACAGCTTCAAAGAGCAAAATGAATGAGTTAAAACGTCACTGGGTAAGGATGTGTTATGATGGATTGTCAGTAAAAATAAGTGGATTTTTCCTATGAGACAGAAACATGTTTGAAGTGGAATATTTGTTTAATTTAAGAATAAACGCTAGGATCATTTCATTTTCTGCATGTACAGAGATGTCAGATGTGCATTCACTGAACTGTTGTTTTTGCCTCTGTTAGAAAAATATAAATATATTTTCTCTGTCTTACTGTATTTTCAACAGAAAATGTCCTTAAAATAAGCTATTTTATTATTATTATTATCTATTTAGACAGTAAATGGTGACATGTCAGACTCACCAAAATATGCCTGCTAATCTTCAGAAGGCAAGGCAAGGTTCCTACAGGAAGGATCCAAAATAGAGCCAGATTTGACAGGGAAGGAAAATATTTTCATATCCATCCATCCATATATTATTACGTATCCATTTTTAATCACAATCTCCTCTGTAATTCCAAATCACCATATTAAAGGGGCAATTAGTAAAGTTTACACAAATTTAACAAGGCAATGTGTAATATTTGTAACTCATATTAAGAAATGTAACCAATATAAACCCAGATATACTAACCCAGTTTGAACAACTTAAAAATAATTATTTGTTGCACCCAACAAAAACAAAGACCATAAAAAAAAAAAAAACATCCCAAAGAGCACAATGAACAATTTTCCTTTTTCTTTTCATAGCAAAAATAGATATAAATATAAAAAGAAAGATATGTATATTTATATTTGAAGATTTTATATTTACTGTTAACTGGCTTTCAGAGTTCTGGTAGTTTTTCACTTAATATTGTTCTTCTGCTGGTAGTTAGAATGTTTCTTATCTTTTTAATCTTACAAATTGCTCCTTTAATTTTGCAATAATCTAAAAAATTCCCTGTTGAATCTTGAGATAATCTAAAAAAAAATGCCCCTTTAATATAGAAATTGTCTTACAAATTAGTCTTTTAATCATTTGATAATATTATAAATTACTCCTTTAATCTTGTTATAATTGTATATATTGCAACTTTAATCTCATGCTAAGCTACACATGGTCCCCATTTCATGTTGCACCAATTTACAAATTTCTCCTTTAAATTTGTGACAATCATATTATTTATCCCTTTAATATTTTTCAGTTGAAACTGTCAACCCCACGCTACAGATACATTATAACTTGATTATAAAGGTCTCTTAAACTGTACATAAACAGCTGTAATGGCAACAGGACAAAAATTCTGCTGATATTAATGAATATTACACATTCAAAGTTGCAGGGCTAATGGAAATTCTCCAAAAATATGTTAAAGAGAGTAGGTGTCATGTCAGGCTTGTGTTTTAACTGGTTCCTTGGTGTGAAACTGCTACTTAAAGCAAAAGATGCCTCATTCATATTGCTTCCTACTGTCGTGTACTGCCATGGCTGGACGTCAGCCTACTGCACTGTGGTGTGGAGTTGTATAGAAACACTAAAACCAAAACGAAAAATAATGCTGCTTCCTTGTAGTTTCAAAAAGCAAAACTGAAGTGTAGTTCACATAACAAAAAGAGAGGCTGAATGAAAAGTCAGAAATAGAAAACAGTCCTCAGCGGGGTCCTGAAGGAAGTCATCTGGAGCTACACTCGGTCAGTTACTATAGCTGCTAAAGTTAAGGTACAGTGAGCACAGTTCCAGTCTGTCAGTGCTGCTGGTGTGAGGGGTGAGCAGACAGGAAGTGAGGGCTACTCCATGATGGCTCTGTAAATCACTGGTTCTATGTAGTCCCCCCTGTAACGTGAGTTGATCACCCTCTGTCTCTTCGACTCCTGGATAATCTCCCTCTCTTCAAAGATGCCGTCGAATCGCATGTCTGATGCCTTCGACTGCAGAGACACAGACACACACACACACACACACAAGATGCATGGGTAAAACTGGTACGTTTAAAAGTCATTCGGCAACTTATTAACACAAAGAATGGAACACAGATGAGGAATAAAAGACTCCAGCTATCTTTCCATTTTTCTCATTACTAGGTGCATTTCCATCATTGCATCCAAGGACTTTAATATCCCTAGAACTAATCCCATTTCCTCCAATAAATTAGGATTTTCCTTCTCATTGTAAGGCTTATGCGCAGCACCCAAACCTCTTACGGCATCATGTAAGCATTATGTAAAATTCAAGTGGAGAACATCAAAACTTATTAAATTACTTTTCTCACATCTGATGTTATACTTGGTCCACAGTGGACTTTAAATAAGGTGTTTTTGAGATTTCAGGATGTGACTTATTCATTATCTGTTCAAGCTTTTTACATTTTTTTTGTAGACAATGTAGGAATGCACTGATACCAGTATAGGGGATCAGTCCGATAGTGAACGTGTGTACTTCAACTTGTACTCCTAAAAGTGCTCAGGTACAACCAAACTGATACCACTTTACACCAGCATGATGTTCACCTCTTAATTAACACAGCACACAATGTGAAGATATTGAAAAATACATTAAAGGGACAAAAGTAACACTTGACTGGAAGTTATGTTAAAGACACAGATGGATACAAATGCAGTACAGTGGTACCCCTAATTACGGAATTAATTAGTTCCTGAAGCATTTTCGTACCGTGATTTTTTTTATAAATAGAGTCGCATTTTACATGTAAAAGGTTTGATTCGTTCCAAGGCCCCAAATACTACTCTTCAAACCCTTTAAAAATTATTAAAAAATTACCAATTTTGTATGAAATATGTACTAAAAGAAAAATAAAATGTAGATTTAAGATTAAATTTATTTGTCCCAGTGGAGAAATTTGTCTTCACTAACTGAACATTAAAAATGGACTTGAAAAAAGTGTTATCGGTGCATTCCTAGCAATACTAATTATTGAAACGTACGGGAAAAATAAAAACCACACAGTACATCGGTCCTATGAAAACCTACAGACACTTATAGAATGATATTTTCCATATATTAGTAAGAATAGCAGTGTTAAATGATACACTATACACACACACACACACACATTAACTGTTATTATTCTACCAATTCTTACATAAATGAAAAGAATGAAAAAGTGCATTAAAATAGCAGCTTGTCTCCCCAATAGAACAGAATGATTTGCACAAAAGTAAATCCACTAAAATAACAACATCAACTTCAGTAAAACATAAAAGGTCACCCTTGTGATAGTGGCTTTAAAAAACAAAAACAGTGGGATCTTGGTATTTGACAAATGCTTTTTTTAAACTGACAAATATGTTTTTGAGATGAGATCTTATTGTGATGATAAGGTTTGTTGATCTATCTGCATATATATTCTGTTCCTTTACACACTATTATCTTTGAAAACCACATGAAATTCATTCTATCAGTCATACTCACCAGTCTGGATTTAACTCTCTTCGGGAGTTCTTCATCCAGAGTGTACACATCATCTCTCTTGGTTGTTAGCTGAGACCCGTCCTCAAACTCCACCTGCAGGACAGAGATGGAAATCTCTGCAGTCAACAGCTGTGAGTTCAACAGAGACTTAAAGAGACGCATGTATCTTTTAACAGAGCGACTCCCTCATTATCATAAAGCTGGTCAGACACATATGTACTGTCATCTGCACTGTTAGATGCGATTTGAACATGTATATTCTGATGCATTTCCTCCATTTACCTTCTGTACATGTGTTACTTGGTACTTGGGACACTCTGTACTGAGGTAAATATTTTCCATGTTCTTATCTTTAAAAGTAAATGGAGTGGACCTATATGTGCAGTTTACACATTGAAGGTGCTCAAAGGCTTCACATATAGGCCTCAGATTTAGTCATTTACACACACACACACACACACACACACACACACACACACACACACACACATACATCAGTAGGTAACTGCTGCCAGACCTACTGGGAGAAATTTAGGGTTCAGTGTCTTGCCCAAGGACACTTCAAGTCGTGGACATTTGGAGCCAGGATTTGAATCGCTGACCCTTCAATCATTGGATGACCCACTCCACCAACTGAGTCACAGCCCCCATAAAAGCTACAGATGTTGGGAAAAGCAGAACTTTTGACAACACTTCTTACCAGATACATTTGGATGACATGAGCTGCCACAAATTTGGCCCCATACACCAGGCCGTCTGTCCACCGCACTTGAACTACTTCACCCTGAGGCGGGGGTCCGAGCTGAGCACAGTCTCGACTCTGTCAGATCCACATATACATAGATTAGTTCACAGCAAACTGTGTGTATTTGTCTAACATTCCATTCCATCAGTAAATTGTGTAAAAGTAACTGTGAAGAAGTTTTCAACTCGGAGGAAAAACTGTGATTCCAAGAGCAAATCTGTAAACATTGAATATCCTCTAGTATCAGCCATTAACCTTTTATTGTTTTACTTTACTGTGCTTTCTTATCTTGCGGTATTGTTTGACTATTTCTAGATCTGTGCCAATATGTATGTATACTGTCAAGCATTTAGTCTTTCTTGATTTTAATCTCGTTTTGTCATACTATTTTTTTTGTTTGTTTCTTGTAGTGTCCATTCTTAAAATCTTAACCAGTCTGCAATTAGCTATAATAAGTACAAGACTGATATACTTTGCTCTGGTTACATAGCCTTAAAAGGAATAACAATTAAATATATTGTACATGTCAAATACATTTCAAATAAATACATTTCTAAAACTTGGCTTATGTTGTGACAAGTGATGGCTAGGGGTATATCCCTGAACACCCCCAATCCTTAATGGTGTCATGATGTGAGGCATCCCCGAGTCATGCCCTTTCATTTGCACTTGATTTGAAGTTATTCTGTTCTAGAGATACAAATGAGTGTTTAGTGATTTTAAACTTTTGAGCAGCTGTATAGAAAGGCAAATTGTCCAAAATCAAATAAGCTCTTCCGTTCCATGACAATCATTAATATGGAAAACATGGAATTTGTAAACCAAATATTTTTCCAGGTTATTACGTTCACACGAAGGATATCCAGCAGTGGAGGGGCCAACGAGGCTGGTAGCAGCGGCCACACCAAAAACATAATATCCTAGAAATTTCATTTGGGGATATAATTATTCGATTAATGGTATCATATAATGGTGTCAAATTGTTCTTTCACATTGAAATCTTAAGATAAATATTAATTTAATGTGAATGTTTTATCTCATTGGCTTTTTATGGAGTATAAAGTACCAAGTGCAAATATATTATTATTTATTTATTTATACATACACATAGATATATATATATATATATATATATATATATATATGTTTTATTTATTAATAATAACAAAGATTCTATGCTGGTGAATTGTACCACAATGTCCTCAGGGAAGAGATTGTCGCTGAAGGATCCGTCGTCAAAATTCACTTCATAGAACGTCTCCTTGGACAGCTGCACAACATCACACTGGTAGTAACGCCCATTCTTGTGCTTACATATGACCTTCTGTCCAACAGTGAGCTCATGCATGGCTGCTTTATTACGCTGTCAGAGAAGACACAGGAAGTCACTTTTAATGAGTGTACTAAACACAAATGGCATGTTAAAAGAAATCAGTTTTTTGTTACCTCAATCTGAGTGGGGCCTTTGTGTCGACAGCAGGTAACGTGGACCACAAAGGGCCATTCATCAGGCTGCATGAGGACTCCAGCAGCCTGGGCACAAGTGGGATGGTAGGCAGTGGGACAACGGCCATGAGAACACTGCACACAACAGCCAGACGCCTTCTTCATCCGCTTCTTACAGTAATAACATTTCTGCCGGGATACAACATAGGAGTCACAGTTTAGACTTTAACTACAATGACAAATGTTGGTAGATTAATTCAATAAAACAACTTGCAAAACTTATGCTATGTCAGCATAAAAATCAACATAGCTAAAACAATGTTACATACTGGAAAACTACGAAATCTCAGGTCAGAGCTTTGGCTGTAGCCATATTGGATTTTAGAAACTGAATAATAGGGTGGAACTAAGACAGACCATGTCAACCAATGAGTTGTACCCATAAATTCCTTTCATTTGCTTCTTATCTTTTTATTACAGTTAATAAAACTTAAAGCTTCCTATAAAAATATGTCAGAAGTTTTACTCAAAACAAAAAAGGCCACATGAGGAATGGAAGCTGTGCATAAAATAGTGAAGAAAACCTTCTTTTATTCATTAAAACAAATATTAGTCGGAGATTTTATTTAACTACATTCGAGATATTGTCCACCCTGTTAGTGGGATTTTGACTCACCAGTTTAAATCTCTGCAGTGGAATTCCACTTAAATCCACAGGACTCCTTTCAGTGATATTGACAAAGCAAGCTTCTAAGACGGCCACTGCACACAAAACATGTACCCACCTGCAACAAAATGCACCAGCTTCAATGACATTTATACTGAGTGGGAAATAAATGCAGCACATGTCACACACTGTGTGTGTGTGTGTGTGTGTGTGTGTGCGTGCGTGCGTGCGTGCAAGTGTGTAACCCTGTCCAGGGAAGCTACTATCCTCCATGTTTTCGGTGTATCCCTCTTCTTCCAGCACACCTGGCAGTCATTACAGGACTTGTGCAGAACTTGATGACAGGCTTATGATTTTAATCAGGTGTGTTTGGAAGAGGCATCCATTTAAAACATGGAGGATAGGGTTGGCTACCCCTGTCTCACATGCATGGCTGTCACATTTTCATTATGATACTTGTGTTGTGAAACAGGTGTCACTGTAAGAGTGCAAAGTACTAAACCTGTTATTATAAAGGCTTCTTACTTGTTATTGTTGGCTTTCTGCAGGGCTCCACCTCTCAGCGAACACAAACAGCAGTTCTGTAAAAATACAACATCATTAGTTATCTGTCCTGACAAACACATTGCAAAAGCTCATAGCTTTGAGGATCAAATATTAATCAAAGCGACATTCAGTGAACACCCATTATGTGCAATTCTTATCCTCGAGACTACATCAAATATAAAAGGATACTGTCAAAAACACTGAACTCTTCTCTGAAATACTCCATTATATACAATGTATAACCCTGCAGTTATATCATTTCAAGTTATTTTTTCTTTCACACTATAATATATATATATATATATATATATATAGTGGATATGTGTTATGAGTGGCGGCAACCACTGCAAAGCTCAATTGGTAATTCCCTCCAGTAACTTAAATATCACACAGACTTGTTCATACATCTCTGAAGATTACAGAGGATATTACAAAGCAGCATAAATCTCTCTTAAAGCACTCACAGTCTCATATGAGATGAGCTCAGATGAATTACTTTAACTTTAACCATAACCAGCTGTAATGTGGCCATTACATTAGAGCCACTGTATTCATGTTGCAGATCGTCACGTTGACTTTGCAGCACAAACATTTGCAACTCCTCTGCAATTCTGTCACTGCAGCTGACTCACAGGCCAAGCAAAAGTGTGTGAAATATGGCATATAGGCCTCTTTCACACATTGTATTTATTTTTTAAAATCCAGTCACAAGTGTAGAGCTTCTTTGGGCTGTAAGCCTTGGTGCTCAGTTGGGGTTTACTGCTCAAATCTGTGTTTTTGTTTGACTGTTCACATTATTCTTTAAATGTATCCCAAAATCACACTGCCTTGTCTGCTGCTGTCTTCTTATTTGTGTGCGATATTGAAGTGTTCAAAGCCATCTGAAAATCATAAAAAGCTCTGAGTTACATTATGAATCGTGATGCCTCAGTGCACCAGAACAACACTCCAGCAATTTGCTTTTTATCTGTATGCAAAATACAATGTTCACAGAATAAACTTGAAATTCACTGCAGCCTGATTGACAATGTCAACTCATACACAGAAGACCACTTAACATTCCACCTCAGATGACCCCCAGTACCCTTTGAGCCAACCAGGGAGTCAATTCATATTTCTATTTACATGTTAACTAGTAAATATAAAAAGATGGCAAAACAACATTGAGAACTCCCTGACTTTTCCTTGACCATCACGTAGAAATTCCATGACCTTTCATAGAAACAAATGTTAGATTTAACAATTGGGCAAAGAGCAGAAAAGGACATTTAAACCTGTCAAACCAATCCCAATGCCATCTCCTTGAGCTTACTTTGTAACATGCATTAATAGTGACAACAATGAATTATTTTAGTTTATACATGAGAAACCCACACTTTGTTTTAATAAAGGGTAAATTGATTTGATTTAATAAATACACTATTGTATTTTTCAACTACACAAACTCTAAGGCAAAGGTTGTGTTCTAGAATGTTAGGGATTTTTAGAGAGGTTTTTTTTGCAAAATAAAAATTGTTGTTTTGAGAAGACACACGTTTTAATTTCGTGACCCCAGCAAACCTACCGAGACTACTTTCGCTTTGACCAAAACCGGACCAAAAGTCGACTCACAGGACACTGTCAGGTATAAGTCACTGTGGGTGCACCAGAGTAAAGACGCTGATTCTATACAAATTCATGTGAAAAATAGCCAACTATCTCTTTAACACATGCGCAATGTTTGAGATTATAGAGGAACTCAACTGCATCTAGAGCCGTAGAGTGAGATCTGACCACAAGTGTCAATTGGAAATGGACACAGAGAGATGCTTTCATATGCTCATTAAATACACATTCTATTGAAATGTCTAAATAAACCCATAGGGACTTTGCACTTATTATTTAAAAGATCAATGGTCTGCTGAAAAATAAATATATGAGCTATGTGTTAATTCTACAAGCTCACATAGAATCACAAAGGCAAGTTCTACTGATCAACCATATTAATAAAGCCATAGTGGTACATTCACTGACCTCAGTCATGGCATTGGCTTTGCAGCGTGCACACTTCCAGTCTTTGCTCACAGTGGCCGGATCAACACCGTAACAACCTGAAGTCAACACACAAAGACAGTAAGTGAGGAAACAGAAAACAAGTCTCTCAGTATAAAACCAGTTACACAGGTGTGTGTGTACTGACTGGTGTGAACCCGGACACTGCACTGGGAGCAGCTGATGAGGAGGCTCGTTCCATCATCCTCCAGATGAGGCGTAGCAGGCTGCTCCTCACACTCTGAGTCTTCCTCTGTGGTTGTGGTGAAGCACATTTCTGGGATGAGGGGTTTAGTCCGCATCCGACCGCCGGCCACCATGACAGGACTGTCCACATTTTTGGCACATTCAGTCTGAAACAAGCAGAGGAACAGGCAGTTAGAGAGATCTACAACAGTCACACAAATGCCTTTCTGCTCATTCCTGAGGTTTTCCTGCGGTCTCTCTGAAGCCGGTTTCAGATCGACAGAGAACCTTGCCAGTAGTGGTTCCTGCAATTATTCTCGAACTGGCCAATGTGCTCAAACTGAAAATGTGAGCGTTTGGGAACAAAAAGAAACAGGTTCATCATGGTTGATCCATGTTCATCTGCTGAGGTTACATCTTCTTCACAGCAAATCTTGTAGTATAACTTGGTAGAGATAAATAATGATCTGTAGGTAGTCTATGATGCAATCCATATCTGTATTACCCCTATTAGGGGAGCAAGGAGTATTGTTTTTGATTCAGTTTAGTGATAAAAAACAATGTTTCCTAACACAAAACTTTGGTTTAAATTTGGTTTATAAGTTGCCAGCATCTCATTACTTTTTGGGAAAAGTAGGTCAAAGTAAAAAAAATTTCAAACTCGTTTTTCAAATATTTTTTCCTCCATTTATGTGAAAAGTAGCAGCAAAACTATTGGTTGAATTCATACAAAATTGACTTCATAGATTGCCAGTGACACAGAATGTATCTCAATACATTTTGGTAACAGTAGGTCACAGTTAAAACATTTTTTATGAATGGATGAGGGGTGGGGTTTGCTGTGCCACTTGTTTTTTCTGTCATGAACACATCTGCTTTCATATGGCCTTTTTTTTGGTGTCGAAGCTACAACTTCTGTTGATGTTACGTCAGGGGCTTGC
Source organism: Siphamia tubifer (assembly GCA_020466265.1). NCBI lineage: Eukaryota > Metazoa > Chordata > Actinopteri > Kurtiformes > Apogonidae > Siphamia > Siphamia tubifer. The sequence continues at coordinate 25,482,042 of CM035786.1, read as the reverse complement.
ATAATGTTATGAACACGGGCCATTCAAAGGCAAGCACTTCGGTTCCCAGTGCAACTGGTGACAGAACCGGCTCTGACACCAGGCTTGCTGGACTGAAAACAGCTTATGTGGTCCTTTAGATGTAAATTCAAGTATTTATTAGGAGAGTGATAGTACCCTGATGGTACAGTATATCTTCATATGAACCAAATGGTGGATTGGAGAACAATTCAGTGATATAAAACAACCAGGAACAACCATAGAAGAAGAACTGTAGGTACCCAATGTGGGTGCAAGTACCCGATATGATTTGTTTAAGTTCTATTACCTCAGGGTGGAGCCAGAGGATTACCCACAGACCTACTTCTCTTACTGATGAAACTTTATATCCTAAATACTTGCCGGGGCTATTATTAACAATTTCCAAACTTTTTCGTGCATGTGCGTTCCTCCAACGTTATTACGCACGGTGCATGCGCAGAATGAATCGTGCAGGTGGTACGGATTGTGTACCTACAAGAACAATGACGACAATAGATGACTGCCAATGGGTGGTGATTTCCTTTTACCAAAGATGAGTGAAGAATGTGAGTAAACATCAGCAATCTATAAATTCTTTTTACATAAGCGACAACAGTCATTAAGCTCCATAATCTACCATTTTGTTTAGTCATTCGTACGTTTCTCCGGACTCCTACGTGAACTTTCCGGCGTCTAACTATTTAATCCTAAAGATTATGCTGTTTGGTTGTAGTACCACCCTATTGCATACAGAGCCTTTTAGCCCCACCTATGAAATGAATGGGGATAGCGTGGCTAGGCTAAATTGTCTCAAGATGGAGGCTTTGATGGTACCTGTGTAAAATGTGATCAGGTTCTTCTGTATTTTATTTGATCTTTTAATTTTGGACCAAGAGGAGGCAGCTGCATAAAGTGAACACTGCAGGTTTAAGTTCTAAGAATACAATTGTATAGTAGATGTCCATGAAACACATTTTGAGATGGTGCAGAGTTGTAGATGTAGTGAATAGGAACTGTTAATAGGCACAAAAATATTCACAGTAATGTAATGTACTAGATCTAACCTCTTTTTACAGCAGGATCATATGTATCCAGGATTTCTTTCTAGGAGTATAGATTGACTTAATCCTCATTAAATTACAAAATGTCTTGTAACAATATGAAGGCCTTTTTTTCCCCGTTCAATAGTATCTTTCATCTAAAATATCTGAATAAATGCTTTCTATTATGCCTACCAGTCAACAGTGCTTACATGACACTTCTCATAGTTGTGATAAACGCATCACAGGGCAAACATTGCTTTAAGAAGCACAGTGGTTACATGACTCACAGCATGTAATATATTTGACATACAGAATTATATAACCATTGTTTGTGTTAGGATTTGTACCTGTTGGTACGTGTGGAACAGTGTACAGATGGAGCAGTATGGAGGTTTAGAGCCCATGCGTTGGTTATACTCCCTCTCTTTCTTCAGGTTTGGAGGTCTGCTCTGCCAGAGGTGAGCCAGAGGTTTAGCCCAGCTCTCCCCTTCCAGACCCCCTTCCTCTACTGGGGGGGTTTCCTCTGGAGCCTCTGCAGTGCACAGACACCATACAGTGAACATTCAGGACAGTTTAGAATTAATTTGAATGTTGTTTCCACATGTTCTAATTGTTCTACGTTGTGGTTGGAGTTGTGCTGTGTGTTTGTGGACTCTGAAAGACAGACCTTCATCACTCATGCCGTCCTTTATGAGTGGGTGGTGTCCTGGCAGCTGTCCCAGGTCGCTCTCGGACTCTCCATCAGCAGCTGCCACCTCTGCAGCCTGTTGAAGACAAATATCTACTGTCAGCAGCAGCAGATAGGCTGGATAGTAGTATTTACAGCACTATGTTAATAGAATTTCAATCCATGCTGTGCCAAGTAAAAAACTGATGAATCTATTTAAGCATTGCTTTAAATTCTGACTGAATGTTACTTTGCATTAAGCTTTCATAAAGACAGGTACTCTATTACAGTGATCCTCAAATTGTAATTGCCTTTAATGGCAGTACATTGTTGTTAATCTACCAAATGCTCATGCTAATTGCTAATGCTTCATTTATGCTCACTTTATGTACATAATTAGGTACATCCATTTCTAACATCAAGTGTCACTGCCTTCAGATTTCCATGTGTCCAGTATGTTGGAATGAGTTTTTCTCAATCAATCTACCAGAGGACGCTGCGCTCTTAATTAACATAACTTCTGAATACCGCGAAGTGAAGTTTTTTGAGAAGATGAATGAAGTTAAAAACAAACATGGTGATGAGAGATGAACTAATACATGTGCGGATAATAATGTTGACATTGAGAAGGGTTGTCAATATTAAATATATTAAATAATAGTAAATATGTCGGTAGGTTTTCAGTAACTCACAGTCACTGTTTGAAAAGTTCCACTATTTTTATGGAGTTATTCTCTTAAAATATCAACACTGCCTCCACAGTTTCTGGTGGTAATGTCTGTGCACACATCTGCAAACTCCCAGAAACTGGTTAGAATTATGTACATAATGTAGACAGAGGGCAGACAGGACACTCCATCCATATCCATCTGTGTCTTTAACGCCCTAATGCTGATGCTAGGTGCTGTGTGTGCATAATATAGGGACTCAATTTCCCTATGGAGGTAAAAAAAAAAAAAAAAAAGTGAGTTAACCTTAAAACAGAAAACCAAAAGTCTGCAAAAGATGGAAGCACTCACTGTTTTGCTAGCATGTCTGTTATCATTCTCTGCCTCTATGTCACTGCTGTCACTCTTCCTCTCCTCCTTGGGCAGAGTCTCTTCCTCTATGTAGTCTCCTTTGGCATAGCTGTGGACGTGCAGGACATCCGCAGGGCTCAGCGTCCTCTGAAACAGTTTGTGTGCAGGGCTGCAGTTGTTTCCCACCTGTGGCTCGTCACTGCCCCCGGCTGCCTCCGAACAGGGAGCCACCACCTGACTCTCAACAGGCTCTGGAGGGCCCACATCTGCAGCCGTCACACCGTTCTTCTCTTTCTTTACTGGGCTGCGTCTGTTCGAAGTCTTTTTTGCACTGGCTTTGTTCTGAGATTTAGACTGTGGCTTAGCTTCTTTCTCTTTCTTCAGCTCTGTCTTCACTTTTACTGCATCTGAAAACAAAGGACAGTGGTTTAAAGCAGCCAATACTGACACAACTGCCCTAAACCTCAAGGTCTGATCAATGTCATCTTAACAACTGTTACTCTTAAGTTGGTGTGGGATGACCCAGTTCAGCATGAAGGTACCTATTTTAAAAGTTTCTTCACAGATATTTTTGCATAAGGTTGTCCTTGAAGATGTAACGAAAAAGCATGGAAAGAAAATAGCAACCAGGTCAAAAGTGGGAAAAACCTATAAAACTCTATCTAGAGCAGGATAATCGAGCCTTAAGTGTACCTTTTTCTGGCTTGATGGGAACTTTAGTTGTAGACTCCTTGCGGCTGAGCTTGGCCTTCTTTGGCTCCACCTCCTCAGTCTCCTTCATGGTCAGCTCAGGTTTAATGTCCTCAGAGGTTTCCACAGCTTCAAGTGGACGCTTAGTCCCAGTCTGTGGCTTTGGACTGAAATACATGAAAAGACAGTTGAGAAGAATAGTTCAGAAGAAAGGTTCTCGAAGACGTTACGAAGTTGTGGGAGCAAGGTAACATTTCTAAAGTAGAAAAACACTCAGAGTGTGCAGAACCCCCCCCCCCCCTCCCCCCAATAGGTATTTTCACTTCGGCAAGTGACGGTCCGGTCTGATGCATGTGTGTGCCCCCCTCCTCACCAATCACCATCAGAAAGTAATTATATGTTCTTTATGCCAGTATCAACATTTTCTAAAAATGTCTTCCAAATCCGTCCATAACTTTTTGAGTTCATTTGCAAACAAACAGATAGACAGAGAGACCCTGGTGAAAACATAACCTCCATCGTTCTTAGCGGCGGTAACAAAGGCATTAAATTATACAATACGATCTTCTGTGATACTTTAAGTAAGATCAAATGTTACGATTTTCTGTCTATGCTGTCCATATTCTGAAGAATTCACTGCAAATGAGGAGGAAAAATAGGTGAAGAGCAATTACAGCAGTGCTATGTATTAGTCAGGGGGTTCAAACACAACAACACATTTAGTGAAATTAATCTTTGCTCGTTAACTGTTAATCAAGAACCGATACAGTGCAAGAATTCAATATCTGTAGACATAATATTGTTAGCCCAGTAAACTGTGGCAAAAAATATTTTTGCCTGAATCATTGGTCTAGCGACGCTCCATAGAGCCTCAGCCAGGTCCAGTAAAATAAAGATTGAATTAAAAAAAATAAAACATTTCATGATTGTGTGCTTTTATAAAACTAAATTCTGATAATTTTATACCAATTCAAATGGATCCTTGTTATGACATAATGATAGAATGTTCTGTAGGTAGGTGTGCCAGGTTATTTTCATCTGTATCTCTTTTTATCCTTTCAAATATTTGGGAGAAGCAGAACCGTATGAATGAGTCTTTCAAACACAGAGAATAATGAAGTACAAAGACAGTATAGTGACATGGGTAAAAGGTACTCAAACTAAGTTCTTTTCACATAGACAGGAACACTTAAATACTATTTTAAAATGCATCCTAAAAACCCAAAGGGGTTTTATATTTCTCTTTTTTTTTCTCTTGTTAGGAATCTTTTGTTCCTTTTTCCATTACTTGTACATTCCACACCATCATATTAATTTAGTTGAACAGTTTTCCTTTGAAACATAAACAATAATTATAAAAAATAAACTCCAAAGGCTGTGCTTTAAATTAGTTTCTATATTTTGAGAAAATCACAAATCAGGTCCTGATTTTCTGAACAACCTTCAAAGTGTTTTACTCTGAAATGTGCAGAGGAAATGGATTAAATAATGCTTTCATCATTCACTTCTCTTTAACCGTTATCTCTTTGCCTGCAGTGAATGCAGTACGTCAATATTACAATAAGCTCGGAGTTTACGGGGGTGAATACAGACCTTTTGTCCTCATTCACAGGCGTTTTGGACTCTTCAGTTTTGGCTTCAGCTGGATTCTGCTCTGAAGCCTCAGTCTTGTGTTCTTTGAGGAACTCTGCAGCCCCTGGTGTGGGTTTGGAGTGGTCAATGGGAGCGTTGTCTTTCCCTGCCTTCCACAGCTTGTAACGGTCCGGCTGAAACTTGCGCACAAACACATCCATAGAGATCTTCACCATGTCCTGACGGCACGAACACTGGGAGGAAAACACACGATAACACGTCAATTTAAATTTACTCTCAGTTTGTCTGAATTTATTACACGTTCTGATAGAAGAACACTACAGATATTTGGGTTGTGATCAAGACATTTGAACTAGAACTGAAATTTTCTATGAACATACGTCACTTAATGCAAGCTGTTGTAACCAACTGAGACCACATAATACACTGAGGCTAATGAGCTGCTATGGTTTGTTTGGGGAGTTAAGACATAACTAGCCTTTTAACACTAAAATTACTTTTTAACCTGGTGTAAAATGTGTGAAAGTGAATATGGGTCATGAAATTGGGTTTGCAGGAAAAATGTAAAAACAGTTTAGAAGTACAAATAAAACTAGAATCATTTGTTAAAGCTCATGCTCTGCTATTACTATTTATTTCAGAGAATCAATTTCTAAGAACCACATCATTGTGCTGATTAATTTGTTTCTTTTGTCAATTTTGTGTAAATTCTGTTAAAATATGTGATATATTTAAAAGGAAGCCCAAACTGAATTATAGGTGTTACAATTCCAGTTTTTATTCTATACACATTTATTGTTTTTATTCATCATTTATTTATTGAGTATTATGACGTCTGTGATTTTTTTTTTAATTTTGTGAGTATTATGCTGCCTATGATTATTATCTGCGATAGCTGATTGTTACTGTTGTCTGTTTTGTGTGTCTTTTTATGCCACTACCAAAGACAAATTTCCATTTTAAGTAAATTTTAATGAACAATAAATCAGTCTAAGTTTAAGTCTCAGTTAACAGACCCAAAGAAAGCAGTCCAGAAACTTTACCACAAAAGAATTAAGGCTACCAATTCAGACACCAAGATAATTTCTATTCTTGTTTATTTTTTACTTTGATGCAAGCACCTTGCATATACAGTAATTCTTTTTTTTTTTTTTTTTTTAGAATTACTAGTCATCTAAATCGTGTGCTTTACCAGTGTTGCCTGTTTGCCATAATCTATCCATCGTTCTGTGGCAAAGTTGGTGGACTCCGCACAGTTGAAGCCATGGTTGAAACCAGCGTGATATCCAAATGGAAACGTTACAATGAACTGCCCTGCTTCCTGAGTGACCTGAAGAACAGGCAAAAAAAACCACACACACACACACACACACACACACAAGCTTTAAGTACATGGACAGGGTAAGGCAAGGTTTAATTTGTACAGTATAACACAATTCTTAGACAGGGCAATTCCCAGTGCTTGATGAAAATAGAAAAGAGACAAGTTAAAAACACACAATTACAGTAAAAACATAACCATTAAAACATAAATATCAATTAAAATAAAGTAAAAGAAAGGAGAGCAGTTTTGTTTCAGTTGTTCTATGGACAGTTGAACACTTATTCTCACCCTGGACCGGACCTCAGCCTGGAATGAGGTGTTTGCATGAGGCATTTTCAATCTGATTGAGCTTCTGTACATTTTTTTCCCCAGACATTAAATGTGCTAAATCTTGTAAACTTTAATAAGATGAATCAAAAAACAAATGACAAAAGTACTGGATAGCTCATGTTTTTATATATAAGATGGTATGTTATTACACACATCTCTCTATGGTTATGTCCTTTAATTTAGAGGGTTGGATGCCATGGTCCGCCAGTTGTTTCTGTTATTCACCTTCTTATTGTCTCATATATAGTGGTTTATGTAGATGTATACAATGAATTTGTAAATATTCGACTAGAAACAACCTGTAAAGTGAATGGATCATAATGTGCAGACAGTGTTTTGAAGTAGATCTGAGACCAATATTCCTTTGGACTAAAACCTATTCTCTTGTTCATTTTAAGAATTTCACATTTTGACCAAATACTCATTTTGGAAACTTGAGCCCACCAGCATTTAAGACTTGAGTTTTCTTTATCACAAACACACATGTGGTAACATTTCATTAGTGTTATTGCAGAAGCATTGTACTTGTAGACCAGTGTTATCAGTGGAATATCAGGGTTTAGGGAGAGTTCCAGGAGGTGACATCATATATACCTCCACAGCACTAAGTCCCTCAGTACAACAGCCATGTCATTCTTCCACTACGTTCTAGTTCATTCATTCATTCATTCATCATCTAAACCCACTTTGTCCTCACTAGGGTCACAGAGGTCATTGGAGCCTGTCCCAGGTACTTATGGGTGAAGGCGGGGTACATCCTGGATGAGTCGCCAGTTCATTGCAGGGCTGTTAAACAACTAATCACTCTCACATTCACACCAATAGGTAGTTTAGATTAGCCAATGAACCTATCGATACATGTCTTTGGATGGTGGGAGGAAGCCAGAGTAACCAGAAGGAACCCACGCAGACATGTAGAGAACATGCAAACTCAACACAGAAAGGTCCAACCCATTGACTGGTGTTGGAAACGACATGTTCTAGTTCTGTTCGTGAAATGTAATTAATAACACTTAGGCCCCGCCCACACAGCATCACAATGAGGTTTTGTTTTGTGCTGGATAGAAAAGATATCACATCCACACTGGGAAAAGGGTCAGTAACGTATCATGTAAACATGGCAACGAAATGCGTGCTGAAAACGACACCACACTTTTAGGCGCACTGTAAGACTGTACCACCACAACAATAGAAGAAGTAAAGCACTTGCCCATACCAGCTTAAACTGACAACAAACTCACCCCAAAAATAAACAACAACAACAAGGCATGTGTTGGCGTCTCTGCTGTTCGTCTTGTTGGTTTTACATCAGTACATTTTCCTTCAATAACACCAGTAAACTTAGCAGTGACTGTAGCTCTGCTACAACTTCTACTCTGGTGTCCACCATGATGGTCGCTGTCTGGTTTACGAATTAATCTTGCATGTGCAGCTGATATTTGTTCTGGTCATGTGGTTGTGATGTAGATGATAGGCGTTTTACTCCCTTTTTACTCATCCACACAGCAACACAACAACACCATTGCCAGATCTTTCCACTCTGGAACCCGTTCTTAAAATATATCATTTTGGGGCACCCAAAAGGCTGTTGCTATTTGGAAACGAGGGTGAAAGGATAATAAACTGTATTAGATTCACTCGAAAATGTTGCTGTGTGAATGGGACCTAAATCCCAACTAGCATCTGAAACATTTTCATTCTTTATGGGATTTTATTGAGCAGGGACTAAACTAAAACAATAAACCAGAAGGGAATGAACCAAGCAGATAGTTGTCTAAACCTACAACATACATGCAAAGTGGTCTCTAACAGTTAAGACTTCTTTTAACATCTTTTTTAAGCTTTTTGTAACATAATTTTGCATCCATTGCTCAACTCGTATTTACATTCAGACACACACACACACAAAAAAAACTTTTCACAAAATCTGGTAATGTTTTGTTTTTTGCTTTAAACATTCAAAGTGGAAAGAAAAAAAAACACTCACTTTATCAAAGGGTATTCCATATTTTTTCAGTATTGATGGTGAAATTAAAGTCATCTTGTGGCGCAGAAAGGCTTCACAGCTCTGAGCATTTCCTGGAAAGAAACCTAAAAACACAAGAAACAATGTTCATGTATGGATATTTGACATTAACAGCATTTGTCATTACACATAAGACCAGTGACACAACTTTGCACTTCCTCTATGAAACCACTACGCACAAGTAGCTGGTGTGGTTCATACAGCCACGGATCCAAAATAGACAAAGAAACCACAGGTTTTATGAAGCCTGAGACTAATATAACTAGGAGTTAGAATGCTGGGGGAAGTACAGACACTGAGTTCTTTCTTCTCTTTCTCTCCCTCACACCTGTTTCTGTCATTTTTATAACCTATCTTTCATACCAAGTCTGTTCATGACTAGTCACTATATATATTCTCTTATTCATTTAAATATTTGACTTCCTAAAATAACTTTACGCCAGTCTACCATTGTTTTATATATCATGTGCTCTCTTCTGGTTTCTTTATATATATATATATATATATATATATATATATATATATATATATATATATATATATATATATATATATATATATATATATATATATTCTGATATTTTATTGTTTACGCATTATGGAGCCCATTGAACTACCTTTTTGTATAAAATGCACTATACACACAAATAATTTATTTTGTCTTTCCTAAGTAAAAGCTCCATAGAAAGTGTGGATGTTAAAAGGATTCTTTGGAAAAGATCCCAGAACTCACGTACCTTTGGCAAGCCGCTCTAGTCTTTTGCCATGCTCAGGTGGGACAACATACCTGTAGGACAGCCAAAGTGGAAACAGATCAAAATATGAAATCATGATAAACAGTGTGATATTTATGACACAGTAAAAAGGCTGCAGCCTGTTCCACAGTGTGGTCTGTGTGAGTTTGTGACCGTACCAAGACTTTGGCTCTCCAAAGTGCAGGTAGTTGATGCTGTACAGATCCATATCCTCAGTGTGCCACGCAAAGGCACTTTTCCACATTCCAAAGTATAGGTATGGTGTGTTGACTCCTTTAATCTTGATTCCACTTTCATTCTCCACAGTGTCTAAAATGGTGTTCAGGTGGCCAATGTTCCATTCAGTCACATCCTGCACAGGAAGGAATTCACAACAATTAGATGAAACTGCCATAATAGAGAATGTATCTTTATCGTATGGTTTATGAGGAACAGATTTTTCCATTGAGGACACTTAAGCCAATTCTGAAATATTGTGTCATTCGTATGACTGATGGCCACTGGCTGCTTCCAAAATATCCAGACTGTAAGCACTGTTTTAAAAAATAAATAATAAATGACAAAAGCACTCAGAGAGGACAGACCCCCACCAAGCAGCTCAGTTTCACCCCAAACACATTGGTTTTCACCAAGATATTGGTCCTATGTATATATTATCTACATTAGTAGGTTCCTTGATCATGAAAACATACCATGAGTAAGTGGAACCACGTTGATGTCATTATTAGTTTGGAAGTTACTCATGAAAAACACTATCAGTAATGACGCTTTTCTTATGGATGTAACTCAATATGTATTAAAGGGAGAACAAATATGTTGCAATACTTCCAATCCGGAATTGACTCAGCTATATGAAGGCGATTGTTAGAAATTTCTATCTCAAATATTAAATGCACATTCTGCCAATACCCAAGGCCAACCCCCCCCTTTTTTTTTTATTTTTTTTAAAATCACCATTAAATCTGCAATCTGGATGTGATCCAGATGAAACTTAGTGACATTATAAAGGACCTCCATCTACATACTTAGGTCAAATTTCATAAAGTTTGGTCAATAGTTATCCAAGATATTGAGAAACTAATTCTGAAGCCCCATTTACCACAATATTAAAGAAGATGATCCAGAACGTCATCCAGATCATCACCAACATTTAATAATATGTTCTAAGTGTCATTCCCAACATGTCCAGAACATTTCATCAAGATTCATCCATAATTTTGAGTTATGTTGTTAAAAAACAGACAAAATAACTAGAAGTCGTACATAGCACGATACTTGACCATATCAAAACGTTATGATGATGTCATATCAATAAAAAAGGCATGGATCCTGAAAGCACTCTTTACTAGATTTAATATGAGGTACTACTCAATATGGGACAAACAAACTAAAAATGGTCAATATTTAGTCACTTTTGACCTTGCCAAAGATAAATTTCTCTCTAGTAAGACTCAACAATAATTCAAGCCATTATGGTTTTGATGATTTTATCTCCCATAATAAGCTGGTGGTTCTTTCATAACATTTTAAGGTTAAAAGAAGTCTTTAATGTCCATGGCCTGAGTCATACAAGTAGAGCTTCTATTTACAGTCATATGCTTTTTGGGGCAGACCATCATTTACTTGCGTGCTTTAGTGATACAAACTGAAAATGGCTGAAATGTTTTGGTGATGTGACATCTTGTATTTAACTGCTAACTGTAGCTTTAGCATTAGTCTAGTACATCCAGTTCCACTCTCATGTCTAAATAATGTATTTTCTGACTAAGAAAAAAGAATGACAACAGATAAAATGCCAAGTTCTAAGGCTAACATCATAGTGGCTACGTCCATTTTAATACAGCGTATGTTCCTAATACACCTCCTACATGGGCTTTGTAGTGGAAAGGCAACATTATGAAGGGTTTTAATAATGACTTAATTTTGTCCTTCACTTTCTGTTAGGAGACATGTATAGAGACAGACAAATTTACATGAATAATGAAGAAAACTATGAGGAAGACTGGAGATAAAACACTAGGTTACTCATGGAAAGACCCTGAGCCACACAGAGATGGAGTAGTTATGGTGAAGAGTTGCACAGGCATTGAATAAAGCCTCAGTTATCCTGTGGACATAGAGTGCAGAGAACAGTGAATGTGCTGACCATAGCAGCTCAGTGCCGTTTGAAAAGTCCTTATCTGCAGCCCTACAGCTCACACAGAGTGTTTCAATTATTAGATGGACATGATTGTGTCTCTCTGTCATTACAACAACAAAGAACAAGACTATGACCATGAAAATGTACAAATCTCTTCAATGCAAAACTAAAGCCTCATACCTCAAAGGAAGACATGTATCTGCACATTTTAGGAATCCAAATTAATATTCTTAAAAGCGTTTTTGATTAAACTTAAGACCTTACTTTTAAAACATAACTGCACAACAGGCCTCATAGTTAATGCTTAAAAGCAGCTTTAACAATGTTCAACCCAGTTTACGTTACATGTACATTGTTCCTTGACTGTTTTTGCTTCTGACATTCACACTGCTATAGCTCATTCCTGAACCCTTCCACTCATGAATGATTGGTGGCTTCAATCATTCCAAATTTTGTTCGATAAAACGCTAATTGCTAATTACAAACATGTTAAAAATAACTGTTTGAGCGTGATGAAAACCAACAATTCATGAGTGCTTGTGCTGTCTGGTCATGTTTTAGCAGCATATAAATGCCTGTAAAGATTCCAAATAAGGCAACACAGAGAAATTGAGATGAGCTAAATTGAATAGCTGTCAGAAATCAGCAGTGAATAGGAACAATCACACTCCTTTGTAGTATGTGAGAGGAAATCTGAAAGTTTGAACGGTTCCTGAATGAGACTAAATGACTGGATTTGGGATGACATTCAAAGAGGAAAACAAGAGTCAGAGCTTCGGCTGTTAACCTTGTGTCAATATCTGTATTGAATGGAAATAATTAGCAACACTAACAATTTTTTGTCTTCATTAGAAACAGGACCATGGCAAGCATTTCAATAACATAGCTAGTAAATGGGAACTTGTCACATGTCAGTGAGGTTTTCAAAAGCATCAATTTGTTACCAAAATAAAACCACAGGAAAACCACGAGTTGAAAGCACAATTAATGCATTTCTATACTTCAACTTCTCTTTAAGTGAATTTAATATTGATATAATCATGAATGCTCTGATTTGATCCAATACAAATACTCTCATATTATCATGTGAGAGTAAAATCGCATTTGATAAAGAGTAAAAAAAAAAAAAGGTAAATGTATTAGATTAGATGAGGTTTATGGATGAAAAGGATAATTCTGTACAAATAACATCATCATCAAGTCTGTTATCAAACAGAGCTTAGCTATAGAGAAAAAATATACTAAGGTTAAACTTGTTACCTCCGCCAAAGAGGTATTACATTTGAGTCCGTTTACTTGTTTGTCTGTCTGTCAGCAGGATTATGCAAACAATTCTCTACAGATTTTGATTAAATTTTCAGGAATGATGGATAATAGGTCAAAGAAGAAACCATTAGATTTTGAGCAATGAAGGTCAAATGTCAAGGCCACACTAAAGGTCAACAGCTAAAACACATCAGTTCAAGATTCAGACAAGCTAGAATCTCACTTTTTTTTTTCATTCACATGGTCTCACCTTCAGACATCAGATGGGTCAACACCTATGGATCCATCATGTCACGTGTGAATGAAAAATCTAGCCTTGGCAGAGATCTGCTGTCTCCGACTGCCGTGTTCTACTTAGAATCTACATACATTTCAAGAATTTCCTTCTATGATTCTAAATTCAGATGATGTTACATGTTTTTACTGATGTTTAGACTGATGTAATACAGAATATAATTTAGTTTTTAGTTCAGGTTGGGCTTAGGCTACGGGTAGTTGAAGTTGTTCTTTAATTAATTTATTTTTTTAAATACCTTGGGGGTTAAAACTTGTAAATTGTACATTACATCTTTTTTTCAAATCTGGAAAACATATATTTTACATACTATCCTCTTTATGTGTGGGTCACAATTCTTGAGTTCTAACTAAATCCTTGATCAACTGATTGATTGCATCCTGTGTTATAACATGAAATTGAAAAGTCAGGGAAGCCCTGAAGTAAAGAGAGTTAATGGTGTAACAGTGAGGAGACCTTCCACCTGTTGGACTTACTGGATCATACAGTGTCCCACTGACATCAGCTCCATAAAGAGGAGGATTAAAGGTCAGGTTCTTCCAAAACTTCCTCTCCAGCTCATCAAAATCCACATATCGAGGATTACAGAACCTATAGTGACAAAGGTTAGAGTTATTCAGAATCTATAGATGTCCTACAGAAAAGAGTCTATTAAAGAACGTGACACAGTGATTAGATACACTGATAATGTCTGTTGCTTTAATGTTACTGACTTGTCCATGTTGGAGGTCTTGCGGAACTCGTGAACAGTCATTGGCTTCTTCTGGATGTTGTACTGAGTGAAGAGTCCTGATTGGCCAGTCACTACTTGCTGAATGGGAGCTGGAATCACCAGGTCATCGATGTCATCATATGTCCGCCTGGGCTTCCAGCCTTTAGGTGGAATAACCTGCCACAGACGAACAAGAGGAGGAACATGCTCATAGTAGAAATACTTTTCAATTTAGTATTTAATTTATGTCAGATTTTAAAATGATGTGATTTTTGCACGGATCTGTAAAAAGGAAGTCTAAATTCAACTAATTAACCACACTACCTTAAAGTAATGACTTAGTACCCTAGGTATTGGAAACATTACAACAAACATGCCGCAAAGTTGGCAGGGTACTTTTATTTTGTTATAATAAACCACATTTCATGAACCCTCTGTAAATCACTAGAACCTGATCCAAAGAAAATCAGATCGTCACAAACTATCAAACAAACCTATACTACTTGTATAGCTATACTACAATATAATTCTTAACAGCATTATGAAAGACTGGTGAGAGGAGAACAAGACACATTAAAGCCCAGACTGGAAACCAGTGGTAATTCACCAAATATTGATTCCTGAACTTGTATGATGTTGCTTAAAAATGAAAAAGAATACTTTTTCTTTGCCAAGTTTGAACAACTATGCCTACAAACATATGGAATATTATATACTTTCATATGTAAAAGAACAACTGTATTTCTTTATTAACTATATCCATGAAAGAATACTTTATAATCTATCAATCCAATATATATATATATTGTACAGAGATCTCTGATGTTGTTCCTGGTATCTGCTGGAGCCATTCTCCCAGCTTGGGGGTCACTGCCCCTAGTGCTCCGATCACAACTGGTACCACTGTTGCCTTCACACTCCACATTTTCTCTAACTCCTCTTTCAGCCCTTGGTATTTCTCAAGCTTCTCATGTTCTTTCTTTCTGATGTTGCTATCACTGGGGACTGCTACATCTATCACCACCACTGTCTTCTCATGTTTATCCACCACCACTATATATATATATATATATATATATATATATATATATATATATATATATATATATATATAGATATATATATACATACATTCTGTTCAAACAGCCTATTCATTTTCTGTTAAAGACTATTCCACTTCTTCCTGTTATATGGCATCATTTGACATAATAAACAATACCACATGTGCTTTTCCTTTTAGCCAATTATTTTTGCCATTTTAGACATTAAATAAATGATGTACATTTCTTTTTCTTTCAAATTTTCTCAACATCAATTGGCTTGGATAGAAAAAAAAACATTTTAACAATTTGAATTATGAGTTACTCCCTTCTGTCTTTTTCTCCTGACAATGATCCAAGTCTGATAGAAAAGTAATTTCTAGAAAACTAGATTTGACTAAAAACTCAAATATGTTTCATTGCGCATCATCTATAAAAGGACAACAAATATACCCTGTTGATGTGAAACCAAGAAATACTGTAGCATGCAAACAGGAAACTTGCGTTTTGAAAATATCTTTCATTTGACAGCCTCAGCCTGCTGTTGCCTCAAAAGTGTCTGAGGTTTGGATGAAAACTGCTGATTTTAATGCCATGCCTGACAGTGAATAGCCATCAGGAGTTTTTCATTTCAAGTGGTATAGAATGAAGGAATAACAAACCTCTTTGACACAGCAGTGACAGTCTATGACAATTTACACACCACAAATCAAAATGAAACAGTCTTTTTACTTTTGCCATTCCAGCTTTGTGTGCGCCTTGTGACTCCATGTATGCGATATAGCGGCTGAAGTCTTTGAACTCCTCCTTGGAGGGGGTGAATGTCATGATTCTTGAAGCCATGCTTGGGGCTGGTGTGTCTGTGGTCATCCTGAGAGTTGTTCCGACCTAAACTCTGCAGCCAGAAGGAAAAGAAAAAGAGTAACCTCTTTAGAACACATGCAGTGGATTCTTCAAATTCTGCTTCTCTGCATCCTATGTCATCACTTCTTGTCATCCACAGAATAGAAAATAACTTCTAATTGTCAGCTCCTAATATAGGAATTATTTAGCGAGCATTTCACACTTATTACATCCTTTCTGACTTAAAAACAGGAAAAACATTGGCAATTTGTCTTCATCAAGATCTCAAAAACCATTTCATTCAGACCATCAATGTGGGACTTTTGGTGGGGAGTATATCAAAATTGTCACACTTTTTATTTTAAATTCTTTTTACAGTAACTAGCAAGTAACATTAATTTTGTTCATTGGAAGATTTTGAGTGTCTCTTTCTCTACTGCTATATAATTGTTAACAATCAAGTCTGATCATCTCTTGATGTCTTTACAGCAGAAACAAACACATCCGAGATGATGAGCTCAGAAAGACAAAGTAAATCTGCAATCCACTAGAGCAGGGGTGCTCAATCATGGTCCTTGAGAGCTACTATCCTGAATGTAGATGTATCCCTGTTCCAACACACCTGACGGTCATTATCAGGCTTATGCAGAACTTGATGAGAGGTTTATCATTTGAATCAGGTGTGTTGGAATGGGGATACAGTACATGTAAAACATGCAGGATAGTAGCTCTCGTGGACCAGGATTGAGCACCCCTACATTAGACATTATTATTGCTAGGGATCTGAGAGAAATAGGAATCCCTGCTGCAACAAAGTGAGTTTGCACAATTTTGTATGGATGGATGGATGGATTTTGTTATAGGCCCTGTTGTGTTTTGGAGCGTAACATGTGCAGTTCATCACAAACATGTTTCTTACTGAGTCTACATAACTTGTTAGTAAAAACAGCATAAAAGCAACAGCACACGACTGAGCTGTTTTGTCAGACCCATTTTTGGGTCAAAAGCAACATTTCATTGAACTTTCTCACACATTTTTGGAAACATTACAACCTAATTTTAACATTTTACGATTTGCACCATATTCCAATTCAGCCTTTTTGTTGTCCATATTCCTCAGCTGTTTAGTGTTTGTTGAGTATACTTTCATTTACAAACACATGAAACAGTCCATCTAGGAGTTAGCATGTTACTTATTAAATACAATATCAGTTTTTACTCAGGAGTTCAAACATATATTCTGAGAAAAGACACACTTTGTGAAACCATAATTCTTTTGGTTATCAGAGGATGGATTTGTTGTATTCTACAGATAAATTAAAACACATGTATTAATAAAATATTGCTACTGTTTAAAACGTTATTTCTTATTTGGAGGAATTAATATGGCCATCAAAACCTATATTAATTCAGGTCTACACTTAAATCTAACCTTACTTAACAGTAAAAGCTGTGATAGGACTCGTGTTTCTTTGTCAATTTATTCTCTGTGTCAACTTCAGTGTCATTTCTCAACAACAGTAGTGTTAGCATACAATTGTTAAAGTAATATTACAGCTGTACTTGTACTACTGATAAAACATGCAACCAAAGATTTCATTTATAAGACTAAGTGAATTAACGAACTGCTAGCCATGAACAACAATATTTTTCCTTGTGGATAAAAAGAGAGCATGTTCTGCTATTAGCTTTCAGGCTCCATGTCGTATAATAAACTTTAAAACCCGAATGCGTGTTAACCCGCCCATGAGGCATGGGATTGGTTAACATCATGGTTGACTCAATATTGCAGTTTGTGATTGGGTCGCCGCCATGTCTGTTAAAAATGTGGCCCACTAACAGTGCTACTCCTCAGAAAAATATTTAGCTAGCCGCTAGCTAACATGCTAACTCCTAGATGGACTGTTTCATGTATTTGTATATGAAAGTATACTCAACAAATACTAAACAGCAGCTGTATTCACGAGCAAACAGAAAGTTACCCATGACCGCAGGTAACACAAGTTGCCCTGTCAAAGATGTTATAATTTACTGTAAAGATAAGCAGCCGCTAAGTGTGTAGCGGACACAGATCTGACAGCTGCCTTCGCTCTCTGCTAGCAAACTAGCAAACATGGCTTGTTGCTGA
This sequence comes from Siphamia tubifer, assembly GCA_020466265.1. Classification (NCBI taxonomy): domain Eukaryota; kingdom Metazoa; phylum Chordata; class Actinopteri; order Kurtiformes; family Apogonidae; genus Siphamia; species Siphamia tubifer. The sequence goes on along the minus strand of CM035786.1, from coordinate 25,464,171 downwards.
ACGTCAATTTCTTTGCAGAAACTTGTAGATATTCTTATTTTCCATAAGACAAACATATTTTAGATTCAAAAACATTTACTTACATACGCTGAAATGCAGTTGAGTTGTTTTTTTCTAGGGTCACAAGAAATAGAATATAAATACAGACATCATCAGTCCGAGTAGAAAAGACAGTCCTCCATTATTCCAGTGACGCATGCCCAGTGTGTGTTTGTTTACATGGGGCTCAGGTGGGAGGGGCTGCCTTCCTGGTTTAGCCAATCAGAGCGCCCTCTGCTCCAGCCCATGCCTCTGAGGTGTTTTAATCACAGAGGGCTCAGCTGATTATACATGCTGCCAAAGGTTTCAGCAGCAGCACATTGTTAACAGCAGAGATGGAAAGTAACTATGTAAAAGTACTTCACTAATGTACTTAAGTAGATTTTTTTTACGTATCTGTACATTACTTGAGTATTTATTTTTTTGGCAACTTTTTACTTTTACTCCCTACATTTTTTAGATAAGTATCTACATTTATACTCCTTACATTCTCAAAATAGACTTGTTACTTTTTCAAACTAAACAGATGTGACAGTATGAAAAATAAGTGGCTACAGATAGAAAACCAGTAGAAAAGAGACTTTATATATTATGATGATATGACTATTATCTCACGATTCTGACTTATCTCATAATTTTGAATTTTTATCTCACAATTAGGTTTTTATGTCATCATTTTAGCTATTTATCTCACAATTTTGACTTTTTCTCTTAAAATCATGCATATTTTAAAAAAAAATCTCATATGTAACTTTTATTTTAAAATCCTGTGATTACTTTTTTTTTTTTAAATCTCAATTGTGACTTATTTTTTCCATTTTTCAGAAATTTCCTGCCCATATCCACAAAACTGAGTAACTGTGTGACCTGATCAAACACATTATCTACACAGTGACTCACTTTTAAAGGATGTGTTTTAGATGCTTTTGAAATTTTTCAGATTTTTCCTGGTTCAAAAAGTATTAATGGGTTCATGACAAAAAACATGTAGTTTTACTTTTTTACAATTGAGAACTTGTACTTTTTAAAAACTTTTACTTAAGTAGATGAGTTGAATCAGTACTTCTATTTTTTCACACAAGTAGCTGTACTTCTACTTAAGTCCAGAATGTGAGTACTTTGACCACCTCTGGTTAACAGTTGTGATGTTTTGCAGTTTATAAAGATCCTAAATCACTTTTTACATTATTTTAAGCATGCACAGTGAATTAGATCAATGAGAAGATAAAAAAAAAAGATGCACTGGAATAATTAAATCAGAAACATTACAGTGAAACAGTGATGCTTAATAAATTACAGTGAGTAACACAAGGTTTGGTTGTGAGTGTAAAAAAATAAAATGTAATAAAAAGTCAGTAAAATACTATTATAATACACTATAAATATTGACAACTCCAGATTTGTCTTTTTTAAGTAAAATAACATTAACATTTTTACATTTACTGTACAAACTGTCCATTCACGAAAATGTGAATAACCTGAACAAATATGAACCTGAAATGTGTAATAAAATAAATACATGTTACTAAATGTTTTCTGCCTTCGTAGATCTACTGTGATCTGTAAATTGTAATGCATATATGTAAATCATAGGATGAGGTGTAATGTTGATAAAATTGCACATACTTTGTTTCAAAATTTCAGGTTCATCTCGTTATCTGAACCCACTTAGGTTAATTGGTTAATCTAAATTGTCCATAGGTGTGAATGTGAGAGTGATTGTTTGTCTATATATGTTCAGCCCTGAGATGAACTGTAGACTCATACAGGGTGTACCCCGCCTTCACCCATTGTAGCTGGATTAGGCCCCCAGTGACCCCAGTGACCCCTGTGACCCTAGTGAGGAAAAATTCAGGTTAATGTTATTTACTTTTTTTTTTTTAATAGTTTGTTAATGTAACAATAGTCATATAAATGTATCTTTTCTACTGTAAAACTGAGAAAAGTTTGAAACTCCTTCACTACTGCATCTTCACCTCCGCCAAGGAGCTTATGTTTTTGCCGGCGTTCATTGTTTTTTTTGTGTACAAGATAATTGGCTGATAATTGTGAAGATTGGCTTTTTCCAACCAAACTAAATTTCCATCTTGCTCCATCATTATATCCAAGACTTAAAGGGATAGTTTGGTATTTATTTTCACATGAATCTGTATGGGATCACCTTTTTTTTACTCTGATGCACCCACAGTGACTTACCCCTGACAGTGTCTTGTGAGTCCAGTTCTGCTTAAAGTGGGTTTCCTGGGGTCAACAAAATAAAACGTGTTTCTTGTCAAAACAATGTGTTTGAGTGATTTATTTACATAACAAAAGCATCACAGAACAAAAACTCACACCTCGTAATTGCTTTGAGCTACTTTCTCTCAATAGCGATCAATGCGCGTTGTCACTGCTAACAGCTGTGCACCTGCACGTAGCAAGTGTAAACACTGTCGAACAACTGATGAAAGTAGTTTGGTAAGGCACACAGCTGTTAGCAGTGCATGATCGCTATTGAGAGAAAGTAGCTCCAAGCAATTATGAGGTGTGAGTTTTGTTTCCGTGATGGTTTTGTTATGAAAATAAATCAGTCAGTCAAATATATATTGTTTTGAGAAGAAACTTGTCATATTTTGTTGACCCCAAGAAACCTGCTGGGACTACTTTTGCTTTAACCAAAACCGGACCAGAACTGGGCTCACAGGACACTGTCGGGGGTAAGTCACTGTGGGTGCACCAGAGTAAAGACACTGATTCTATACAAATTCATGTGAAAAATAGTGAACTATCCCTTTAATGTTACAAGTAATATAGGACAAAAAGTAATTAGTATAAAATTCAAAGCTTGCTTGCTTTTTACTCTCATTAATTTGGAAAATAAATGCACTAATTACACTGATACAGATGACAAAGCAAATTGAAAACAATAGGTAATGAAAAGAGGAAGGATAAGCGTCTGTGTGTGTGTGTGTGTATTGTGCAACTCTGCAGTATTTTTACCATGTAGCCCTTACAGAGCTGAGTCCAGGTCTACAGGCGACACTCAACTCCTCGTCACACGGCTTTTTCACACAACTGACACAAACCGACTGCTCTTATATTAAAAACCCAATAATTCAGCTTTATTAACATCAAGGTTCTCAAGACATTGTCTCAGCTTTTTTATTAACAAATACAAAACAGATCATGTATACAACAGATAGACCCCTCCAGCACAATGCAGGGAAATGAATCTTTTACATGTTCCACCTCACTTTGTCATGTCATCTGGTGAAAGCCACAGAGATGCACCACTGCACACTGATGCTGCTTTGAGTTACAAGTCTGTCCTTCTGCAACAATGCTCAATATGTCAAGCTGTGATATAGGATGAATATGGGTAGAAAGGAAGTGTGTTTCGTGTCCATGTAAAGCCATGTATCTTCAAAAGGAAAGATGAGTAGAGTGGTCTGAGATGTGAGGGAATTACTTCTGTATATGATGTAAGACTTGTGTTGGGCGAGCTGCATGTGGTGTGATGAAATAAAAGCACTTTTCAGTCTTCTCAAGCACAACTGGTCTCCTTCTGGACTAGTTTTATATCAACTTAACATCCTTAGATTTTAAGAAATGAGTATGAACACCTTAAAAAAAATCACACTTCATATCTCAAAGCCATTGGTGCATACAGCTAGGATTTTTGATCCAACTCTCGATATGTGAGAGAAAATAACATAATCATAATAATAATAATAATAATAATAATGTTAATGGTCTGATCTGACTGTCTGTGTCCTGGTGAATATAAAATAAACTCAGGTGTGCACAGACACAACTAATTAAAAAATAATTTTAGGAAGGTCAGACAGTATAAGGAGTTAGACTCACATATAGTGACGTTCCCCATTGAAGTTGTGTTGTAAACATAGTTTACATTCGGTGTTACTCATCCAAATGTGTCCTTGAAGTCTTATGTAGCTCTGGAAAAGAAAGGAGGGAGTGGTTCTGATTCCCTGACTTGAATTATGTTGTAAACCTTTGGAATGTGGTCAAGAGGAACATGGATGTTCGTGAGCCATCAAATAAAGCCAAGCTGATGCTGTTTTTGCTCTGAGAGGAACACAAAGCAGCCAAGAGCAAAGTGAAACATTAGATGCATCACGTCTGAGTAGAAAACTGTTTTTTCTGATTTCTTCCCAAGTGAAACATTTACAATGGCTTTTTATTTTTTACAAATGATATGAACATGAAATAAATGCTCTACATGGCATATTTTGTATGAGATGCTATTGATAGTGTTTAAAATAAACCAAAATGTTCTATGCTCAGACCTATACTATACTGCTAAAATCAGTGATCTCTCCTTTTTTCAGAGCTGTAAACCTGTCAGTTGTATCTACTCTAACCTTGTAAAACACTATTGTCCTATTGATTTCAAATCCAGTTTTGCTGACATCCAGGTTTACTACCTGCAGTCCTCATCTTTGTTGTTGTTAACCCCTGACATGGAGTCAGTGTGTGGATGTGTGCTCAGCTTCTGCTTAAGTCAGGATTCATGAGAGTAAAGTTTGTGCTGCCAAAATCTAAATCTCACCAAGTGTATTGTTCTCATTTCTAGTCCAAATATCTTATCACATTTAAAAGTGTCATTCCACTGAAAACCACTTTTCCACGCTCCTTTTGGAATCTGATGGGTCACCCCGAGTTACCAACACATGCTGCGTTTGCTGTGGTGTGTTCACTCCACTGGCTGGATTTAACATTCATAGAAAACAACAGAGAAACGAGCCACTCAGAAAAAGCCCGTCCACTACACGTCACAAGGACGTTGATGTTAAGCCCGTCCCCCAATGCAGCGAATGTGAAGTAGCATTAGCATTAGCATCTACAAGAGAAGACAGCGCCACAGTAGCTGCTGTGCAACCTGGGAAAAAATGTTGGATCAAACTGGTTCATGCGCTCTCTGTGGAAATAAAGCCTTGTTTTTTTTCTCTGCATGTTTTCAAAACAAGCGACAACGCAAAACTTTGCTGGATGCTACTCTGGGAAGGTAAACACACACAGAGCTAGAGGGGAGGGGGGAGTGTTCCTTCACGCATTCTGAGCCAATCAGAGACGCCTCATCATTGCATCATGGACATGTGTGAGGAAGTACCGGTAAACTCTGTTGCTCCACCTGAAGTCATTTTTTCTACCCTCAGAAAACAGCTGGAAACAAAGTAATCTGGACATTTTTCTTGTTTTGTTTTTTTTCAAATAGAACCAACGCACAATGTATTCAATAACAATGGAGAACACAGTAATATTAATAATGAAATAACCATGGAATGACTCCTTTAAAATAAGACATAATCACCACTTGCTCTATGTGTGATGTATTTTGACTAGAAATGAGAAAAACATACTTGGTGAGATTTAGATTTTTCTTTTTCTTTTGCTTATTTCCAGTGTGTAAAATCCAAGTTAAAATTGGAATCAGCTGGGAAACCAAGTATTGATGAGTAGATCTAATTATTTTTTAAAAATAAAGGGAAACTATGGAATAAATTGTATGAAATGTTGAACATCTTAACCAGTTAGACTCATCAGTCTAACATTTTTACAGTTACAGCAGTTGATCTTTGCTATTTTTGGTTTCCCCTTTTAATAAATAAATCACTCTTTTTATAATCTCTTCTTAACATCCACCAGGTCACCGGTAACCAACTTATGGGCTATTATTACATCTATTCCAAGTGATGTACTGTTGCTTTAGATGTGTTGTAGCCACATGTCAAACACAAAAATTAGAAGATGTCTTATACATGCATCTTGGCCTCACACGTTGTCTGTTATAAAGTTATGGGATGAGAAGAAAATAAAAGGGTTAGGGTTCATGTTAGAAGTCATGTGTTTTACATCAAAAGGAATCACGCTCATTTCACAAAATGTCTGCCTATGCATTGTCCAGGGGATTTTTAGGGTATTTTCGGTACAGAAACCTTTTTCCAACAGCTTTATATTTCATTAGTCTTTAGATGTTTTGAACAACAGGCTTTGAGGAAATCAGTCAACGAGAAAGTCTGTACATGGTAGCAGTTGTTCAGATGTCAGTAGTCACGTTTTACAGCCATAGGTTTATTTCATACTGTAGATCAGAAGCTTTATCTGTTCATTTGATCTGTTTGGTAGGTATAATCATTCTGCTGGATATCAAGACAGGAAGTCAAAACCCACATTTCCCCCTAAATAATACCAACTGATAACAGAATAACATAGCTATGGTACAAAATAAAATTATTAGCAGCTGTGAGTATGTGCTCTGCAGTATTAATAACTCGGAGCATGTTGAAAATACATGTCCTAATAAAAAAAAAAAAGATAAGCAAAGACCCATTAAGACATATAATAATAACCAGTGTAAGTGAATATAAAATAAATTCTAGATATTTAGAACAATATAGCAGAGATGGATATAAATGAAAATAGCAGAAAAATAGTTTGTGCTATTCAGAGGAGGCAGAATCCAGGGAGTGATGGGGAGCGTTCTGTTCAGAATCAGAGGCATGTTTTCCAGGGTTGGCGTTGAGGTGGAGAAGGGGTGGGGGGGGGGGGGGGGGGGGGGGGGGGGGGGGGGGAGGTTCGGTGTGGGGCGTCTGTGGCAGAATCATGGCATCGGTCCAGATGGAGGATGTCTGGGGCCTCTTCTCTCACGTTTTGCTTGTTTTTCCTCCTGTTGTCACCTCCTCATCAGTCCTCCTCGTAGCCTCCTCATCAGGCCTGTAGGGACCGATGGAGGTTGAGTGGATTTATGGCTCAGAGGAGACACCGAACTCATCTGAGGGTGTCTGTCTGGGTGGGGTTATGTTGCATAGTGATCAAAGCTCCCCAGGTACTCCAGAGCAGCCCGGTAGCACAGTTGGTACTGGTCCTGGTAAAGACAGAAAAGACCAAACGGTTGAAAATATGGCAAGAAACCGAAAATGAATAACCCTCAATATGTGCAAAAATATACTTTTCTTGTCAGCGTGATGCTAAATTTAGGATGAGGACACAAAATGGGTCATGGAGCCGTTGTGAATATATATATATATATATATATATATATATATATATATATATATATATATATATATATAGCGAGAGAGATAGATAATTTATTGTCATTTCATACAAAACATCATAGATGCACTGCAAAAAATAATGTCAATGCATGCAACAACACTACCTCTTCATCTGTTACATTTCAAACTTCACTCATGGATTTATATTTGATAGCTTTATTCTTATTTTATATAGCTTTATTCTTATTTTATTTTTCATGTCTTATTTATTTCTACTTGTGTGCTGTGTCTTTTTTTCTCCTTTACTTATTGGATACAGGTACAAAAACACATTTCACTGTACTTTGTACAATGTATGACTGTGCATGTGACAAATAAAGCTCATCTCTCTCATCTCATCTCAACATGATTAAAAAAAGTACTGACATAAAATATTGATATAAAAGAAAGTGCATGTAGTGGCCTAAACTACTTTAAAAGCAGGTACATAAATAGATAATTATTGCACATCTAAATAGAAATGTTCCAGCCCATTAATTGCACATTCCCTATTTAAAGCGCTTAATATTTGTTGAAAAGAAAAGACTTCCACAATAAATGACAACGATCATATGAAAGATGTAATAAGACAAAGGAAATGTAAAAGGACACAACCAGAAACAAACAAGGTAAAAGAAGTGAAAATGTGTAAAATATGCAACAAGAACAAAACCAGTGCCAAAAATTTTCTGAAACAAAAGCAATGGAAAACTAACAAAACAAAAACAGTATGAATGTAATGAAACAAAGCAAGACAAGAAAGATATAATGTAAAAAAAAGTATAAATGTAACAATAATAATAAGATGAACAATGCATAAAAGATGTATAAAAACAAAACAATGTGACAAATTAACTACAAATACAAAGTCAGGAAAAACAAAAATAATTATAAACAAGGTAAAGAAAAATGCCAGTAGACGTCAGATTGTTGTCATGGAGCCAGGAGGATATGTAAGTTTAAGACATTCTTGGGACATATAAACTTTGTGTCCCAGGCTCAGCTATATGACGCCTTCCCTCTATATGTGAGCAACAACTCAAACTTGGTAAACAGTGTTTTTTTAGAGAGAGGTTGTTTAGTTGTGTTGTGTTCAGTGTCCATCGTACCTCTGTCTGCACCATGGCTGGCCTCTGAGTTCGGAGCGTCTTGACGGTCTGGAAGAGGTCGACCACTCCCTCGTACCTCATTCTCTCCAGGATGATGCTCAGGGTGATGAACACACCAGTCCGCCCAACACCAGCACTGACACACAAACACATTCACACATTATCAAACTGATCCGAAGTCACCGAGTGTATGCTCACACACACATTACTGGAACGACATCAACAGCTGGCCGCGACTTTGAAGATACAGTACAACCTTGTCTTTTATGTTAATCGGTATAAAGAGATGAAGTCATGAGTCAATGAGCAGACAAGACATGTTTTAACCTCTCCATATATTCCATTACTGCCCCCTAGTGGAAGTGATAACTTTGAATTCATGTGTTTACTCAGAGCTAAAGTCGTTTCCATTACTGCTTAAGACATGTTATCAGCCCAGTTACTTTTTATTTGGTCCTAAACTAGTGTTATTCGATGAGGATGGTACTGCCCCCTCCATGGGACATTGGGGGGAGTTTGAAAGGAGAAAGCTGACAAAGGGGTGGGGGTCGGGGTACTGAGACTGAAATGAGGGTTGTTAGTCTGTGTAAGTATCAATATCAAGCAACATGCTATGTCATTGGTGAACTATGTCCCCCACCCCACCCAAGTTTTAGTGATAATGTCCATAGGGCCGCCCCCCCCACACACAGACACATACATACTACCTATGCAATGTACATAAGTTCTGTCACATCAATTCACTACCCCTATAGCAAGCACTATTACTGTACCCCCAACACTCCTATCGCAAAATGAAAAGGTAAAAGGTATTGTTACTCTGAAATGTATTAGTTTATTTTTTGGAGAGGTCCATTTTTTCAAATATCTAAGTGTTGTAATGTCATAAGAAGTTTTTAGAGGACCTTTGTGTTTCTATTGCACTTTACTTTTGTGTAAAAATGCAAGATGCTACTGGTATTAGCATATGGGACTTTCAATGCACTTTAGTATCGTGCTACTCACTAGCAATAACAAACTTCTCTTTTTTTATTGTAGCTAACAGAATTAATATGTACATTTAACGTAATACAAAGCATTGATACGTAGTACTACATAGCTCTACATATTCTTTGCTCGTAAAAAGTTTTACAGTTAATACAGTAAATGGGCATTAATAGGCTCTGGTGCTCTGTACAGCTAGTGAAGGTAGAGTAGTTTAAACAGCTCTCTTGCATTAATAGAGAGGTGATTGGATGTTCAGGTTTTAACAGGAGACATGTAGTGTTTCTGTCTCTAAGTGTGAGAGTGTTACCTGCAGTGCACAGTGATAGGTCCATCTTGTCCAAACTGCTCTTTAGTTTTATGGACTTGTCCAATGAAGTCAATGAAACCCTCTCCAGTTTTTGGCACTCCTTGTTCGGGCCAATCAGTGAACTGGAACTGCCTGATGGTCCTCGATTGGCCGTCCTAACAGACAGACAGACAGACAGACACACACACACGTACATAAATAACTGATCGACATGCATTATTTATATCAGATGGAGCAGTGAATAAAGGCTCCAAAGGGGTGAGATAAATCATGTATCAAAGCAACATCCAAAATATAAAACTACTATAAGTAAATGATTAAAATCAATAATAAAAAAATAATGTAAAACTGTGTTGTTAAATATTGACGCTCACATTCAAAACATCACCTGGACTGACTTCTTCCATCTCCGCAACATCTGCAGACTCCATCCAACACTGTCCCAATCTAGCACCGAAATCCAGGTTCACTCATTTGTCACTCTAGCAACACCCTCCTCACTGGACTCCCCACCAAAGTCATCAACGGACTACAAATCATTCAGAACTAAGCCGCCCGGATTATCAGTGGTACCAAATCATCTGACCACATCACCTGTCATCCAACTTCAGTGGCTTGTGGTTCAATAAAACATCCAGTACAAAAACCTCCTGCTCACATACAAAGCTCTCCATCATCGAGCCCCCATCTAACTCTGCAACCTCCTTCAAGAATACAGACCCTACCACACCCTCCACTCAACTGCCACTGGACTACTGACCATCCCTACATTACTCCTCAGCACCATGGAAGCCCAAAATACCACAGTGATGAAAAGATACAGATACAGCCTCTTCAACCTGGAGAAACAGCCCTTTTTAAAACACTGGTTTTAGCGCCTCATGTTTTCATGCAAATGAACCACAGCTGACTCCGCCCCTCTCTTCCAGATTCTACCAATAGAGCAGGAAATGGATGGAAAAGGAGAAAGAGTTAGAAGAGGAGAAAGAAATGGAACTTGAAAAAGTTGAGGCAGAGAAAAAAGAGACAAAGATACCAATGAAATAAAATCAACTGGAGAGAATCAAAAGTGCACTGAGTGCTGAGTTTTACAGCACCAGTGGCTTTGGGTCCTGGTCTGTTAACACTCCAGTGCCTTTTCTGGTTCATCTGGACCTGGGCCGGCCAGATGAGCCACAACACCACAGTTGCGGTGCCACCCACTGACCAGCCCGTCCGATCAACATGGGTGAGACCAACAGTCTGGCTCAGACCCTGACACACTGGACTATATATAGAGCATAATAGCGGATGTCTAAGTCCAAGCAGAAATCACCGTGACCAGTAGGTGTGGTTAGCTGAGCTGGTGGGTTGGGGTGGGGCATTCAAATTAATCTATACATGTGATGTACGAAGCATAGAAAATCTAAAAAAAATGGATCAGCAGAAAAGGAGAGTGGATGTATTTTTTTTTCCTAATTTAAGGGTCTCCTCACACACACATAACACATTTTTGTTTTAAAAACATCAAAAACTGCATTTTGCACGATATGTCCACGTTAAGACAGACTCCATCACAACATTTAATTCCAAACTAAAAACCCATCTATTCAAGCTGGCATATTCACAGTGACTGGACACTGTACACCACACTTTTTTTTCGGTTGATTTTTTTGTTTTATATTATGTTACGCATTTTTATTGTCTGAAAGGTGACCTTGGGTAACTTGAAAGGTGCCACCAAATAAAATGTATTATTATTATTATTACTAATTCATGATGAGGTCATTCCATTTAATAATAATTCTAAATACAACTTATAACAATAAAATATACACAACCGTAGCTACAAAAATATGTAGATGTATTCTGGTGAGGTATTTTAAGCGTTTAAACTTGCACATACATTTGGAATAACCTTTTTTTTTCTTACCTCTTATCATGAAATAATTGTGACAAAGCGATTTATTCTTAATAGATTATTTGTAGCGAACAAAATGATTCCAACTGTACAGATAACGCTGTACAAAGTGACCAAACTCTGGAGCTAAAATGTGTTTGGACTTTGATTAATAACTGTTAACCTTAATTTATTAATGTAAAGGTCATGATGTAGTTCTCAGGAGCTGGTACTACTGTACATCAACTTCAGTCAGACAATATGCTGATGATTTTTACCACTTTTTACAACTTGTGTTGTCATGGTGGAGTTGTATTATGTTGTTCACACATAGTAAAGAAAACCCTTACGCTTTACACAGAAGGCAAAATCTAAAATCTTGGCACCTATGAAGTCATTTCGGGAATCACATGTGCAGTAATAAGCTAAAACAGTCCAAAATATAATGTAATATATCTGAAAGAAACTCAGTTATTTGGCAGATCTGACTTGGACAGAACTCAGGATGACACCAATGCTCTTTACCAGCTGTTACGGAGAAAGAAAATATTTGTGCGGAAACCGGCAGCACAAAGACAGAGAACAGTCTGTACTAATACGCACAAGATATACTATTAGAAAAACATAAATGAAATATATAAATGCGTATTTGGCTGGTTTGTCATGTTTTGGCAGGATATTAGCTCCATACTCCCAGCTCAACTAATACAGACACAGATGGATTCAAACCCTCTGCCTGTGATGGAAAGGCCTTGATGCCAGTTTAAATGTACTCTACTACAGAAACAGAACAGTTGAACTGCTACCACTTTGCTGCTGTTGCGTGGAACAGTAGGAGAACCTGAGCTGAGGAGAACCTACCCGGGCGTCGGTGACTTTGAACTCTCTCAGGATGTACTGAGGCATGTTGTACTCAGCCATGGGGTCCACAACAAAGTACTGGTAACGTGCAGAGCGCTCAGCGGGCCAGTACTGATGGCACTTTTCCTAAAGAACGGAGACAGAGATTCATCACAATATGTGGTTTGTGTAATATAGACTTCATGCAGCTTTTCACAGATTTTACTCCAATAGCAGAAACTCTGTACGGTCTGATGTACTGTAATTCTTATGGAAATATAATTAATATAATTACCTCGTCCCCTAAAGGTGAGGTGAGGGTATTGTTTTTGGTTAGTTTGTTTGTCTGTCTGTTTGTTGACAACTTTATGGAAAAAAAAACAACTACTGGATCAATTTCCATAACTTTTTTCAGGAAAGGTGTGAGGTGGTCCAAACTAGAATTGAATGTTTGTGAATGTAGGTGAAAGGTCAAGGTCACCAAAAATGTATTTTCACAATGTACAGAGATCGGGCAAAATCAGGAATTTCCTCTTCATTCTTGTATTCTAAATTTGCATACAGCTTATTTTTGCTCTCACTGTTAATGTGAATTGACATCAGAACATTGAAGGCTAAATTTGAAGACCCTAGGTTAAAGGTCATAGTCACTGCATCTTGTTTTGACCAAAGAGGTCAATCAGTCAATCCCTAAAAAAGTAAAATGGACTAGAATGGAAAAACCAGAGGAGATAGTGACTTAGATGCTATTATTGACAGATAGGAAACCTGGCATGGGCTTCAAAATGATGTCATGACCTTTGGTTTTGAGTGACCTCGAAAGGTCAAAATCAAAGTCCCATGATTATAAATGGTCATAACTCCTAAAACAGTGGTGATAAGTACTCAGTTACTATTGTTGACAGATAAGAAACTACACGTAGACTCCAAGATGGCATCATGGGCCTTGACCTCGAGTGATGTTGAAAGGTCTCACGTTTTGAGAGGGAGATGTCCATTAAGAGCTAAAATATTTGCAACGGGCAGGGTTTGTTGTACCTGGCACCACTTGTTATATAATATAGTCGTATTTACTGGTATTATTTTTTGTATACTATATGCATGAACATTCTTATGCACTTCATCCTGTTGCTGCCTTAACCAGTGAGTTTCCCCATTGTGATATAATCCTCTTGGTTATATCTTATATGAATTTACATTGATCAAGAGCATGACCTGTATTAAGATTATAAATTACAGTGATTATTAGTTAAAGATTTGTTTGAAATACTTCATGATACTGTCCATTTTGTTACTGAAGGTGACAGGATGTGCCCTGGTGTGTTTGGTTGTGTCAGTGAAAATCCTGACACACTGACACACACACACACACACACACACACACACTCAGTTTACCTTCAGGGATTTGCAGCAGAAAAACATTGTAGGAAGAAGGCTGGCTTTTTATCCTACAAAAAACTTCAGTTTTCAGTCTGTATTTCATGAGGCTCCAGGTTTTAAGGCAGGAAAATAAGCATGGTTAAGTTCTGGTACCAGAGCAACAGGATTAATGTATAAAATGAGTTACAGACTGTATTACAACTGCAGTCTACATTTTGTCCATTGAAAAACAGTTTTTCTGATTTAGTGCATAATCATTTAAGTGCATGTAGGTTAGGTGCATTTAAGGAGTAATATTAAACGAGACATGACATGACACAATGGTGCAGTGATAAACATTGTCACATCATAGCTGGAGCCCCTCTATGTGGATTTGTCATGTTCTCCCTGTAGAGAACAGGCCTGGTACTTCAGCTTGTTGCATTATTTTGGAACATTTTGCGTCTGCACCACTGGAAACCCATAACTTCTATCTTTCCCAACTAAGACTTTAACATACAGGTTTTTGGTTACAATGGTAATTTAATTATAATGGTCATAATTTTAATTTATGTTACGACTAACTGCAAATTTATATTTGTGATATCAGAGGAGGCATGGACAATTACCCGTCCCATCTCACGCAGCTTAGTGAGCATGACCACGATGGTGGAGTTGTTCTCCCACAGCATTCTCCAGAAGTCCTCTGTGGTCTCAGCTAACGGGCCCTGGGTTGCGATGTACGCTTTCTGCTGCCTGCAAATTGGAACAGAAACATAGGTGTATTTATTCCTCAGTGTTCTGACAGCTGTACTGTAATTTGGTTTCCATTTCAGCTTTCCTCTTCTTCAGCTCCAGCTTTAGCTCTTGTGCTGAATTTCATTTTTCTATAAAAAAAAAAACAAAACAACCCACAATGTTGTGGTAGGAATTTTAGTCATCATAAAACACCCTCGTACAGACTTATGTTCACTGTTCAGCCTGATTTCACTAGATTTTTCTTCAAATGTGTGTGTGTGTGTGTGTGTGTGTGTACTGGTGCATAAAAGTGGCCATTACAACAGTTGAAGCACAACAGTATAATGTGATGGGCATCTTAATGTGCCTCAGAGAATAACCAGCACTCTTATCAAACCTGTCCACTCCCTCTAAAATGTACAGCTGATACAGACAAAGCAGAGCATTAAAATATGCATTAAAATATACTTAATTCTGATGGGTCAGTGATGGTATTTCACAATCTGCTACTTCTCCATAACAGGGTGTTTCTATCAGGATAAAGATGTACAGATACTCTGTAAACCAGCCATTGTAGATAACGATTAGAACTAAAGGAAGTAATAAAATTGTTATTAAATAAACTAATCATTTCCATATAAACCTTCTTATTAGTTTTCCATCAGCCTTGTTGGGATTATTTTGCTTTAATATGTGGTCTGTTGTACATTATCCATTACATGTGGGTGTTTATCTACAAAAACAGTACTACATAATTAAACCTAATGTCAATAAAATGTGCCTCTGGTGAACATTATTGCCTCTGTGTAATATTGAAAACCTCTCAAATAAAAACAAATATGAAAATCTTCTTTTACACACATGTGTTTTTGATATTTTACTTTAGTTCATGTTGGTTGAACTGAAAATGTTCCCCTAAAAAAAAATTAGCTCGGTAACCCTGTTAGTAGCTTTAGTGGGACATATTTTCTAAGTATCCCTGTGATATCTTTACTTTTTCATTCATCAATTAAGGGGACTCATAGATAAACCAACCAAAGTGTTTTTTTTAAATACTGTGTATGATTCTCATTGTTAAAAATAGATGGCACCGTAACACAATATGAAAATGATTGTCAAAGTACCTGTGAAGCTGCAGTATAAGAGTATTGTTTGCTAATAACAATTTGTTTTGAGAGAATTAAACACAGGAAAATAAACAGATACCGTTATAAATGTATCATGTAATTGATAGAAATACAGTCAAAGAAAAACAAAGTGATGATACACCTGTGAATCACATCCTCAGGAGAGACTCTTAGTCCAGAACTATTTTCAACAAATTTCTGCACATTTACAGTATGTTTTTAATGTGGACATAACATGTCAGTCTGATCAAATAAAAGTAAATAATTGAGTAATGTCACAGCATGAACTGAACTGACAGAGTTAATATATAGTGAAATGTTCAGAAAAAAAGAGTTGGAATGCATTTCTACTGGGTGAATGTACACGTAAAACATCATCTGCAATTCATCTACAATGTAATGTACATAAAAAGTACAGCCGTACCCATTTGAAGCACCCTGACTCTACATTATTTGTATTCTGTAAAATACACTGCTTCAATTTAGCTAGAATTAACTTTTACTACAGCAATTAATACAGTCTCATTCCAGTCTTTGATTTTCCACAACAGCAAAATGAAGCCCCCGTCTTAAATATTTAATATTACACATCCCCTTAAAATAAATTTGATGAGTCAACTGTGGGTAATGAGTGCACTGATATTTAAAGGCTTTTCCTTGAACACAGAACCTTTTTAACAGCACAGTTAAAATGACAGATGCTGTCCCAGCTGCTCAGCCTCCTCTGGGTCACGTACTGGAGTAGTAACATGACTCAAACACTGGGGGGCAGCGCTGATGCGTTCATTTGATGAAATGGGAGTCAGAGTGGAGTGTATGTACCCACTGCTTCTGTTATCTGTACACATCAGTGCTCTAACATCTGTGTGCCAGTAGTGGCTGCAGGCTCTGTTGTTTTTGGTTCTGTGTCCTGCTCTCAGTTTTACCCCTGCGCAAAACAACCACACAAACTATTATTTGAATATGTTAAAATATAAAAATCAAATAAACTTAGTAACCAAATCTGCAGGGTTTTGCTGGAACTAAAGCTCCTCTAGCTTTACCTTTTTGTTTAAGCTCACTGCTGCTCAGTGATCAGAGGAAAACGGTGACTAGCAGCCTTTGTATGCTGTCAGATCTCTGGTGTGGAGGCAAATGGGGGAGCTGCATCACTGCGAACCTCTGTGCATTCAAGCAAACAGATGCTTTGGTGGCTAATGAGAAGCAAAACTTTCTTTAACAACTAATGTTTCTGTAGTCTGATTAATTACCAAAATAAATCTTCTCTTGAAATTTAAAGGTTTGGTGTTAATCTTCTAATGGTGAAAGTCCAGACTGGATAAATACCCACCATGCAAAAAAAAATCCTTCTCAGCGTAAATGTATGTTTTGTTCTTTGGACTTTTTCATTACAAGATACTAATGGATTCATAGTAAAATCTAACAGATGAAGCTGGGTGGCACCTATTACACTGCTCTAAATTTTTTTAAGTATCTGCTTCACACATTCAATGTGTTAAATCTTACATACTTTAATAAGATGAATCAGAAAACAAATGACTTTAATGCTGGTTAACTCAGGTTTTGAATATATATGATGGTGTGTTATTCCACATATATGCTGTTTTATGTACATGTATACAATGGATCTGTAAATATTTCACTAGAAAGAACCTGTAAAGTGAATGGATCATAATGTGCAGACAGTGGTTTTAAGTAGATCTGAGACCAATATTCCTTTAGATAGATAGATAGATAGATAGATAGATAGATAGATAGATAGATAGATAGATAGATAGATAGATAGATAGATAGATAGATAGATAGATAGATAGATAGATAGATAGATAGATAGATAGATAGATAGATAGATAGGTAGGTAGGTAGGTAGGTAGATAGATAGATAGATAGATAGATAGATAGATAGATAGATAGATAGAGACACTTTATTAATCCTGAGGGAAATTCAAGAATCCAGAAGCAGTACACGCACTAAAAACAGTGCAATAAGTACAACCACAATTTATTCAAGATAAAGGAAATACCCTCATACAATCAAGACCATATAACTATATAAAGTCTAATTGACTAAAACTTATTCTCTTGTTAATTCTAAGAATTTCACATTTTGAACTCAGACTTATCTTGGAAATTTGAGCCAACCAGCATTTAAGACTTGAGTTTTCTTTATCATTAACACATGTGGTATGTAACGTTTCACTAGTTTTATTCCAGAAGCATTTTCCTTGTAGACCAGTGTAATTAAACCAGGAATAGGGAGGCATTTGTCATATGCTCAAGGAGAAACTTGGTTTGTCTGTGGAGGCATCCAGCGCTATACATTTAAATAACTTATTCTAAGGCTACAAAACATATTGAATATTATTATTTTAGTGTGATTAGATGCTTAATAAAAATATAACTATGAATAGTGTATTACGTTCATGATGTTTGATCCTCAGAAATCTAAGTTCAAGTACAGTGATGCCCATGCATTTGTGATACGTTACATTAAGAATTACTCTTAAGACAATGTAGGGAAATCATTGAAATACTCTGAAATTCAAAATTGGACATTGTCATCTACCTGCTCTTACAGTACCATACAACATCTGAGCAGCACTTAATACGAATAAACACATTCAATAAAACAATTGTTATAAGACACACAAAAAACACTGATATTCACTATTTGCAGCTTCATAATAGCCATGAAATCTCTCTGTGAATCACTGTTTAAAATAGATAAAAACCAATATGACCTCAGTGAAACACAAGATTGGCCTCATATTTAATGTTTGAGGAAATAGTCAGTTGCCAGATAAAGGGTTAAGTCACTTAACTCTGCCAAGTGTTGTTTTCCAGACCAAAATCAAGTCATTCCATGACTTTTATTCATGTCTGTGTTCGTACAAATGCCAAAACAAAAGCTGGCTCACATTAAAAAAGCTTTTGTGATTTTCTAAAATGTCCATTGTAGGAGTAACCCTACAAACAGGAGGACAGAAGGAGGACAGAATGACTTTGTTGGGGAGTATTTTGAAGTGCAGAGTAATCCACATTTACTCTGGTGAATACTTTCTGCAGCGGAACTGCATTGTTTGGAAGAGTGGTAATGAAGGAATGCGTCACCTATTGTAACAGTGTGAGTCACTGATGTGGATTAATTATTCTTTGACCATAATGGCATTGTATGACACAAAGGATGAACACACATGGGGCAGATACAGACATGCATTAATGTTGAAGGGATTCATTCATAAGAGATTTGTTAACAATAAGAAAAACATCGAACAAAACTAGCGACAAAACCACGATTCAATGATGAATCAAAATATAGCTTTAGTAAGCTACTGTAGATAGACTATTTTATCTACAAACAAGTTAAAAGCTTAACAAAGAAACAAACAAAAGTCATTGTAAGACATTTAACCGTGATTTTTATTGATTTGTGAACTCTACAGGAGTGAAAACAAGTCTAGTATAAAATACATTTGGTGCTGCCAAAAGAGTTAGTCCATTCCAGAGAATGCCAGTCGACGTTTTCACTCCTGAAAACTTTCATTTAACACTTGTCTGCATTTTCTGTTCGAATACCAAATGAATCGGACAAAATTCTAAACATCTATTCAACGTTATTCTATGTTTTGACATAATGCCTATCAGCCCTATTGATCGTGCATGAAAAGAGGATGTAGTCACTGTCATGCCATCATTTGTTTTGTGGATGTACTTTTAACCCTTTGATGCATGAATTATGAGAAACTTAATCAAGATTTTTGCCTGTTTTTATTGCTCTTTAGGCATGAACAAAACAATGTGATTGAAATATTTTAATAAACCTATTTTTATGGAGTTACACAAATGTCCACTCAACTGGACAACATGTGTTTAAGCTTTGAACCAAAGGAACATGTATTTAAAATGCAATATCAGAACACTATGAAATAAAAAAATTTTAATGCAGTTTTTGTTTAAGAAGAGACTGTTAATTACAGTCTAATAACAAAAAATTAATTTACATATAAACATGTTAGTGCAGATCAGGTATTAAGAACAGACCAGTTACAGTAATGATATGAACTGACTGATATGGAACTAAAACAACAAAACCCATGACTATACAAGAGAACAACTGTAGAATAACTGTCCACTGTAGTGACCAAGATGCATCAAAAGGTTAAATCTTGGTCGTCTTTGCTGTATTGAAGGGGTGATGGTATGCAGGGTGTGATTTGTCAAAAAAAAAAAACAGAGAGGTGTGTGTGTGTGTGTTTGATACTTTGTCACTTAACAGTTATTCACCCAAGAGAGTGAATTTTATTCAACATTTTGTCATATTATGTTTTTTTTCCTCTTCAAGAGTGATTTTTATTTGATACTTTTGATATTTGTTAGAATCCTTCTGTATGAGCGTTTTGTGTTGTACTTTGTTATTAAACTTTATTTTATTTTGAGTTGTGCATTTGGGTTCAAACCCTAGTTCAGTCTTGACATTTGTATTCTCCAAACTCTCTCAGAAGCAAAGGTATGTCTGATACCTGAGCAGCAACAGTTTTTTGAATGCTGACAGTTTGTCACCATGTGCTCGTCTTCGTCTGATGGCCATCTGGAGGGGTTTAGGGCAGCACAGGCAGCAATTATTATACAATGTATTTATGTGCATGGTGGATGTTCAAGAGTTCTGAAACAGCCGACAGTTCAGTTCAGGTGAAAGTTAATGTCAGCAATGTAAGCTATAGGTGGAAGAAAACTGTCACAACCTGCCTGTTATTTAATTTGATTTTTAATCACAGACAGGGTTGTCACCTTCAGGGATGAAATAAATTCAGCAAAGATAGGGATATATAAAAAAAAAGAGGGGGGGGTTGAATCGTCCCACCTCGTCCGAGGAATCATACCCCAGTGTTGTATAACTACCCCTAACTTAATGTAAATATAGACCCCAATGTAAACTATTAACTGTTAAACACCCTAATTTGAAAAGTGCAATACGCTACTGATTTAATGCTACTGTAATATTAGGTAACGTTGTTACGTAAAGCTAACAAGCCGACTTCATGTAAGATCTGCCTGACAAAATTTGAGTGAGCTGTCAATCAAGCCCACACATATGACAAGACATCAAACCCCTCTGTCAAAAGTGAAATCTTATTCAAGCAATGATAATATAACATCAGTGCATATAGTGGACAAGTAAAAATATAGTGGATGAAACCAGAGAAAACAGACTCAATATTTTAAAATAATCATATAAATGCACCCCAGTTGGAGCCAGTGAAATACACTTTAACATACTTTATAATGGAATATTGAATTTGCTACCTCTTGAGTAAAGTGGGGTACACACATAAGGATTTTTTTTTTAATCTGAAGAGATTTTTTTGTGTGTTCCAGACCCCCAACGTGAAGATAAAAATCAGGCATTGAACAGTTTTGATCGCACTGGGTGTGGTATGCTCTGATAATCTCAACACAGCACACCACACACATAACAATTCTGTTCCAATGCAGATCTAAAATCTAGTCCTTCATCTTGTGTGACCAAACGTGATCTAACAAAAATGAGGAAGGGGAAACAGTGTGGTGTCTCTTCAGATGAGGGTGATGAAGAAGTTTTGCTGACACCGTTTATAACATGACTTATTAACTAAAAGATTGGTATCACACAGGTACCATGGTCTGCCTGTTGGCTAATATAATGTTCCCCTGCCCAATCTGAAGCTCTCCAAATCAACTTCCCCAATATCCTTTATATAAGTTTGGTTTTATCCACACAAAGCCCATTGTTCCTTCACAGCTTCCTCAACATTGTTGAGCCAGACTCCTCGGACTCCATTAAAACATACATATTCGAGACCTTTCAACCATACATATCAAATCACATATGATCTTTCAGACACAACAATAGCAACAATTGCTAAACACAACATCACTACGCAACGCAACATGGAAAAGGACATACAAGAGGAGCAAATGATGGTGTTCATGGGACCATTTTTGATGGAAAAATCCACAATTTATGAAGTGCACTGAACTTTATATGCCAAGTCCACCATGGTTGTTTTTAGTTTTGCCTGCTTCCCTGTTCCTCAGTCAGCTCACTTCTTGATTGGCTACATTCCATTCTAGGTCACATTTCACAGAGCTGTGACTTGGGAGTCGTCAACTTTCTCCATAAACATAAACAGTATAATATTTATGATTGTTGGCCCTGACCTGTTTTAGAGTTGATTATCGAGACAAATTCACTTTTAACACACCTCAGCCCAAAGGGATAATGTAATAAAAAAAAATTCGAAAGACATAAGATAACCTGGCATTTGCTGTCCATGGTTGGGAAGGGGGTAAAATCAGAAAAGATGTAATGTGACAATAAAATACAATGACTCACATAAATCAAACAATGTAGAAAAATAACATTCCTAGCTAGTCTGACTTTTGCAGAAATTCTAAGAAAATAATCATATTAACAAAACTTTAAAGATCACTTAGGACTAGAGATGTCCCCATCAGGTTTTGTTGCCTCCAAATCCAAGTCCTCTGATTTTGATTTGTTCTGATCTGATACTTCTATAATACATCAAAAATTGGAGAGTAACTAACCCGATCCAAGATGTTCCTTTGTTTTATCCACCTTATTTTTATTTATTCAATCCAAGCAGTGAGTGTGAGTGTCTTTGATTCTCTACAGATGATTTTCTGAAGCTCCTCCTTTGATCAGTGTCTTTGTCTCTTTTTCACTGATCCAACACTCTTTTTCTCAGAACTGCACTGATGTATACTCTGTTCCAGTGTGAGCTGCTTCAACTTTTCCAGTTTCATTACTTTTTCCATCTTCTCCCTCATTCCACAACGTCCTACTTCACTGACGAGCTCCACCACATCAACCCTCTGCCCCTCCTATCAAAAAACACGATTAATGTCTATAGACTTTAATATTAATCAGTCAGTTAAATATATATTATTTTTGATCGCTGATTGGGACATAATAAATGATTCGGATCTCGTTTGAAATCATGTGATCAGACCAGGACATCCCTACTTGGGATAATTAGACGTTTCATGACTACCAGTGATGCACAGGTTGACGCGAAGTGAGTGGGGGGCCCGCGGTCACCTGCAGTTGCGGGTCATTGAAAAATATTTGTAATGATATTCCGGTTGCGGTCAGTCAGGTCATTTGAGATAAACATTCAAATAATCTGGTAAATGCGCTTTATTAACTCAACTTCCATGCAGTCCAAGTTGCCGGCGGGCTAGTTAAAAAAGCGGTCGGTCGCGGGTCGTTTATCATCACTGAAGACTACGTCATTTGATCATAAAAATACTCAGTTTGTGTACACAATCTGATCATCTAAATACTCACATTTTCTGATCTGCCAAGAAATCAAGCTTGACCTTGATTTTGATGTACTGCAGAAGATGTTTATGGAAATGGTAAAATATAAGAAAAAAAAAATTACTGTTGTTTCATGTTATTTATTTATGAAGTTTATGTTTATGTCCTTAATGGGAGAATAAAACACCATTTTCTAAAAAGCCCTGATGCAGAAAACAGTGAATTAACATTATCAATCAGCTCATTTTATCCCAGATTTCTTCCCAAATAATAATATTAAGTGCTAAAACATGGCTGGTAGTCACAGCAACTACAGAGGACTGATAAAAACAATCAGCCACTGTAGATGGAAAACAGGAATAAAACACTCTACTTTTATTTCATGTGTGACGTTGCTCACTGCCCCGTCTGACAATGTTAGGCAACTTACTTTATTTGCTACAAACCCATATATTTCAAACCCACATATATCCCATTTTCTTTTTGTTACTTTTCAACAGCTTCCTTCATATTTGTCATTTAATAAAGACACAGCTAAAAAACAGTCTCACAAAATAAGTGACCAAACGACAAAAGTGCAATCAATACTTATAAATGTTTTCTGCAGGACTTGCACAGGTAATGATATACTACTGTCGAGCATCAATAAGCTGAAATACTACAGCTGATATATCATTGAACACCTCTACTAATCATCATAATCATGTCTATCCCCTCACCTTAATCTATCCTAATCCCCAGTGTTCACTTTAAAGACCGAACTCCGAGAGCGTTACGGCTCACAGCATCTCAATCCACTCTTAATTACTGCAACAGGAATTAGAGAGGAATTACAGGACACTGCTGCCTCCTTCCCCATCCTCCCTTAGGTGAAGGTGCCCAGGGGACTTCATTAGGTGCTGACAGCCAAGAACATGTACAACACCCTCGCTGCAAGTAAAAGAGGAAGTCCTCATTCATTAGACTCTGCTTCACTTAGACAGCACATGGAAAAGTATTTCCAATTACTATTTAGATTTTTATATATATATATAAAATAACTGCTTTGTTGAGAAGCCTCTGATTGGCTATCTCTCTGACATAAGACTATATTAGTGATGTCTTACAGCACATGTTACTAGAGCAGGCATGTTCGCAACACTCTGCTAATTACACTGTGACAAAAATATGTTCAAGCACACAGGGGTACACATGCTAATATAAAAATATAAGGCCTACGTAAACAGAGATCTGGTATGTGTACTCACTGGCCTTCTAAGACTACTGTATAATCTCTTAATGAATTCCTCACAGACATACCTCAATAATTCCTGGTATGCATACATATGACTAATTGTGTGCATTACCTCTAAGCGATGCATTATTGGTGTTAGGCTAATCTACAAATTAATGTGTGATTATCATGTGCAGTATTAGATTTAAAGGATATCTTACAATTATAATAAAGAAGCAACTGAATAAAAGCCTTCTAATAATGAATGTAAATGTAATACAATGAAATAAGCCAAAATATGCCCATGAGTGCCTGGTTGTTGACTGCATTATGCATTATCAACTATTCTCTAACAATAGGACTAAACTAAAAATGAATTAACATGTAGAGATGGGAATTACTAACAATTGAACAATTCCACTTCCATTATTGATCCAATTTCTTATTGACTCATCGGCTGAGGAAATAACAGAGTACAAATGGGCCTGTTTGGACCACATGTCTTTTATAGTTCCATCTCTGCATAACATGTATGTAAAATATACAATATGCACAAGTAATAATTTACTTAAATAAATGTAAATAGAAATAATAATAATTTCTTTGAATAAATGGAAGCTTTGCTAGTGTTCCAACTGGCCCTGGTGTCATATGTTTGTGTGACCTACAGCCATACTTTGGAACGTTTCTGACATGTTCTAAACCAAAATGATGCAGTGTATGTCTGACATCATCATGCATGTGCAATTAAATCAGAATCGAGAAGCAGACTCATCAAGCAGGCAGGCAAATTATTCCAAGGAATTAAGCAACTGGGAACTGGTTCTCAATTCCCATCCCTATGTACATGTCTAGTATATTTCCCCAAAAATGTCTGACTTTCATTTGTGTTCAGCTCATCCAATCATCATGTTCTGCTTAGTTTGTTTTGTCATAATCATTCGATGATACAATAGTGGGTGAGTGAACAATCACTGTGAAGGGGCGAATTAAAGCAAATGATCGATGTTTTGTTCTGACCAATTATGACCAAACTGAGTCACAGAATCAACACTGTAGCTTCAGTGACAGTGGGTTTTATCTTTGCTTTTCTATATGTAGCAGCAAGAACCAGCACAAAGTATATGTGAAACGTTAGCGGTCAAAGGGTTACGCCACCCCCAGATTAAATTGAGTGTATCCCCACAGTCCCCAGACTTGACTAAGTGTGTGGAAGCGTCTTCCTGACGACTCAGTCACCGAATATATCTGCTCCGACCGCAGCTTGGTTTCGTGGCGTAGCTGCAGTCTGCTGGAGCCACCCAAAGATTTTGGCCAAAGTTAATTAATTTACTTGATCCCCCCCCCCCCCCCCCCCCCCCCCCAATTACTTTCCGTGTGCAGGACAGTTCATCTGATGTTATGACAGTGTAATTTTTTGTCAAATGTAACTATTGTGATTGCATTAAACTACACACTGAGGGAAAAAACTATAAATCACCCCTGTGAGTCTATCTTCCCTGTTTTCAGGGGTGTAACAGAAGTACTAACCATCACACCACCACTACGCCCAATATGTTACAAATGTACCAAACAGACAACACAAAGTGAAAACACAAAGTAAACATTTTTTTAGCATCTACAGTAGAACTATAATGAAATATTACAGATGAAATATTTACAATTACTCAATACTTGAGTTCAACAACTTAAGAGTAATTCTTAATGTAACATATCACAAATCCAGGAGGTTTCCACTGTCATTTTGCACAGTTGCTCATCAGTTAAACTAATTCCAAGATAAACTGGGCAACTACTTTATGTTTCAAATATGGTTTTCACTTGAAGTAATTTACTAATTTACACGAGCCAAGCCACGCTAGACCCTCATAGAGGCATCAAATCTCATGTGCTACCATAGTAGTCTAGTTACACTCAATGTAACTTTTGGCTAGATTTCCCTGAAACTGGCCAACGAATCATGGTCAGAGGGCGGGCGTAATAAAGTGACGCTGCAACGATACAGAGAAAGACAACCGAAAACAAACTTGTTGGTTGGGGGTTTTAAACATGGCACCTTATTGGTGCAGGTGAGAAGTCCTCCCCCTGGCAATTGTCCTGCCCCACCAAGTACCTAATACTAAATCTGGGGCTGACTAAGGTTCTAATAATTCATGCATCAAAGGGTTAAAAGTACATCTACACACAATTGATGACGTGACAGTGGCTACGTCCTCTTTTCATGCACAATCAATAGGACTGACAGGGATTATGTAAAAACATAGAATACATTGAAAAGATGTTTAGAATTTTGTCCTATTCATTTGGTATTTTGGTATTGGATCGTGGACATTGTTGTATTCACCATCACTACTAATGTTGTGTTTCAGAAGTGATGTTCAAAGACAAGGTAATGGAAGTGCTGACATTGCTTGTATAGTGTTTTGTCAAATGGCAGCAGCAAGCACTCTGGAAATGTAGACCCATATCTTTGAATATGTAAAAATATATTTGCTTCAACCTAGATTCTGACTTTCAGTGTCTAGAAGGCTAAAAACCTTCCATGATGAACTATATAATGTGCTGGCATCAGTCATGTAGGGTCATCGGGTGATTTCGAGAGCATGACCCCAGTGACAGGCTGTACTACTACTACAGTAAATCAAATAGATTGATAGATGTATTAGTGTGGATGGGTTACATTATTCTTACTTTAAATGACCCTAACTAGTTAATGTACGGATGTAGAGGAGAGTAACATTGACTGATGTCTGTCTCTTCAATTCCCAGCATAAAACATTTGCTGTCACGAGCAGCATCACAGAAACATTAGCGTAATAAATTCATTTCTGTGGCTTGTCACTCTGCTCAAACAGACTATCCGTGTAAAAGAAGGCAGAGCAGGAGAGAATTAACAGGCCTGTCAATAAGACCAATTTGTTTTGCAGACTGACACAACAAAAGGGTGGGAGGCAGTGAAACACTAGACTCTATGTCAGCCTATAATTTACTGCTGTCAGCAGGGAACGAGAAAGTCCACATCAATGCTCATTAGAGGTGCAGCTGCTAAACTTCACTTGTTTGTTACTTTGTTTAGCCTTTTATCACCCACTAGTTTCATGGTGACCTGTTAAGGGTTAAGATGCAGGAATAAGAAGTTTAATCTAATGTAGTTTAGGTTGTCGTCTGGTGGTAAACACAGAAACTAAGAGTGTGTCCGAATAGTCCTCTTTGCTTAGAAAGGTTTTTAACTAATATGAGTGAAATAATGGCGTACCAGCTCTGATAAAAGCTGTCTAAATTCTGTAAAGGGAACCACGATATCCAGTAATTCACTGAGGCAGTAATGTTGGCTAACCAACATGTGGTTCAGGTGACCACATGCAACCCAGTTCAGTCTCAAATGGGCCTAGTAAAATAAATACTAACCTATAGATAATGACTACTCCAAAGTTTTTTTTACTTTTGTTTTACTTAAAACAAGAAAATTACATAAAAATGGTTACATTTACAAAGTATGCTTTCACAAAAAATTTAACATGGACAAACATCAACAACCTGAAGGAAAAATAAGTGCAATTTTAATAATATTATGCTTGTTAGTTAATCTTTTTTATCTGTAGACCCAGCTCTACTTCAATCTATGTTTGTAATGCAAAATATAAATGATAAACTGAGACATAATATTGCTAAATTGCACATATTTTTCTTACACATGACATGTCAGCCTGTTCATGATCATGTTCACATTTTTACGGACAGTTTATAATTCAGTTCATAATTCAGTTCATAATGCAATCTGATCTTTTTCACTATAAAACGTCTAAAGAATGTTGGAGTTGACATTATTTATAGGTGATAATGTTATTATTGTACTGGTCTGGCCAACTTCAGATCGCATTAGCTGAGTTTGACACCTTTGCTTTACAGACTTGAGTCAGATCTTCACAGCCTATAGTCATTCATTAAATTTGTCTCTGTCAACTACAGATACCTTGATAAAACAGTGAACTGGACACATGATATTGAACAGGAAGAGAAATACAGCCTAAACAGGCCAGATTTACTATATTTATAGGCTGAAATGTTATCATAAATGTAGAGGGATGATGTATAATTCAACTAGTAAACTCAACGTTGAGATTTATTTTTATACAATTATTTTGCATACTTCAAGATCTATATAGACAAGTATATTGTCAATATGGATTTTTTTTTACATCATTGCCTGCATTTACATCCTGCATTAAGACACTGTAGTTTAACCGTAGATGACAGACATATGATCTGTCCTGCTACAGTACCACTCCTATCTTCATGTGCTGGAGTTGTGTCTTTTCATACCTGTATCCATCGATGAAGCTGGCGTTGATGTAGTCGGAGCCCTCGACACCTCTGATTGGCTGCAGGCAGACGCGGGTAGACTCAAAAGGCATGATGTTCACGAGGCGGTTTTTGAATTTGTTGCACGGCAGGTTGGCACTGATGAATCTTGAGGTATGTGCTTTAGAATTGGCCAGTTTCTATGGATGCAAAGATGAGGACATATCAGTATGAGACAACAATCCTCACCCAGTAAGCAGAGTCTAGACTAGACTAGAAGATAAATGAGCCACAAAGACCGGTGAATAATAACCTTTATCAACATTTGTTGTCTAACGTCAGCTGGCACTATATTTAACTAATAACTACAAAATATATCCACTTGTCATATTTAGCATGAACCAAAGACTCCCAAAATGGCTTGAAGGCAGATCTAAAAGGACTGGTAGCTGAATTCTCATGAATAAATCTGGTAAAATATGAAGAGGTTTGACCATGAAGAGCCTTGAATGTTAACGTATCAAAGTGAATTCTGAAGTCCACCAGAGAGGCTAAGACTGGCAAGCTTTTCTAAAATCCCAATTCCAATCTTAATGCTGCAACTGGATCAACTGTGGGCAATTTGGACAGGGCTAGAGAAGACCAAAATATAAAGTATTGCAGTAATTTAAGATAAGGAAGTGGATAAGAGATTCCAAACCAGAGTGACAAATGTTGATTGGCTTAAATTTTGAGATTTTTCTCAGTTGATCACCAAAAAACACCTGGACTTTTTGTGTGTGATCTCATACATGGCTTAAAATGCCTTTGTGGTGAAATCATCAAAATAGGATTGCTTCTATTATGTTGCTGTTCAGCTGAAGAAAGTTATCTGACATCTGGAATGAAATATCAGTGAAGTAGTTAAGTGGTGATTTACCTTCCCCTGAGATGGACGGCACAAGCAAGTGTCTGACAAACTAAACTGGTGATTGCGAAACTCATAAAACCATCTGTATGATGACACATAGAGACACATACACAGTACAGAGGAATGAATGGAACTAGGGAGTGAGATCACTGGATACCCAAGACTGAAGGAATGAAACCATTTTTAATGCTGTATCCTTAAAGCGACATCCATTGTGCCCTCCATCAACCTGAGGTTTGTAAAGCGCTCCTAGGCTTGGTTGAGTACATTGTGTGAACAGGGTTGTCAGAGGGCACAGGGAGCCAAAACTGTTATTGATGCATTAAAATGATAAACTCTGAACCGATTCCTCTTTGTTCTCTGACTTCAAATAAAATCCTGGTGCCACACGTTACAACACCTCCCAAAAATACAGTCAAAGTCAAAACAAACCCACACAAATCTGTTGAGGCTGAAGTCGACAGCTCCATGCCAATGCATATCAAAGTGAGGAGAATAAAACTTTTAAAAGCCAAATTCTGATTGAGAATGCAGTGCTTTTCTCTTTCGGACCGGCTTTGCTGACAGGCCTTAATGTGATTCCCCTGCACTGCACAGGCAAGTGTCAATTTGAGGACTGTTTAGGAAAGAAACTTGCAGTGAGCAAAGGATCAAAACCTAATTATGCTCTGTCCAGATTTACAACCATCCTACTTGCTTGAACAAGCAGCATAATTCGGGTTTTGAACTACCACCTTCACATGTGGCTGCATAAAATCAGGGTAGTGTTGTTGAGGACAGTGCACTGCTAAGCTCATCCCATGTATGAAACCACCTAACCCAATACCAAGGACCTTCTTATCTCCAGGCTGTCAGACATCCATTCTGTCCCCTTCCTGTCCTGCCTTCTCCTTCTGCCTGTCAACTGAAGCTCACATGTTAAGCTCTGACGTCCAAAAGCTGCTCCTCTGTGCAGCGTTTGGACGTGATGTCTCCTGTTATACAGGATAAAAAAGAAAATCCTCTCTCTCTCTCTCTTAGCCTCTGCTTTGACCTACTGTAGCTACTGTAGCTGTAGGCATCAGTTTTTCTGGGTTTCTTGTGAGCTCACTTTCAGTTGGGTGGTTTAGGTAATCTTGAAAACCACACAAGGCCTTAGGGTTGGTTTGGCCTGTTGAGAAGAACTGACATGACCAGCAATAAATATATAAATCAGCACAGGGTTGAAGGATATATTAGCCATAGAAAGACTACTCAGAATTTAGATACTGCTCTTTATTTCATATAATACCTCATAACATGTATAGCGATATCATTATTCTGACAATTCAGGAGTCAGAAGAAGAAGCAATATGGAGCAAAAAGAAGATTATAACAATGACAACGGACCTGTGCTATGTTCATCAATAAGGTCACTTGATAAAACAGACATATGGGTGCTTCGATGAAACTGGCTTAAATTCAACTCAATTTTTATTTGTAGAGCACGAAATCACAACAAGCTAGTCTCACAGAGCTTTACAGAGTTGGTTTGAAAAAAAAAAAAAAATCAAGAAAAATTCCAAAAGCTCAGTGGAAAGGGAGAAACCTGAGGAGAAGGACAGTGAAGGGGGGATCCACTCCCATGGATGGACAGGCTATAGACTAGGGCATTAATGACTTCAGATTTTTTCAAGTCGAGTTATCCGTTAATAGAGTCGAAGTCGAGTCGATGTGTCGTGATGACGTCATCACATTGTCAGTGGAGGAACAACGCAGACACACGTCTGTCCAGCAATGAGCAATTTGTATTAAAGTTCACTGCAAGGTAACAATGTCCACTGACAAGACACAAGCATCAGCATTTTAACCTCAACAAAACAAAGGCTAATGTTAGCTAATAGAGTTTTCTTTTAAATTTAACTACACAACATCAGTAGGGTGAACACTTGTCCACATTTTGTCTGGACCCACAGCTCTAAAACTGAACCATCCAGACATGTGCCATGCGTCCTTACTTTTTATATTAAGTGCAAAAAGTTTAAGGCAGCGGTCGCCAAGACGCACGCCACACTGTCCACATAATGTTTGGACAAAAAACAACATATTGTCTTAATGTGTGTTGTCTGTGCTGCTGCTCATAACACTCAGGTTAGCTAACCGATGCTTCTCACTACACTGGTGTTGTTTGTACTTCATTGTTGCAGCTTAACTACAGTTTTGTTGTACATTTATATTCTGATTCTCTAGAAACACCCAAGGAACATATTTTCTCATTTTATGAAGTGTATATTCATTATTTTGAGTGTATGCTCTCTCCAATGTTATGATAAACTTTTTGTGTTTTTGTGTGCATGAATTTTGTATTGTGTAGTTTTGTAATCTGGATAACTTTTCTACTCCAATGAATATAATGAGCGTATTTCTGTGCCCTGTTGCATCACCGAGAATTTATAGACTGAATGTTTATCTGCCCCTGCTGGAAAAGGATCAAACTGACATTCAAATTAGTTTGTCTGATAATCTTACACTTTGTCTTTGTCTACATAGAATAGAATAAATATTAAAAATGAATAAAATGAAAAATAGCAAAAGAAAAAACCTGAGACATTGACAAACTCTAAGTATGAAACATCTTTCTTCTACAGACCAATTTCACATCAGAATGATAGCAGAGAACCTCAGAGTGACACTCAGGGGATTCTGCATTGAATTTCAGAAGTGAAGGCTGCTACATTGCCAAATGAGCTCTGTTCCATCTAAAATCATATTGATATTCAAAGGATTTAACAAGCCAGTTTCACACCAGAATGTGCGAACACCAACTCAGTGTCACTTATACAATGTGATGATGAATTTTACAATTAGAACCCCCTGAAATGTTATATATAAAGTTAAGCAATGGTTTATATAAAAAGGAAATTATATCCTTTAGCAAATGATAAGACACTGTACAAAACAGTTTAATTATTAGGGCTGCAGAATATATTGAAAAAACGATAACATGTTGTGCAGTATGCATATTGCAAAGACATGCAATCATTTATTATATTTTTTTTCATTAACTTTCTGTTTCACACACCATGGGGTGTACCAGAGTGGTTTTCTTTGTCACTCTAGCATACATTTTTTTTCTGTAAAAAATACTGAAGTAATGCTACTGCTGCTGCTGAATGCAAGTTTAGTTCTTAATGTTGAAAAGATGGGAATATTTTCACAGCGCAACTTTGAGCAAGGGTTGAGCATTTATATTTAAAGAATGTATTTTTATATGCAGTGTTTACTAAACCAAGCAAACAATTGAATATGTTGTTTTATTAAAGATCGAAGGTAAATGGTGGAACTCTGGAACTTTTGTTATTATTTTGTTATTTTGTTATTATTTACAAACTGATATATGTGAATAAAAGGACAAAATATTTGTCCATGTTTGTGTCTGAAGGCCTTCGGTTGAAGGTCTACAGTTGAAGGTTTACAGTTGAAGGTTTACAGTTCAAGGTCTACAGTTCAAGGTCTACAGTTCAAGGTCTCCAGTTTAAGCATCACAATGTTCTTGGACAGAATTGTGGAATTGATTATAGTAGTACAATATTTTTTCTTAAATTATAAATAATTGACTCAACATATAAACAAGTGGCTCATCATTGTTGAGGAACATTTTTCTTGGCAGATGAAATTGGTTTAGGTGAACAGGAAATAATGTAATATTATCATTATTGGAAAGCTGTACAGCTATATCACAAGTTTTATTAATGTTGTGCAGCCTTTGTTGTAATTTTCAACAGAAGTATTCATGCTACATGGTTGGGCAGTTTCGGCTCAGGACATGGACTGGGTGGTCTACCAGAGGAAGCTCAAATCCTGCTCTCCTCTAGTGATGTGGTGTTGTGTCCTTGGACAGTACACTTCACCCACGTTGCTTCCAGTAGTTTATCACCACACAGCAGTATGTGAATTTGAGAGTGAATGAAAAATGGATCCAGTGTAAGTGCTTTGAGTATGGACTGTATATAGTATATCCATTATTATTAGAATCCACTAGATCCACCTGGTAAATCAATATGTTTACATGTGCCATCCTTTCAAAGACATTCGCATTTTTCTCAAGAATTAAGAACCTTTTATGTAATATTGACCCAAATACAAAAGATGAGTGTTCAGGCTGTTGTTTCCAGAACAAACAGAACATCTACCTTGAACTCCAGTTCCATGGCGGTGACAGTGTCTCCAGCAGGGATCTGGGTGAGTTTCTGGATGTGGGCGTACAGGTTTCGGGCAGGTACCTCTGTGTTGCCACATGCTGCAGCTTCCAGCAGGGCCTCATGAATGAAAACATACTGATCCTCTGTCTGCACCATGTAGTTTCTCTGGGCTCTCATACATGTCACATGACCGTAAATGTCCACTGACTTCTCGTGTTTCATCCTCTCCAGCATGGCATCAATGACGATGAAGCAGCCTGTCCGGCCCACGCCAGCACTGAAACAGCACAGAGCGACTGTTAGTAACAGGAGCTTTATATTATAGACTCTAGACCAGTGGTTCCAAACCTTTTTTTGGTCTGGAACTATTTTTTTTGGCTAAATTTAATAAATGCTTTGATCATGTAATAGTTTATTATACTATTTTGCAAATAAATATTCATTTTAGATTACATTTAAGCTGTATAATGTACATTATTATTGACGGTGGCAGAATAGCCAAGTTGAGATTATTAGACCAAGTGAGAATTTTATTTTACTTGGCCAAGATATTAAAAAACAAACTACGAATTATGACAGAGCTGCAGCATCTAAAACCAATCGCAACAAACAGATAAACAGTACCACAATGCTTCAGAGTTTGTTATTTAGGATTGTGATTGTCTCTCTCAACTCGCTAAAAAAAGATCATTTTGAGGCTAGGCTACAGATGTGTTTAAAAAAGCAAAGCAAGCAACAAGAGACAAAGAAAATATTATTTCTATATATAATATTATAATATATAATATAATATATTCTATATTTCTTCACGTTTTATATTGTGCCTTGATTTTTGGGTCAGCGTTAATAAAGAGACGAGTTTTTAATTGTGCAAGTATGCTTTATTAATTTTAACCTGGATTTGTTCTGATTAGAATTTATGTAAAATATTAAGTAGCGTGAAACACTGTTTATACCAGTTTTCCAACTCTTGTACATACTGTATACTAATGCAGGTCAAACATTACCGTGTGTTAACCACCCATATACTGAAAACGAGGGCAATGCTTCAGGTGTGTGTTTTGTTGTGTGACTGTGGATTGCGACATCACAGCCCCAACTGCTCCACAGGAGAAATGGTTCTGTGGCACAGCAGGAGAGAAACAATCTGCCCAGAGATTTTCAGATCTTTGCCTCTCTTGGTCTCTTCTTTTCTTTGGTTTAAAGCCTCACTGACCAGCTACAGATGGTAAACATGAATGTACTGTGTACAGTACCAAAACACTTTCAAGTATTTCTGGGTAGGTCTCTGTTTTCTTTTATGACTTTGTCTTTTCTAAATGGAACTTCTGACTGTAGTATTACACATCAAGCTAAGAGGGTATTGTTTTTACAAAATGGTTTGTAAAGTCAGCAGTTACTTTCATCTATCTTCTCTTTTGCTGTGAGGTATACTGTATATTGACTTATGCAAAGTCTGCATATTAAATATGTCAGTATCTTAAAGTTATTATTTCATAAATTGCTAGTGTTGCCTCCAAAAAGCCCTGACTCCAATTGACTTATGTTGAACTTCTTTCGAAAAAAATTATTCAGTACGTTTTTTCTTCCACTGAGTCATTCCAGTTTAATTTGTTTTATTTGGAACCTCTAATATATGTGACCTGGTCCATCTATTAATGTTTCCTCCATTACTTTGAGTTAAATAGAAGGTCTTATGTCTCTTGTGTCAGACTGATTGACAGGTCTGTCAAGTCATACTTTTGGAGTTTGAGTTTATTTCATAAAACCTTTTTTTCTGACAAATAACATGTTCTGTTATCAAGACTAGAAAGTTACTTTGTTCTCTTGTTCTTGATTAAACTAAGTGTTTTACAGTCAGTAAGCAAACTTAAGACTTAACATTAGCTGATCACTGACCCTCTCATGCTTCACATTCTTTGTTCAAATACAGTCCAATTCTTTCCCTAAATAAATATAAATTATTATAAACATTAATAAATATTATGGCAACAACCAAACTGAAAACTACTAGACTCAAAGCAGCAGTTAAGAAACAAGAGCATGAAGTGGTGACAGTGATTGGTACCTCGGCGTGACCCATCAGATAACAAAAGGAGCATGTAAAAGTGGTTTTCAACAGAATGACATGGCAAAAGAATGCCAACTCAGCATGAAATTAACCACACAATGTATAGCAACTTGTATAAGCTAAAATGTAGTATATTGGTTTAAGTTTAATAGCTGTTTTCCAAACACACAATGACTGACAGAGGAAATAAAATGGATTTGGCCATAGATATACTATAAAACAAGCAGTAATTGTTATAAAGTACTTAGTAATGGGTGTTTATCCCTATTCTATACATCCAACATAAATCAGCATGTATCATGTGTGTTGTGATTATATTATTCTACATTAATTTAACAGGACAAATTGAGTAACAATAGGTTTGTTTAAAATAAAATAATTGTCCTAACTAATAGCTTTATGTTCTTTTTAGCTGTAGATGTCAGTCTGGTGTACTCTAATGTTACAGTGAAGTTAATGCTAACATTAGTAACCTGCCAAATGAAATTAGTAAAAACACTAACCTACGTTCACTCATTGTTGTCTTTGACATCATTACCATAATTTATTTTCTGGTGGTTTGACATTTTGCTTTTCTTTGAGAATGTTGTGTTTGTTTTAAATGGTCTCGCTGAACTAGACAGTACATTATATTGTAATAGCTTTAGACTGAGAGTTATTGTTTGCTTGTACAATGTGCACGGTTCATTAAGTGTTGGGCTTGTTGCATTTTAAATCACAGTATAAATCCAGTGAACTAATCATATGGGACAACAAGACAACAACACCAAAGTTAAATACATTCATTGTTAACACTGCTGTGCCACAGAGTCCAGTCCTGTATTCATCTTCATTTGAGGATGTTAAAGGATGATTATTGATATTGTGATTAAGTGTGGTTGACTCCCTGGGTAAATTGAGTGAGGCCGTGGATGAACCTGTTGTTGAATTGATGAAGTCAGTGTTTTACCTGCAGTGGACCACCATGGGCCCAGAGTCTGGAGGGTTACAGGCTTTGACTCTGCGTAGAAAGGCCAGTGTTGGGGTAGGATACTCAGGCACTCCATGGTCAGGCCAGGCCATAAACTGGAACTGTCGCACCTCTCGCTTCTCACTTGAGCCATTCTGTTACAGCAACACAGAAAGGCAACATGAATATTTCCACATTTCTGTTATTGTTTGAATAATTCTCTCATTACTCTGCAAGAAAGTGGTGTAAACAATCATTTATGAATGACAGAAAAGCTATTTCCCTGTCCAAGTGTAAGTAGCTTCAACACTAATCATGCATCACTTATTTTGCTGCAGTTCTGTGCTCATCCGATGTCGGTTTCTTTTTCATTTTTTAAATAGCTTTCAATAATTTTCCACTGATGTGTACATTTTATCTTACACATATTCAAACCTATGTTCCATGTCTACATGTGTATTATATGCTGGTTTCCTCAATAGTCAGTGGAAAGGATAACTGAATTAAAATCATGAAATAACCATGAAACAGATCTTGAACTATAAAAATGTGGTATCTGCGATTGTTCATTTATATCAAATACACTCTGGCTTTTGGATTATCAGATATTGAACCTGTTTCTTATTTTGGTGAGCCAGACAATAAGTTCTAAACTATAGTCTGGACCAGCACAGGCAGAAAACTAGAAGCTACTAAGGGCTGTGGGTGGGACCAAATCTGACCAAATCCAAATCCAGACTCCCAAACCACCCGGGGGCCCCCAAAGTTGCAAAGTTTCATCTGAAAGAAAGTCCCTGCCCTGTCTTTATTTGTAGCTATCTGATTTATTTATTACATCCTTTATATACTTAAAAAATGTATGATATAAATAAAATTCAATGATGAGTTATAGCTGGCATTTTTGTGGCATTATCAGGTCATATTCATCACATAGTTACTGATGTCATGAGCAAGTGACATGTATGATGACAATGACTGACATCTACCTACCTACCATTCCTGTTAGTGAACGAAAACAAACACTAATGGCATCCAAAAGAAGTTATCTCAGTGGTTGTTGTATTTTTTCAATTTTTATAAATAATCAAAATCTGTTTTATTAATAGACATAAAGACGGTAAATGTTTTTCTTGTACTATATACATTTCCAATCCATTTGACTTGCTTGAGTGGCTCAATTTAGGTTTAATTTTAACTATAGCCTGTTTTATTCACAAAGTGTATTAGATTAGACCATCTAAAGGATTTACCAATCCCTTTTTGTAGTTTGACAAACTAAGGCCCACCAAAAAGCATCTTGCTTCGGGTCTCCACAAAGCTAGAGACGGCCTTGGGTCAAACATTTCCTAGTACTGTTATTGTTTACTGGTGATCAGCAACATTTCCGCTTCACTTTTAAATATACTTAATACTTTACTTTAATCAACAGGTTACACCACCTTATCAATAATAGGCTTAATTTGAAATATTTTATGTGGTATATTGTGGTCATGTCATAATGATGTAATGACTGATGAGCTATGTTGTAACAAAATATGTCAACCCCTATTCAGAGCAGAAAAACAAAAAAACAAACAAACTTGACTGGGGTGTGGGCAAAGGGGAGGGTCAAGTGTTGCAGAAAAATATGACTGACTGCACTGTAAAATGAATAAAGTGTAGAATTACTGAGTTGTGGTTTTATACTTCTTCTGAAACCAACCAAGTGTAATTTCATTTCCATGTCTGTCCAGATTCATATAATATGTAAGGGATCAAGTATAATGAGCTGGTCATTATAGTGAAATAAACCCCGACAGAGCGAAATGATGTGTGAGGGATGAGCCCCCTCACTTCACTCTGTCGGGGGCTTATTTCGATCTAATGACCAACTTGTTGTGCATTATCTTGCTTAGGACAAGGCTGGTTACCAAAGAAATCAGTCAATTGACAGCAAATAATGATAAAATAAACAAACAATATGTTTGTTTATTTGAATATAATTTTCTAAGTGTATGATCAGAGGTTAATCCTTCGCAAAAGTCCATTACAAACTGGAATTTACATGTAACAGGTAAGTATATTCTTGGTGATATGTAAGTTACAATAATAATTAATCCTGCCCACTGTAGGGACTTTCAATTTTTAATCTTTCTGTTTTTGCATGTAAACACTGTATCTCAATGTCAGTATCCTTGATAAGCCCAAACATGTTTAGACAGACCTGGATACGTTAGAACAGGGATGGGCCAAAACTGGACT
This sequence comes from Siphamia tubifer, assembly GCA_020466265.1. Lineage (NCBI taxonomy): Eukaryota > Metazoa > Chordata > Actinopteri > Kurtiformes > Apogonidae > Siphamia > Siphamia tubifer. The sequence continues at coordinate 25,425,579 of CM035786.1, read as the reverse complement.
GCCAAAAGGTCAAATCCAGCCTGTGGTCTGAATTTGTGAAATGTAAAAAATACACTGAAGATATAAACAGTCAAGGGCGACAAAGTCGCAATAATTCACAGGCCACATACAAACCAATTCAGATCCAAGTGGGTCAAGGAAAAGTCTATGATAATAACCTAGAAATAATGACAACTCCAAACTTTTCTCTTGGTTTTAGTGTAAAACGGTAAAATTCCAAGAAAATGTTTACCTTTACAAACTATCTTTTCACAAAAACTGTGAAAAAGCTGAATAAATCTGAACAACATGACATGTCTAAATGCAATTTTAATGGTATTATTCATGGTACTACATGTTTTGTGGATTTGCCGATCCACTTTGATCTGCAAGTTAAAATCCACTTTTGTATGATAAAGTAAGACATAATTTTGTTAAAATTAGTCATTGTTGTTTGTTGTTGTTCGTGTTCTTCAGATTTTGTCTTAATCTCATTTCACCCCTTCCCCTCCATTTTGCACATCCACGTGTAGGGGTAGGGGTGTCTCATTTCAAGTTAAGGCAGAGGGGAAGGCAGAAGGGCTTTATACCCCTTCAAAATGAGATTGTCCAGAGGCAGACTCCAAACGGAGAGGTACGAGCAATTTCCCAGAATACAATGCAAATCTTTTTTTTTTTTAATGGCAGCATCTATGAAGGAAGTACAGAAATGTAGTATTTTCGCCACTAAATAACAGTTTTTAAGTTGTGATAACTGTTGTATTGTATAAAGTTTGACATTGTCACAATATGGAATGGTAATTTTCTCCATAAAAGGTACATGAAAATAAAAATGCTATTTACGTAAACGTGGAGTAATCGGTCGATGCACAGCACTTCTCTGATTCGATGCAGATATTAGTAAAAATATCCACATATCTCAGGAGAATGTGACAACTACAGCAGCAGACATGTTTGTTTAGCTCTGGTTACAGCTGTCATTTTTGGTTATGTAACAACTGGCGGAAAGAACTGATGATGTAGGTTAGTGTTGAAGGGGTGTCCCAATTCATGGAGGTTCCTTTTCAAGCCCTATGCCTTATAGCACCGTTTGAAGGGGTAGGGGTAGGGGTAAGGGGTGAAAGGAGATTCAGCCTTTCTTTGAAGGATACTTTGACATGTATACATTTTTACTGGTTCGGCCTATTTCAGAGCCAATATGGAGCCTGAAATCAGCCGACTTTGAGACCCCCTGCTCTAGACTGAGACCTCTGACAGTATGACGGCTACTGTTACAAATATACATCTGACAGCTGCAGATTACTGCACAGGCACCAAATTACACACAAACATGACAGCACCAATGACAGCATCTCATTTCTCATACAGAGACAGAGTTTTGTCAGAAGTGGGGAAAAAAAAAATCAAATATACTTTATTGGACCATGGGGAGCTGTCTGTTCCAAATCTGTAATAAAATAACAGGATTTTGGATTCCCCAAAACAAGCAGTGCATCAAGTCAGGTCATGGTGGGAAACAGGATTAACATTTAAAGCAGTCACTGAACACCATGATAACATACAACCTTCTGTCATGGCTGCAGTTTTCATCCTCCTAGTCCTATGTGGTGACAATTGGACATGTTTACCTGTTGATCTTGGCTACTATTGCTGGCAGTAGATACACTTCTATTATGGATATCGTTTCTTTTCTGAAAAACCCATCCAGGGACAAGGGTTGCGAATTAGCTTAATGCTATATACTCTGTGCGCCACACATCACACTGTTTTTTCTGTGTTTATTGTACTATCCCTGAATACTGATAAGATAAATTCCCAATGTTATGATTTATTAGAGAAATGACTGGTGTAAAACCAAAGTTAAGTTGAGTGTCCATATTTTTCTGTGTCACAAAACACCATATCCTAAAGTGAGAGATGCCTCATACCCAGGATATTGCTGTGCATACAAATACTGAACAGACACACATTCACAGGGTTTGACCACATGAACATAAACATAATCACATCATCGTTTTATCCTATTACACATTTTTGGTATTGTTTTTCGAGATGTGGCCCAAAGCGAGGAGACATCCAGAAATTGAATCAGTTTATCCTAGATTGAATATTTGTGCCAAATTTTCAATTCTGTCAAACTGTTCCTGAAATATCATAAAGGCATCAGAGGGATTTACAGACAGCCTGGAAAGATAATACCTCCTGCCCCAGTTATCGAAGCCTAATAAATGCACAGAGGAACTTTGATTGATCAGCAGAGTACAGGAACCTCTCTGCACCCTGAGCACCACTAAAAAGCCTGAATAAAACACGTTCCAAAGAGCCCTTGATAAATGAGAACATTTAGGTATGAGTGCACTTCTATAGCACTGACAAGAATAAACCATGTTCCATCGAATCTACAGTAAATGCAGGGTAATCTACCTTTTTACCTTTGGTTCATTTTCTCTATTTGAGCACATCTTTTATACTCTATGCTTTACTGGTACTTCAAAGCCTTTTACTGTCAATGAGTCATGTCTTCCTGCTTCTATTCAATATAGTACAAATTCACACATATAGAGGTCTCACCTTATACAGGGCAAAGGTGCGTACGCTGTAGGTGGCCAGTTCAACAGTGTCTAGCATGGTCACCTGAATCATCCCATATGTCTCTGTGCCTCGACTGGGCCAGTACTGGTCACACTTCACCTGCAAATGGACACAAGTAGAAGGATAGAAAGTGAACACCACATATTAAAGCAGAAGAGAGGTCGACACTGACTGCATGCTCCATCTTTACATTGATCACTTGAAATGCATTTTATGGTTAGGGTTAGGGTTAGATGATGCAGTTTACGTTGTGTTTTCATTATATGCTTACTAGTGAACAACTTGTTGAATTAAAGGCTAAGTATGTCAAAGTATTCAATGGTATATATATGGTATGGTAATTGTCTTGTTGACATAAGACAATTACCTAAAGAGTAACTTTTCAGTGAGCTATTTCAGTATTTATTTTTAGACAATAGATATGAAAAGTCTTATTTCAAGAAATCTTACTAAGATAATTTTCTTTTGTTACATTGGCAGATTTTTTTTATTAATTGGAGACATGTTTTTTTTTTGCTTAATTTAACAAAAACCTTACTTGACAGGTGACTTTATAACACATTCATAACAGCTGTTATAAACTGCACATAAAGCATTCATGACTGTTTCGCGAGACATGACTCAACATTCATACAATAACTTTTCAAAATAAAAGTCCAACAAATGCAAAGCACCACTGCCGTCCCCCACCCCCAAACCTCTTACCATCACATCACAGTCAATAGGCTAGTCCGGTGGCAATTTGTTTAATAATGTAACCGTTACTACCTCTACCTGGAATGGTTGGACATTCCCATTAGCAAAAGATAAATAATCAGCAAATGTTACATCATAAAACAAATTGGCACTTGACTAGCCCATTGGCTCAGATGTGACATGGTGGTAAGATATTTTGGGGGGGAAAAAACGCAGTGCTGCTTTGTGATTGTTGAACTTTTATTTTGAAAAGTTGTCATTGCCACAGCATTATTTCACACAGGGGTGAGTTTGATTATGAGCCTTATCAAAGTAGAAAATTTTTAAAGTTATTAGTAAATATAATGCTATTATCTTTGCCTCCTTCCCACTGGATCAAAGTGGTGTTAGTTCTGAGCAGATGCCTGAACCACTTTGGTGTTGATCCAACTTATGAAAGTAGAAAATGTTCAAAGATCCACATCACAGAACATGTTTTCACATGTCTGTATTTCTGTGAATAAAAGCAACATCCAGCCCAACAACAGCTTTAACCAAATACATTTGACCTTCACAACACAAGTAGTTCAACATGTTTGTGCTTGTTTTTGTAAAAATTGCAGCCACACATTTGTTGTTGGCTCTTTTCTGCTCCCAGCCCTATGAAGCTAACTGTTCTTTAGTCGACAGCAGACCAGTAAACTGATGTGGAACCAGTTTTCCTGCTTCACAGTTGGTTCTGGTTCACCGACTGCCAGTTTGTCACTATAACCTGGACATTGTATTGCCTGTAAAGGGGTTACTATTAGGTTTCCCCTGGAATAATCAAGTTTACAGTTGTACAGGATGACTGGAAAAAGAAAATCAATAATGCAAAGCAGATAAACCTTGTGCAGGTTTTCTGATGTAGTTACATCTCACCTTACTGACACTGAGAACCACGCAAATGCATTTAATCAATTTGAGTGATTTCAAGAGACATTTGTAGCATAGATTAAATGTATAAATGAGTCAATTAAACCTCTTTTACACCGAATTCAATAAAGCAGCTGCTGATGCTTCATAATTATAACGTTATGACAGGATGCAAATGATTCATTTGGGTTTATTAAGAGCTGAATCATGGAATGCATCAGTGAAACATCAGTTTGTGTTGGTGAAATTCCACCGTTGGCAGGGTTGTCCATGGTTGGACTCAGACAGTGATGGGAAATCCGGAACATATATTTGGAAATCAGTGCTGACTTGAGGGGACTGGTGGACTCAGCATGCCAGGCCAGAGGAGCTGAGCAGAACAGATGGGAAGATTACGCTTGGTAGACCTGGGTGGGAGGTTGTTTGGCGAGGCCTGTGGCTGAGTGCATGGCCTCGTGGCATTTAGTCAAAGTGGTGTGAAGCACCGGTTACCCACCTGGAAAAATGCACAGCTAACTGACTGATAGAAAACCACAACGACCTGTTCTTATGTTTAGAATAAGAACAGGTTATAGTACTGTAATATCTAGATCAGTGTCTCTCAACCCTGGTCCCCAAGGAACACTATCCTGCATGTTTTAGATGTTTGTCTGTTTGAACACACCTGATGGTCATTATCAGTCTTCTGCAGAGGTTGATGATAGGCTGATCATTTGAATCAGGTGTGTTTGGAGAGGGATACATCTATGTAAAACCTGCAGGATGGTGTTCCCTGTGGACCATGGCTGAGAAACACTGATCTAGATAGTGTCAAACCTCAAGTGTTTATTTGAAAAGGCACAATACAATTTCATAAAACTCATTATTTCATAGTTAAAAAAGCCAGAAATAGCCAGAGCATTAGTTTTCATCTATAGTCCCCTGTTTTAATGTGGTTTCATTTCTTTGACGTCTACATTTTTGATGAATGCCTTCAGGGACAACTAAATGTATGTATTTTATTCATAACAGTTTGTTTGTAATGGGGATAACGCCACTACAACACACTGCTTTCAATTTTAAATTACTTTTTGATGAGGCAGTGACTTCCAGGTGAGCAGCTACTGTGGATTTATGCTTCTTCCATTTAGGATCTGAAACTGTGATCACACTGTCCTGATTGCATTTATACCCGAGACCTGAAGCAGTATCCATTATCTATGTGCAGACGGCAGGTGAATACTGATGTAAGGTATAAATATGTGATTAGTAAAGTTAAAAGTAGTTCAGTTGTCATAGATTGTGGTGTCACTTGGCTGCTGCTTTGAGACTCCAAGATTGGCATCAGTTGTTTTAGATTTTGTTATTTTCTTGAAGCCCAAAATGACCACATTTAGACCCCCCCCCCTTTTTTTTTTTTTGAAAGCTTTGTATAATGGATTAGTAGCCAATCAAATAGCTCTTTAGCATCACTGGGCCAAAACCATGAATTATCTTTCAACACACTGTAATTCAGTTGTGCCTGCATTGGTTTGTTCCCTGTGTCTTCTGTGAGGGCGGGGTTAAATACATGATTGACAGCTGTAATTACCATCCGCTGATTAGATTCCTTCAGATGTGACCTGGACACTCCATTTACTCGACTCCATATCTCAAAGTGGAAGCTTGGAAGAGTAGCTTTACTGTTCCATGCAACAGCATGAAACTATGCCACGTCACATGGACTTATATGTTTAGTTTGATGATTTCATCTGAGAGGAGTGAGCAACAAAATAAAGGTGTGCAAATCATTGCTGTTCTTGTAAGACTGTGTGTTGTAATTAATTGTAAATTTCATGAATTACGTACTGTAGTAAAGGGATAAGGGGGGGGGGGGGGGGGGGGGGGGGGGGGTCCTTTTTTTTATTCAAATCAACTAAATCCCCAATCAGCAGCTATTAGTCTGATTAACAATCTTATTTACTGAATGAATGTGACAATAACTGGAAAAATTTTACAAAAATGCTAGAGTGAACATGTTCTTTTTAGAAGAATTGAATAGATGAAAGGCTTTTTTTGAGAACCTGCATATCCTTTTACATCACAACTATTGTATTTATACTTCCAAATAAATATGTTTTATATAATTGTGTGTTTCTGATCAACCGATCATGTATAATTCCAGAAGTAAAAAAGGCACAATATAAAATCTACCTCAGTTTCATGTTAAAGCTGTTGCCCTGTGGATGGTGTTGGTCAATATAAAGGCAAACATTTCATAAACCGAACCAAAATCCTTTACACTTTGTCTTGCATTTAGATTCTTCTATCATAATACGAATTAATTACTTCCACGCACTTGGAAGCTCTGGGGATTTTTGTGTTGAATCTGGCCAAAAAAGTGACATTTAGATACCACATAGAACATTAAATGAATAATCCAGAGGCCAAAAAATAGTAACAGATGAGAACAGGTTTTTTTTTTCTAAAATGGCATGATTTGTTTTACATATTTAAAAGCCAGGAGGCATTTTACTGCAGGGAGGTGGAATAAACGGAGAGTGTAAATGTCATCTTGAGACATTGGTGAACAGTGCAGTGATTCAGCAGATGACAATGGACAGCATGGCTGATCATGTGGCTGCTCTGTGGTTTCACTCACTGTATTATGGATAAATGGATCTCAGAGTTACTTTTTGTAGAGAATTATGATAAATCAGCACAACCTCGCTGTATTTTCATCAATAGTCATTAACAGGAACCGGCTTTCAGGTTAGGAATCAGATATTGCTGTCACTTCCACTCTGCACTCACTTCCCGTCTGCATTCTCTTTCTGAAAGAGTGGAAAATGACTTTAAAAGATAATCTATACTAATAGTATCAGGCTGAAATATAAACAAATCAACATGTCACCAAAATGCTGACAATTGCAAATCCCATACGCTAGATATTGCTTTAAAAAGACCGGGTTTGTTTCTAGATTATACAAAGTTGTTCCAGTAAATTACCACACTCCATCAAATACTTCATCCCACTTTTCCAAATGAAATCTCATGGTCCAGTAATCCATAATCACCATTTATTGCTCATGCTTAATATTTTTGTTGATGTACAGTGCAGGATAAAATTGGAGGAGGCAGGAGGTTAGACTATAAAAGCTAGAAATGGAGGTAGTTTGTTTAGGAAAACCTAATATTTTAGACTCTAATCGTACTAAACTCGCTGAAAAAATTAAACCATTATTTTCTGTGGTTGCCTATTAATAAAGACTATTAGAGATAGCTACAAGGGAGCCATGTTTTAAGGATATTTCAACTTTCAAATATATACAGTATATATATATATATATATATATATATATATATATATATATATATATATATATATATATATATATATATATATATATATATATATATATATATATATATATATATATATATATATATACAAAACAATAAAGACCCAGCTCTACTTTTGTATCATTTCCCAAGTTTTTTTTTTCTCTATATCTAACCTTTCTTCAGTGGTTTATCACCATCTATTAAAATAGTATCTACTGTTTTTTGCATTTCATTGGTATAAATCAGGTGTTTTCTTGCATTTAATTTACTGATCATGAAAATGTTCATAAAAACTCAGATTAAAGTTGAAGGTTATTATATCAAATAAAGAGAAAACTGCAGAAAAAGTGACTTTTTCAGTCAAATATGTCATTAACTGAATATAAACCAAGCATCGCCATCTGCTGTCATTGATCAAACTCTATGGATTGTACTGGTGAATAAATGTTGTCGAAGATGATGGAGTTTGAATGAATGTCCAAATGGATCATGTTTGATGACCATTTTGCACTAATTATTTCTATGGATTGGTATAATTAGTGGATGAACAAGCATGAAACATTTTCCATCAGTAGTGGGTTTTGGTTGGTGATGGATGTTTAAGTCTTTAATCAGTGTTTACAATGAAGAGTGCTTAAGGATAGTATGGTTATGACAGACAAATATATTCACACCAAAAGTCCTATTTTTTTATGTGACCACTTGAGGTAGTAGTGAGTCATTCTGCTGGTCTCCTACTGTATATGATGAAAACTAACACCACTGGACCTTTGACAAAAGTGTCAGAAAGTAATGACATGGGATGATAACCACGAAGAAACACCTTTAAGTGAAAGTAACAAACTGTACATTTACATGATGTATTTTTTAATTCAGAATTATTTATTCTGAATAAAATAATTCAAAATTAAAGCTATTTCCTTTGTGTTTACATGGACATGTTAATTACCTTATTCGGTATTAACATCAAAAGGAACCAGTGACTTTATTCGGAATTAACTTTAATTCAGCATTAATGTTTTCAACAGGAATTAGGTGTTTACATGATCAAAGCGGAATTAACTTTTATTTGGAATTAAACAGGAATAAAAACTCCCATATAAACCCACCTAAAGTGATAACAGCTTGAATCTCTAAATGAAAAGAATGGAGTTTGATGATAAAATTACAGATTTTTTTCAAGGCAACACAGATTTATTTTTTAGCACATCTCATCTCGCCTCAACATCTGAACCCGCTTTATCCTCACTAGGGTCACGGGGGTCTGTGGGGGCCTAATCCAGCTAGAATGGGTGAAGGCGGGGTACACCCTGTATGAGTCTCCAGTTCATCTCAGGGCTGAACATATATAGACAAACAATCACTCTCACATTCACACCTATGGCCAATTTAGATTAACCAATTAACCTATCAGTGCATGTGTTTGGATGGTGGGAGGAAACTGGAGTACCTGGAGAAAACTTACGCAGACATGAGGAGAACATGCAAACTCCACACAGTAGAACATCTCATGTGCAACACAATTTAAAGTGCTTTACATAAAACATTAAAAGCATGACAGCAGCGATAAAAAGTATAGGCATGAAATACAATGAAAAAAATCAGCATGGTTGAGTTTGAAGAAGGAGGAGACCCATTACTTTGTCAGTAGGTTCCCACACGTAAACATGCACCACACTGACATTTGTCCACTGACATTGTCCAGACAAAACTGTGACCGCTGTGACTTTGTTTGGATGATTCTTTAGTCAGCTACTGACCATACAAACCATACAGAAAATAGAGGTGAGATGTAGTTTTACTGTGGCTGTTTTCTGTCTGAAAACAGAGCTAATCTAATAGAGCTATAATTTAAACTATCATCTGATACAGCATATGAAGATAATAAGACATACAAAGAACAACCAGCTAAAAATGCTTGTTTGAGGGGAGGAACTTGATGATACTCTAACACATGAATGAGCTTCATACTTTACTCAGTGTATCTGTGGTAATTTGTTGTTGAATTTACTGTATTAGCTCTGAGTGCTGTTGAGAGTTTGGAATGTCAATACTACATGTAACCCCTTTAAAGGTGGAAATTACACAGAACATGTACAATATGGAAGAAACTACCACATTTGTCACTCATGCACTGGAACAATTTGCCTCCAAGTAGAAGCCCTCACTCAGGCAGGGATAGTGGACCCAAAGGTTATGTTTTGGTGCAAGCAGAAGCCGTTACCTTGGCCTCAGAACATTTTATTTTTCCTGCACTGCTTTTTGAACCATAGTTGCGTGATATGGGCTCTGGCAGATGGCCGATAGTCGCTGTCATAAATAATGGCAGGCTGCTGTGGCACTCAGATGTGGCCGCTGGTTGTGGTGTTATTAACTGTGTGAAGGAGGGCTGACATCATTACTCATATGAACACTACCCCACCAGCACTCTCAGACCACACATACAGTATTTACTGATAGGAACGAACGCTGAAAGCAATATGAAGTGTTTGTGATGCTCAGAAAAATGTAATGATCATTTTACAGCAGGTCCTTTAGAATTCATCTGGTATGAATAAAAAGGATTGTTGGATTCAGGAACTGAAAAGAACTGCAGGGCAGAAAGAACAGGATATGGTAGAAGAATGAAGAGCATTATGGGATTTGATATTACATTATAAAAGAACTGGTTTGCAGGTGTAAAAGTTACTAAAACCACTAATGTTAGAGTGTCAAGTGTACTTTGACACTGACATTTTATTTTCACTTAGAAATGTAGCATATATATATATATATATATATATATATATATATATATATATATATACCAACATGAGAACATTTAACCCTTAAGTGGAGAACAATTACAAGTATTTTCAATCAACATTGGGGATTGACATTTCCTATGGTTCTAATAATACACTGACTAGATAATGTTGTTTTTGGGGCTCACATAAAGCCGATGTCAATTTGAATCCTTCATTTCTCTGAAATAGCTGGGCATTTGCAATCCAATAGCAAAGTTTTATAACAATTTTTTAAAATTTTTTATCTTTTTAACCACACACAAAAAAAATGCTATTGTAAATTTGGCTCAATAATAGGAGGAACAGGTTGTTCACAAACCAGAGGGTTAGTTGTTTGATCCATGAACCATGTCCATATGTCTGAGCAAGATATAATAAGATAAAATATAATAAGATATAATCAGAAAGGAGTGAATGTGTCACAGTTTAAAGTGCTGGAGAACCATAAACATAGAAATGTGCTATATGAGTGCAAGTCCATTTGCCATAAATTATAGTCACTAAATAATGAAGTCCTGACAAAGGGGGCTGTCATGTCTGATGTGTTTGTCCAGACTTTTTGGCTTTTCAATTATTCTAGATGCCTGTTGACAAACCATTATATAGATTATATAAGAATATAATCAGAGAAGACCTAGGTAATGGACTCGCTAAACTGCAAACGTGTAACAAATCAAGAGCCTTTTTCCAGATTTTCAGATGTGAGGTCCACGGTCAGAAACCTCATCTTGTTGCAATCCTTTCAGCACTTATTAAATTGATCTGTACCTTTAGTATATTTCCTGAACATTAGAGGCTCACCCGTGACTTTTCCTCCAGGCGTGTCATCATGATGATAGTGCAGGTCCTTTGTTCCCACACCATTCTCCAGAAATCACTCAGTGTTTCTGGCAGCGGGCCTTGTGTAGCGATGTAGGCATTCTGCTTCCTGTAGCCATCTATGTAGTTGGCATTGATGTAGTCACTACCAGGAACCCCTGCAATAATGAACACACATCATAAAACAGGCTTTTGAAAACAACAAACCCATATATAAGTAATAAAAGGAGGCTAAACAAGTAAACAAATGTGTTTAATACAAGCTAACTCAGGGAATACAAAGAATTGGTCATTTTCTCACCGTCTACAGGTGTGAGGATGACTCTGGAATGGTCATAGGCGATCACATTTGCATAGCGGTTCTTTGGCTTGTTGACCTCCAGGTTGGAATGCTCCCATGTGAACTGCTGTCCTGGATCAATAGACTGACCAGAAGAAAAAGAAGAGTAGGTGTTAAGATGGTGTGTGATGGGAGGTGGGTGCGCTATGGCTGAAAGCAGAGCGGTATTACGACAGTAGATGAAAGGCTATAATGCGAGGACTCCACACCAATAAATGTGAGACTGAATGTGACTGGTCAACCCTCCTCCTGGTACACAGATCTGGATTAAGCTTCCGGATAAACACTCAGTGGTCACTCATGAAAACCTTCTCAGCCTCTCACTGACTGGGAGCATTTCATTTTAACAAGGACTGGACTCATGATGAAAGAAACACAGCACAGTAGGATGGTTTGGATGTTTTGTCATAGAATACTAACACTGCATCACTAACATATATCCACTCATATATATATATATATTTTTTCCACTGGCCCTAATTCTCTTCCAAGTCAAAGGAGATAGAAGGGAAAATAAATTGAAATATATAAAAGACTGAAAAGCTAAACATTATGGGTTAAATAACATTCATACAAGCTCATGTGCTTATGTGAAGTGTGTGTTGAGAGTGTGTTATGCTGGCAGAGAGTCGTTTGTGCTGTAACTCCAGCTTTAAGTTAATGACTGTCATTATAACAGCATGTACACTCATTTACATGTACAGGTTGTTATTTCCATAAAAATCTTCAGTTGCTTCTAAGTTATTCAAAGCCTCTATGGACTTGGGGCACGTCAACAAATGCCTGGCTTGCACAACAAAAACTCACTCCAAAAGAGACTTCACATAAGCACAGAAGCATGTGAAGTTTTACATGGTGAATATTTATGTGTGTGGTGTTTTATGTAATTGCTGGGTGTGCACATAATGTAATGAGATTTAATATACAATCATCAATGAGACTTGTGTCCATGGTGAAATTCATTCACTGCGAAGCCAAAATTGCCTAATTATCATGATTGTTCTGTTCAAATGGCAAATGTTTAGTTGATTTCTGAAATTGCAGCCAAATATATTATGAATCATGACCTAATTAATCTCGCCCAACATTGGTTGGGCCGTGTGTGTATATCTGTATACTTGAAATATCACCATGAAATTACATGGGCATATACATATAGCTAATGTGCATCAGATGCAATGATCCATTTAAGTAAAGGTCAAAGGTCAAGGTAACAATTAACTAAAAAGTTAAAATCACATTATCGGTTATAACTCAAGAACAGAGGGTCACAGAACTTTCAGATTGGTACCAAACAATGCGGAATGACGTTTTCTACAATTCTTATCAATTGTGTTATCACCTACAACCAATAGTTTTTGAGATCTCTGGAGGTCAAAGGTGACATGTCGCAAAATTAACTTGTGGAACACTGTGTGTGGGTCAAACACGGACATATCATGCCATAACTTAATCAATACTTATCATAACATTACACACACTGACGCATATATACATATTAAAAAATTATCAATATTGGAAAAGGTGAAGGTTGCATTTAACAGAAAGGTCAAAATAACATTATTAGCTCAAGAATGGGTTGTCAAAGAAATTGACACATTGGCACAAAATAGGGGTGAGATTAGTCATTATCTGAATACTAGTTCTGATCAGTTTTCGAAACCCTGTTCATTTCAATACACCCTTGTACCTTTGAGGATTATTTTATCAATAGCAGATGAGCACAAATGTATCGAAATAATTACTTTCTTTCTTTTCAATCTGAACAGCGTTCCGTTCCTACACTAAACCGCACTCCTTAAAAAAAAGCCTCTCTTCGACGTATTTTTATTCTTATGTTGTAAATCATTGATGTGTGAGATAGAACACTGTGTGCTCCAATGATGGCAGAGATTTGAGTCTGGTTTCCAGTAAGATGATTGGCTGAGAGCATAGACGCAGGTTTAGCTGAATAATGACATGCTGTAGATTGTTATTCATGATTAACCTTTCGTGCTGCTATTACTTATCACACGTCATCTGGAAAACAAACACCTTCTCACACACGCACGTAGAGCTCAGACTGTAATATCCTGCTGCTTTTCTTGTGGACCGGTCCCGCACTCTACCACTGATAATAATGACAATGGGGAAAGAGGTTGAATGCACATCTTATTTAACAGCCTGTTAGGTAAGGCTTCCACAACGCTGCACTGACAAACCACTCACATTACAGCTAATGCGCTACACCGACGTGCAGATCACTTACTGAGCATGTCAGTGGAATCACACTCACTGCCCCACAGTGACACACAAAGCAGGTACACACATGCAAACGCATAGAGGAACAGCCTGTCATGACAGCATTTGTAAGTATTTATAGCAGGCTCTGCAGACATTTGCTTGTTTTTTAAGAATAATAATTGGCTTTGTTTTAATGGATGTTGCAGGTGGTTTAAACAATAAACCTCAGCTTTTTATTCACCTTCTTTCATAGGAATAGATGGGAGGTACTGTATTTCAGCTTCTTTCTGCATTAGTGGAGGTGATTGAAATTAAGCAATATTATAAAAGGCAAATTACTATGCTGGTGGTTTTTGAGCTGGGTGCAGGCAGTTGAATAGGTGCAGAAATAAAGCATAAAAAAAACATCTGTAAAGTTTTCATAGCAGTTGTTTGGAAGTGACCATTTTTGTCCTGATTGACTGAGCTACAGTATTATTGAATTCTACACACAAAAATGTAATAACAGCCAAAATGATACCAGATGAAGATGAAAATATATGCCCCAAATGGCCAAAAATGTCCACAGTGATGCGTGAGAGTGAAGAGATTTCCATGTATGTTCTGCTGCATAAAATAAACAACCCACTCATTAACCCATAAAAACCCACTGGTACTTCTGTGACAGTTCCTAAATACATTTATCTCTCTACTTAGCCTTTCTTAAGTGATTTATCACTATTTATTATAAAGTATATTCTGTAATTTTGTATTTTTTTTAAGTGAAAATCAGATATTTTCTTATATCTAATTCACTGATCATGTAGATGCTCATTAAAGTCCAGAGTGAATTCAAATGTTATTAAATCCAAACAGAATAAACTGAAGAAACAGCGACTTGATCCAGTCAAGACATCATTAACTGAACATAAATCATCCACTGTCCGTCCATTGTGAAAGTCCATGGGTTTTACAGGTGAATCAAGATGACGGCATCTCCATTTTCACTATGAAGCCTCTGAACATCTAATATCTACACATCTGATGACCATGAAGAGACAACAAACTACATTTCACTTGAGATATTAAAAAAAATATATTGATAGGTTTAGTGATTCAGAAGTTACTGAATATTTTATTTTAGATCAGTAGGTGATTTCAGTCACCAATAGCGGTTTGGGTTTTATAGGTTCATGTTGACAGGCTTTTTCATGCATTGAAATCATGCAAGTGCGATTTGTATACGTAAAAGTACTTCATTACTGTACTTAAGTAGACCTTTTCGGGATTTATTTTTCTGGCAACTTTTTACTTTTACTCCCTATAGTTTTGCATAAATATCTGTACCGTAAATTCCGGACTATAAGCCACTACTTTTTTCCCAAACTTTCAACCTTGCGGCTTTTTCAGTGATGCGGCCAATTTATGTAATTTTCCTAACGGCCGCCAGAGGCGCTCGAGTAGAAAAGGTAAGATTTAGACCGGTGGAATATATGCGTCGAGGAAGACTGAATGAAAAAGGAGGGGCGGAACAAACGCGGGGTGACGGGTTTAAGTGGGAGCGGTAAAGGTGACGGACAGGTGTACAAGGGGTAAAAAGTTGCTTAAAGAAAAACCCGCGGCGGTGTGTGAGAGAAGACAGAGGCTCGACCAGACCCTGTGGATTGTTTTTGCACGTTGGCACGGAGGAGTTTGACCTGAACTCTCTGCGAAAGAGAAAGTTATCGCTGACTCTGCGATAGATGAGGCGAGGCGGCGACCAGCCACCTGTTTGTGGATGCGGCGACCAGCCACCTGTTTGTGGATGCGGCGGACATTTTTCCCTCCCTTACCTTTGGAAATATACACTTTTTTTTCCTTGGATTACTTTCAACGGGACCCGGACTCTGCAGGTCTGCATCAAACCTTAAGTATCATTTTCCGTTCATTTTGCCGGCTGTGATTTTTGGACTGTGGACTTTAACCCTTGTGCGGTCCTTCGGGTCAAAGAGAGCCGGTGGTTCACAAATGTACCTTTTTATACGTACTGTAGGATGCCATTGCTTACTACTGAAAACAGTAATATATCCTTGGGGGGTGGGGTGATGAGTCTATGGAACTGAACTTTGGAATCTGGGTTTTTAAGACCCGATTGTAGGACACAGCCAGTGTGCCTTTTACGAAGGGCCGCACAAGGGTTAATGAAGGACATTTAGTTTCATTCGCGGGACTTGAAGTCGGGTTTGGGTTAATTTTGTGTTTGTGTTACATGTTTTAATGTGGGCACATGCGGCTTATATACATGTGCGGCTTGTGTATGTACAAAATCGGTTTTCCTCTTAGAATGAGGTGGGTGCGGCTAATAATCAGGTGCGCTCTATAGTCCGGAAATTACGGTACTTTATACTCTTTGTACTCTCATGATTTGAACTCTTTTTCTTATAATTATACATTTCGTATTTCATACATATGACTGTATTTTCATAATTTTGACTTTTTATCTCACAATTTCGACTTTTTAATCACACCTTTTTTTTTTATCTCACCAAAATTTTTATCACAAAATGTTGACCTTTTTATGTCATAATGATGATATTTCATCTAAATTGTGACTTTATTTCCTGGCAAAGTATCGTGACTTGATCAAACACATTGTCTATACAATAGCTCACTTTTAAAGGCTTTATTTTTTCGATACTTTTGAAACTTTCCTATTTTTTCCTGGTTTCATCCATGACAAATAAATGCAGTTTTACTTTTTATGTTATTACAATTGAGAAGTTGCAATTCTTAACTTTTACTTCAGTAAAGGAGTTGAATCAGTGCTTCTACTTTAACCAGAGTATTTTTTCACACAAGTAGCTGTACTTCTACTTACTGTAAGTAGAGAATGTAAAACACCTCTAGCATCTATATATATATATATATATATATATATATATATATATATATATATATATATATATATATATATATATATATATATATATATACACACACACTAATGTAATGGTGTTATGTTACTGAACCTTCATTTGACAAATGTTCTGCATTCATTCAAAAGCCAAAGAAAAAATGCTTCTTGCTTTTGATGCCTTCAAAACAATTCATCAACTGCAACATCTCATATCATTCTGAGTTACCTTCCTCAGTTGTATTTTTTTTTGTATTGTATTTTTTCTACAGTCTACATATAGAGAGAGTTGTATAGTGTTTACACCCCCTCGAGGTAAATCTGTGTTCTGTGACTTTGGGCTGATTATTAAGAAATGCCTGTAGGCATCATTATGAGAATTTCAATATTTCTAGGAACAGGAGCCTTTTGGAAACAGCATCATGTTACAGGCAACGACACCAAAGTTTGCATTCGTTTTTCTGTTTCTTTTCATTTATGATTGAACAAAGTTTGAAACCCCCTGCTGCCACACACACCACCACTCCTGCTGTGCTGGGAACACTATGCAGAAAAGGAAGCTCCGTGCTGGCATGGGGAGTGAGTGGGTTCCTGGTGACACTGGTGGCAAACGTGACAGTATTAGAGTCATTACAGACATGTCGTCACTATTGTTCGGTCTTTCTCTGAATGTGCTTTTTATAAAGAGTATACTCAGGAGCACAGAGGTCCAACCGAAAATTAATTTTCACGAGTGCTAGCCCGATTTCACTTGTGACATGGTTAAAAATGGATGTAATCATTAATATGTAATAAAGTGAATTGCTGCTTTAGAGGCCTGTTATATGAAGTGGTGTCCTGTAGTCCCCAAACAGACTGGCTCATTCATCAGATGTAACAAGCTGTGAGATCCTCTGGCAGGTCTCATTTTAAACACAGCCATTATGAGCTTTTCATTTCAAGGCCTGCTGCTCTCATTGTGGACTAATGGCCGGTAGCTCCTATGCAACAAGAACCAGGAGGACATATAACCTATACAATATATATGTGAAGCAGACTTAATCATTCTGTCATCGGTCAGAGTTGATTGAGTCCTTCAGGACCTCAGAGACACTGCAGAGTAACTTCCACAACAACTGCTGTGACTTTTCAGTACAATTTTGAGGTGGCAGCAGATCTGAACAGTGAGCATAAATCAGAGTAATGTGGTGCATTAACTCCATTACATGGGCTTAAGTATTATTTTCCAAAAACAGCTCTTCATTTAGTGCTTTAATTACTCCTCCAAGGAACGGCAGAGTCATGTTTTTGCTGGCATTTATCTGTTTTTTTTGTCTCAGCAAGATACCTCAAAAAGTTATGGACAGATTTGGCTGAAGTTGATACTGCCTCAACTTTTTCAGGTTCCATGTCTTTTTCCTCTCCCAACTCCTTTTCCTCTTCATCTCGGTAGCGTGGATGAGAGGGGCAGAGTCAGCTGTGGCTCATTTGTATTAAAGCATAAGGCACTAAAACCAAGCGTTTCAAAAATGACTGCTGTATCTCTTAATAAATGTGATATTTTGACCAAAACATGTCACACACAGGTCACTGAGACACCGGGAAACTGTGTTAACTTGTGAAAAATGGAAACAATATGTCCCCTTTAAAAAGAAATGCTGATACATTGGCCATTCAGACTCAAGTCACATTGCAAAATATCAGATATGGATATTTAGAAAGTGGCCTGTATTTACTGTACGCTATATTTACTCTCACTCAAGTTCATTAATTTACCTTGTAGTTTAGTAACTATTTTCATAAAGTAACATTAATTGTCCTTGAGTACAGATTGGAGCTAGTCTGCAGGTGCATATGAGTAAACCACTGCTTGCTTGGCATCTTGGTTCAAATATTCAGTTTGCATAGTGACACTGATTTGTGTAACTGTTGCCTCTTGCTGTCCTATCCTTGCACCAGTTGCATGCCATGTAGCTTACCTAAGGACAGGGGAAGTGTTCTTATTCTGGGCAACACTCAAGGTTATAGTTTTAGAATCTGTCGACATCTTTGGCACCTGGGAGAATTTGCCTTCAGGGCTTCTTTTTTCCAGGAAGTCTTTCTGGTTTTCACTGTGAAGTTGTGAAAGTGTCTATTTTAAGCAAAACAGAAACTTTACCTTAAATCAGCAAAGTACTAATTGTTTTGGTACTGTGACATTGCGTACTTTTACTGTAGAAATGCACTTATGAGCAAAACTTACAAGAATGCTGAACACTAATAAGCCCCCTCCACTCAAAAACAACTATTTCTCAGTGTTGAATCACTGCTATTTTTTTGACTTTGATTGATTGTCCCAAGTTTGATACTTTGGGACAATCTTGTCCTGAAGGGGGCAAAGTTCCTGTTAACTGTGTACTAAACTCTGAATATAAAGGGCAGACATGCCAGTAGGATTTATGATATGTGTTTATCAGCAAATCATGATATAGTATGCAACTTTTAGTTTGCTTGGGAAATTGAAATCAGCAGTATACAGTTTGAGAATGGTCAGATATTTAGTCACAAGTACATAAACATAACGTGTGTGCACTTGAAAACCCTTGGCCTTCCAAAGTTTTTGCATGTACAGTCAGACGGATGGATGGACAATGAGCCGGACAGGGTGGTGCATGCCAGAATTTTTGCACATACTGTACATGGACAGACAGATAGAAAGACAGATGGATGGGCAGATGACCAACAACAATACCCTGTGGACACTGTGGCCAAAGGTAAAAATGGGAAATTAACAATATTTTTGTGAATTTCAATTTTCTTTTTTACTGAAGGTATAGGAAAACATAAGGATTTAACATTTTTTAATAAGGGTATTGGAATTTTTTTTGGGTTAAGTCATAATGTTAAAAAATATTACTCACTACCAGTAACTTTGATGGTCTTAACCCAAAACAAAAATGAGTACATATCACAGATATGTCAGGTAAATGTCACTTTATGTGTACTGCATACCTGTACCTCTGTATATAATGTAGTTTGATATAGCCTATTTACATGCAAAATGTATAATTGTTTTCACTTGTACAGTAGATTTAACTAATTTCCATTTCAAATAGTAGATATTCTTTCTAACTGTTGGAATTGTAAACACAAAAAATATCATGCTTGGTTTTTATTGGTTATGTAGATTACACCCATATTAACCCCTCACATTAGCCTTGTCATCCTGAGACTCAGGAAAGTAAGTTTAGGCATTTTTACATTAAATAAACTGCATGATACAACCTTTTTTTTTTCCAGATACATATTTATTTTGTTTTATTTTTTTATGGAATATCCTTTGCAGTGGACATCACTTTTCTTTTTTCTCTTTTCTCTTTGAACCATACAACTATCCCATCAAAGTACCTCCAAAATCTTCCTTCTGTCTCATCACACCAGGTGAGAAAAAATAGGAACACTAGAAAAGTTGATTTTGTAGCTGTTTCATAATTTATGTAGCCCCTTCCTTCCACTGTGCATAAACAGTGCACCCATCTGTCCTGGTTTATCCGCATGGAAATTTACCACTTTAAATGCAAATTACCTTCCTTTGTAGGACATCAACAAGCCATAATCCCTCACTGGCTTTTACAGTAGGTAAAAGTAGTGGAATATTATTCTTGGAAAGAAGGCAGAGAATTCATGCATACTTAGCAGCATCCACTTTTCCAATGCTGAACTTTAACTCTGCGATGTTACTCAGCTTTATACATAAGCCAAAACAAGTCAAGAAAAAAAACCCAAAAACGTGTTGATTCACCTAATATGCATGGGCAAATACTGACTGAAACAAACACTGGTCTGAAACATCATGAAACTAGAAAAGCGCTCAGTATGTGCAGACTTCGCCAAGGCAGATCAGCCCCATCACCTGGAAACGATGTGTGACCACTGATCAGCACCAAACTTTTATCACTTGTTCCTTGTGTCAGTATCAACATTTACTGAAAATTTCAGCCAAAACGTCCAAAACCTTTTGAGCTATCTTGCTAACTAACTAACAAACAATCCAACCCATAAACACACAAATGCCAGCAAAAAAAATAACTCTGCCAATAAGAGTAGAAAGAGAAGAAGTCAAGGCTGTGGGAAGTGGGGGTGTGCAGGGGGGGTGCTGCACCTTGTCTTCTGCGTCCTGATTGGCTAAGGGACTGTAGCCACTGGTCAATCATGCTCTTCTGTGCTGTGTCTCCTGTGATGTACATACATGTTTGATCGCTAGCAGTGTGACTCTGAAGTGCTGTATGTTTGACAGTTTTCTCCCACAATGTCTACAAAATGTTCTGCGCTGACAAACGCACTTATGGCTTCACCTAAAAGGCAGAGGAAGAAGGTAGAAGTTATGCAGCTATAGGTGCCATTACTGAATAAATGAGCCTTCAGGTTATTCCATAAAGGAAGAAGAAAATAACATAAAGACGACAACAACAATACGTTTGAACAAGGATGTAAAAAGGGCTGTAAGTGTCCACAAACAAGACCATGGTAAGGAGGGAGTGTCCTTTAGCTTTGTGAATCACTGACTGCAGGAAAATCAACATTATGCCCAGAAGAAAAAAACACGCCAACAACTACCCATAACTATGTTCTTCAGTTGGAAAAATACACGAGTCACTATTAATAATTTCTTATCTGTACAATCTTTAAAGGGGTGATAATAACTGTGACTAGCTTGTGTCACTTATTGCAAGCTATTTTTGGAATGAATCAAGGGATCACTGTAAATGAAATAATTGCATGAAGTCATTGAGCCATTGACTGACACACCTCACATACATGCATGGGCACACAGACACTGTAGAACAGCTGGATGTACAGTACAGGAGATGGTGAGAACTGTCATCATATCTTGGATCCAAAAACACATTTAACATCAGCTTAAGGTCCCTGCACCTGCTTCAACTGTAAACCAAGAGGTTGGGGTGAATTAAAATGTGTGCAAGCTCACTGCACACACAGAAAATATTTACAAACTGAAGTGTTGTGTCTTCGCAATGTGCAAAATAGTGTGTCTGCATCCAGTTACTTTTGCCACAATGAATCTGTAATAGAAGGCATTTAGATGCATTGTGAGTGTGGTGGGATTAGAAAATGTCAATGTATTCATTTAGCACACACAAAGTGTACTTATCTTCCACAAATAATATCACATTAATAGTCAAACAATGTATTTTCACCAGTTGAAAAAGCTCATTGATTTTGCGTCACTGCTGGCATGATCCTCACAGCACCTCCCACTTGAAATGGGTTCCCACGGCTATGGAAGGAGTTATAGGCTTTGTTATATATCCTTGCTGTGTATATCCAGGCTGTTACTTGATTGGGTAAATGTCTTTATGTGCTTCAGTGTGACCCTGTCGGTAACTGCTGGGCCAACCAACTGTTGGCAATAAAGCTCTGCTCCCTTAGGTTAGACCTGACACATATATGATGTAGGAGGGGTGGTCCAGCTCTGCACTCTGCACACACTGTTCAAACCTGAATGAAACCTGCCTCACCTTGCCGTTGGGAACAACTCACCCATATTAAACAATTTCATGAGGCTGCCTTTCAGACAGACGAAAAGGGCCAAAATATCCTGACGTTTAGTCCCTGCTATGTGTCAAGTTCAAGAAACTCATAAGACAGGTCTTGTAAATGTTTTAGAAACACACTCATACTGTACAGCAGTGAGCAAATGCCTGAGGCCACCATTGGATTGGTTGGTTTAGCAAGATTATAATTGTTACATTTATGTATTTCTCAGACGATGCAGCAAAATACAACTAAGAATATAAAGGAATTATATAAACAGCAAGAAAATACTCAAAGTCATCTAAAATTGGCTCCTAATAAGTGTCAAGTATTTGCTGTGAACTCTTTTTGCACATGGATTGAACATTTTTTTCCCAGAAAATATGTGATTACACCTTTTACACCTGATTTCAGCAATGTTTCTTGTTGTTTGGCCTTTGTAGAGACCACAGCTCACACTAAATACTGATGTTATGCTTTAGCCATTTCTATGGGACTTTTTCCATGTCTATTTAATTCTGTGCAATCATTTTCTTTATTCATTAAAAAATTGTTTGTGTCTTAATACAGAGAGTGATAAAGACATAGTACTGAACAGTACTGTACAGAAATATCAGATAAATAGCATTCGTGGATTATTATGAGAAGAGAGGTCATGGTGTAGGGTCATAACCCAGGATGTAAACGTGACTGTAAAGTTAAATACATAGTTCACATTAGCTAAAAGCTAAGCTATTAACGAAAAGCAACACTACTATGACCTTCTTAAGCTTAAAAAAAAAAATCTGGTTCAAGTCTTTGAAACTTACAAAACTATCTCGAACTAACTTCATGCTTGTAATGCTAATTGTGACAAGTCAGACATGTGGGATGTATTTGTTCGTGAAAATGGTGAAATGATGATGGACATTCTCATCGATGTATCCCCCTGAGCAGGAGTCCAGGAAACTGCATTCATTTTATGTCATAATTTGTCTTAAATCAAAATGAATAACCTAACTCCCCAAAGTGAATTTGTCAGATAAATTAGGTTGATCCACTGAAGTCTTCACAGACAACTAGTTTGTACAGTCTTGTGAGTCACATTAAACAGTAGACAGTGTTACCTCATATTCTTGGGAGAAGCGCAGGCTGTCGTTGGCCTTCAGCCTCTCTATGTGGTCTGCCAGGTCACAGATGGCAATGGGAGGATGTTCCCTCATCCCTGCAGAGAGAAGTAGAGCGGTAAGTACAATCACCCACATACACATCCATGCACTTGCACACACACACACACACACACACACACACACACACACACACACACACACACACACACACACAGACTGGATGATGTAGCCAAAGTGCAGATGCATGTTGAAGGCTCAGCACTAAACTGGTCACAGTGATATGGGACGGCAGAGGGATGACACCTGTGCAGCTTTCCATCAACATGCTACAACCACTTTAGTGATGTGAAGATCAGTCTGCATGCTGAGTGGCTAAGGATGTCCCATTAAAACATGAAATGAGCTGGTACAGTGTAAGACATTCTTTTCATTACATCTTACACCGATAGTTGTTTTGATTTAGCTGGAATCATCTTTGTGTTTCTGCTGTATTTCCTGTTAAAGTCCCCATGAAATGTTTAGAGTGTGTTTGTGTTAATGTTTCTGATGCTAATGTTCTAAAAATCTGAATGCAGGATGATTAATTTATTTGTTTTGAGGTGCTAACATATAATTTAAGAAATGCTGATATGAATATTAACAAAAATAAATTTTTATGATATACAGAATATTGTACTGTATAGGTGACTTGTAACATAACACACATACAAAGATACAACTAATGTGATTTCACAGGGACTTTAACTTCTTGAAAAACCAAGATAATATTATTTCATCATCAAAGTTTTGTCAGAGCCAAAAATTAAGTGAGCCAACCAAGCGTATGCTAACTCACAAAAAAGAACCAGCCACAATATTAGCCAAAACATTTTATGTTATAAACTTTTTTTACATAACATATTCAATTAATTCCAACTTCATATAAGGCATATGAAATTGTTATTAACAGGCTAGTTGAAAGAACGTGTAATAGAACACCCAATTAATGCTAGCTATTAGCTTAGTAGCTTGTACCAATAGTATGCTAAGAAACTGAAGATGGTGGAGCTTGGCTGCTTAAACTCAAAGGTTTGAAAACAGTAATGTAAGCATTGTGTTGACAAAAACAAAATAATAATATCGAGAAAAAAAAAAAAAGACAGGGTTGTTACCATCTGATCTGAAACAACTAACCGGAAATACGACTTCCTTCTAAATAACTGACACGTATTTCAAACATTTAAAGACAAGACATTGAAATGTCACCTTTGTTTTAGTAGTTAAAACATACAATTCTTCTTTAAAATATATTATTATTATTATTATTATTATTATTATTATTATTATTATTATTATTATTATTATTATTATTATTATTATTATTATTATTATTATTATTATTATATTAAATCAGCTCATCAGTTCATCAGCTAGCATTAGGTAACAAGCTGGCAGCTATCAGTCAGACTAGAGGGTATGATACAATATGATTAAATAATATTAAAAACCTAAAAGACTTGAAGCTTTTGAGGAATGAATTTGAGGTTTAGCCCTAAATAACATAATTGTTTGTATATATACATTTTATGATCGTACTATGGTGTTTTAAAAATCCTATTCCACAGACCAGTTCTTGGAGCCAAATAAGGCTTTACATTGTTCATGCACCGGAACAATAATTAATAAATAAAAGGTGGATTTTAGAGAATGTTCGGGAAGGAAAATTTTAAATATCTAGTCTATTTGACTTCTACACATGCACCTAGAATCCCTTTTATTTTAACATACGAGTGACAGGAGATGCACATGCGTACAACATATCACCTTTATGGTACTAATTGGGGAACTGACAAAACATAATAAAATTAATGCTGAATTAATTCGGACATGAGGCAAAAAATGGTAGAGCTGTGGAAGCATGAGTGTTGACGGTTACATGTAAAAACATACAGTAGTGTTTGACAACAGTGATGGCAGGTTTGTACTGGAAAGTAAAAATACAAATCTGACAGTCTAACAATCATTCTGACAGAACATGTAGCACAATACAAAATTATGACAACAGCTGTAATTTAGTCATGCTGACAGACTATGGTAAGCATAAATCTCATAAAAACATAGGTGGGACATTGCTTGATATGTTGTTAGTGTAATTTCGTAACCACATTAAAGTAGAACTGATGGTTAGGGGAAGAATGTTTTAGCTAGCAAAGAAAATCTCACAAATTTTCAGTTTAACAGGTGAGAAAACTGTCAATAACACCCAATCACCAAACCCTTTGATTAACCCTAAAGTCAGATTTTTGGAGTAAATCATTTCAAAACCAACTATTCACACATTTCACACATGAAATGACCAGAATAACTCCTGTAATAGAATGCAGTCCACCAGAGAAAAGTTAGTATCTAGCCATCAGGGTTGTTACACCTTAAGAAATTTGTGCACTGGCTTTTCCTGATGACAGTTATTTAATTTAACAAGTTACATAGGTAGATAATGAGAAAAGAAGATGATGTGGTTAAAAGAGTGCTCCAGCTCAAATGATTGCAGTGCCAAACCAAAAAAAAAAGAGGGAATAGGTGGGAATGGGAACACACACTAATGAAACACAGGAGGAAAGAGGACTAACTTGGAGTGTTCGGGCAACTGAGGGCACTGGAACCTGTGGGGGAAAGACCATGTACAACAAACATCACAGGGGTCAGTTAGGAGAAAACAGAGAAAAGAAAGGCACAAGAGAAACACTGGGGAAGAAGCTAGTTTGGGTCTCAGCTGAGCCTTTGTTTTTTTGTAAAAATATCCCAAACCCATTTTACATTTTCCAACACTGATGTAAAAAAAAATGCACTTTGACTGTAATTCCAATACAAGTCGAATCATGATGAAAATTAATTAAATTAACATCTATGTACACATCCCTGTCAAGCCAGACATTGTTAAATTGACACTTTCCTGGCATTTATATTTAATTTCGACTACATTTTAGTCCATACTGGCATGCCACATGCTACATCCCAGGAAGTAATAGAATGTTAAGGTTAAGACGATGTGAAATAAACTTTTTATTCACTCATTCAAACTATTTTTTTTTTATTATTATTAATCACACATTATTATGCTGTGTAAAAAAAATCCATGACTTTTCCAAAACTTTCTGGGTTTTTTTGTTACTTTTCCAAAACCTTTCCAGGCCTGGAATTTGCATTTTTCAAATTCCAAAACTTTTCCAGGTTTTTTTCAAAACGTATGAACCCTGAATAACAACCTGATAATCATACTGACAGATCTATCCAGCAAGTCTAAAGCACACATGACACTCCTAAAAGTAGAGATTTGAGGCTGTGGTGGGATTGTACACTATCAGTATATTCTGATAGATGCAGACACACTACCTTTTACCAGGAAAAACAAACAACTCTGGAACACCACATGGCATCCTGGTAGAAATCATAGTCGGTTCTGACATTTCTGTGACATTGACCAATAGGAGAACAGAGCACAGGGCAGAGTAATCTGGAGTGAAAAACTGTAAACATGGAGAAGACTCTAATACTATCCTCTTCATACAACCCAACAACAGCTCTATTTTTCTTTCTTTTTAGGCGTTTCCTGTATGATAAAGATGACGTTAACGGGATGGATTCCAGTTATTACAGTATGTGGCTGAAGATTATCAAATGTGTCTGTATTATCTTTCACAAATATATAGAATTCAGTTTGTTGAGGCACTTTACACAGCGACAGTGACTGAAATCTACCCATTGTACTCTTACGCGTCACATTAAGATCATGAACAATCTATGCCTGAACTTTTTTTTTCTCCCCACATTCTGTCGCGAGCACCTTCTTTGCAGACATGGCATGAAATATGTCACAGCTCCAAACCTGCCCACTGTGACACAATGACAGTTAGAACTGAAAATAAAACAAAATACAGTACTGTGAAATACTGAATACTCAATCTGACTGTACCTCAACTAAATCATTTAAATATAGTCTAATTGTAATCAATGTATTGTTAAAATCATACCACATCTGTAATAATAGGTGGCAATACGCACTATTTCAGCTTGCTAAACTACACCATCAAATACCACAACAACAGCTAATTAATCATTAACTGGCACAACAATGGACAATGCCACACATTTGTACATTGCATACTTCTTGTCAGCTGTACTTTTATGCAAAAGAGATGCATAATGTTCAACTTCATGGCAGGAATTTGTTGCACAGCTATTGAGCATGTGCAGTACACCTGGTCCAGTTTCAGTCTGACTGGCAATAGACTGGCTACGTAATTTTTATAAAAAAATTACGTAACACTATTTGAACTTTGACTTCACTCACATTAACATCTTTACGTGTAATTTTAAAGTCCAGTTTTACTCAGATTGTATCAACCTCTATGGACACACACAAATGTAGGTTAGAAAGTTAGATGTAAACACCACATCTCTTATTCTTGGCTGATTTCAAGTTAAAATCAAGTGGTTAACTGTGTCAAGATCTAAAAGCAATAACAGATGTTTATTCACTGTCTGTTGCTTGAAACAAATCATTAAGAGTTGTGATAATTCTACGCCTCAAAAGGCCCGCATACCTACAAAATATATTTGAATAAATTCATGAATAAAAACAAAACTGAGGATTTGTCTTTGAAGTAGTAGTTCAGTGAGTGTGGTTGTGTTTTTGGTGATAAGTAAATCATTTTTTCCACTACATGAATGAAGATAATACCATCTCAAGTTTTTGACATATGTTGTGAATAAAACTGTCACTTTCAGAGGCTTCCTGGCCACCCAGTGAGCTTTCACTGAAGGGGGGGGAAGGTTGGCTGCCAAATGAGTTGATGAATATATGATGGTGTAAACAACATCTGCCAAATTCTATCCAACTGCGACCAGAGGTAAATGCCACCCATCTGATTGAGCGAAGAATAAGAAGTAAAAACAATGACAAACTGTGAGTTTAAAACCTCCCACTCAAGGACAGGTGGAAGAACGAGATAAGAGAAGTGATGGAGGAAGGAATACAAAAACAGAAGAGGCTGAGGAGGCATTAACACCTAACACATTAAAAAGATTAACAAACAAGAACAGACAAATATTGTACATGAAAGGTTGCAATGCTTGTTTTGCGTTTTTATTTTACTTTTTGGCTTAATTCAACCAAAAGAACCCAATATTTGCCAATGGAACAAACAAAAAATATTTCTTCAAATAAGATTTGTCTTCCTATTGAAACATCAGTTACTTTAAAGTCTGTCTTATTTTAAGTGTGATGAGATATTTTGACTATAAATGAGAAAAATACATGTGGTAAAATTTAGATTTTGTTTTCCATTCAATTCCATTGCATTTGGCAGATGCATTTGTCCAAAGCGACTTACAATCGAGGACATAATATATAGCCTGTAGCATTAGCAGTTACAAGGTCGACAGGAAATATACAGAACAATAAGCGCAGATGCTATCTGGGGTTAGTAAGGTGTCGTCCACTCCCCACCGGTTTTTCCAGTGTGCCAATTTGCAATAATTTATGAATGTATGTATAGTGATTACAGTCATGTTTGATGTCACTTCTTCTCCCCCCAGTGCTGGCTGTAGGTGAGGAGCCTGCAGTCCATTGGGCATTTCCAATATTGTACATTCCTTAGCCTTCAGGTACACATTACATAAGTGTTTCCTCAGCCTTGAGGTATTGCTGTGGCTGGCTTTACATTTAGTATTACAGATACTGCAGCGAGCTCAGTCTGCAAAGTGGAGCCAGACCCTTAAGCACCGTCTGTCCACTACACTTGCTGTTATCATTAGCTGCCACTGACATAATCACACTCTAACGCCATCGTTACTTCAGGCAGACACTCCTTCACCCTGACACACAATGTGAGGATGTGCTCAAGTACCGAAATATGGTACCCTTTGACTTTACATGAATCAATACTCAATAGTAAAGTTGGAATTTGGTTGGTAGCAATAAAGGTACCAAATTTGGTACCCATCCCTGGAGTATATTGTGGAGGGAGTTGGTCATTGGTTGATGTGCTATTTGAATTCGGCAGCTGTGGCTCAGGAGGTCATGTGCTCTTATGTCCTGAGGTAAAACACTTTACCCTCCTTCATGCCTCCAGTATGAAGGTTTGGTGCTAGTTGGAGGGGTCGTAGGTGCAAATAGATAGCCAAGGTTCCATCAGCTTGCCTCAGGGCGGGCCCAAATGTAGTGTACCACCACCATAGTAAGGAAGTATGAGTGAATGAATAATGGATCCACTGAATGCACTTTGAGTATGCATTCATAGAAAAGCCCTTCATGAATGTAATCCATTATTATTATTATTATTATTATTATTATTATTATTATTATTATTATTATTATTATTATTATTATTATTATTATTATTATTATTATTATTATTATTATTATTATTATGTGAATAAAAACCTCTTCTCTTTAGAATCAGTGTAAAACATCAGCCATTAGACTCTTAGAAAGGGAGTCAACTTACATCAAATGACCTGCTGAACAAAAAGTAAACAGATTACAATTTGTGAATTAAACCTTTAAAGTTTAGTAAGAACCAAATTAATACATGATTTTACTTTCTATATCTTTATTAGCCGTTTACTTCCAGAAGTGTGCAGAAAGTGCTACCAGGTCTTTATATTTAATTTACTGTAAGTGACAATGTTAATATTATTTACAGTTTGTATTGAAACAATGAACTTTCCTATTGTTATATTCTTTGAAAATAAAAAAAGTCTTTACAGTAAGCTCAGCATAATATTAACAGATGACCTCCAGTAGGTTAAAGGTCACCTGTTAATATTAGCTATCTACGCTAATTTTAGTTAAAGTTGCACAGTGTGGTAGATATAGAGCTGCAGAAGAGAGGGATTGAGCTGAGCTGTGAGCTGTTGGGAGGGAGCATAAAAACAGATGTAGAGGTAGTTAACTACAAACAACAGAACACAAATTGAATCTGAAAAGCTGATTCTACATAGATGTGTTGACTATATTATTTTTCCAGTATCTGAGTAGTCGACTTAATAAAAGAAATCTGAACTTATATATATATATATATATATATATATATATATATATATATATATATATATATATATATATATATATATATATATATATATATATATATATATATATATATATATATATATATATATGTATGTGTATATATTTAGGTGTAAATATTTTATTTCCACCCCTAACTTCCCATGCACTCTTGCCTGATATGAACCTCACATTATTTATTATTTCCTCGTAATAGTTTTCTGACTTACAGAATCAATTTATTTGCCATTTACAGTAAGAAAATGGATGCTAGTGGATTCTTTTCACAGTAAACAGTTCCTTCATCCTATGATTCACTGGAGTAACGTGGGAAGATGAGAACCACCAAAATCCCGTTCAGCTCCCAGCTGCTTTGGTGTTAGCAGCCTACAGATTTACTCTTTGTGATCCACTCTATGTTCCAGAGCCAAATTATGAACAAATTATGGATGTGGACAGCTGGTGGATTTCAAATCAGATGTGTGTGAGAAAGCTGTGGCTTAGCAGCAGTGGAAGGTTTACAGATGAAGGTCCAGATTCTGTTGTCAGGGCAACCTCTACATGTTATTCTCATAAAGTTGCCAAAATAAAATGGTATTTTGCCATAATATGATGTGTGGACTGAAAACTGAATCTCGTCTCATTATAAACTGCATCTACAGCTTTTACGTGTAAGACCTTGACCCTTTGAATCCCTTTATACCTGAACCACGGTGAACTGACCTGAATGGTGATTGTTCAAAAAAAAATAAAAATACATAAGTTTTCGGTGGAACTAAACTTTTAATACAATTTAAGTGTGTGTAAAACACATACTTCAGTGAAATTCAGGCTCATAGGGACAAGCTTGTCTTTACTTTCTTCCTTTTTTACTGTGTAGTTTTAGAAGACTAAGCTCTAAAATCATTTTTAGTGTAAATTTTACAACATATTTTATAAGAAACATGTGACTCCTATCTAATTACCTAAGTCCTGACTAATATTGTTAAATGCATGCGTTCCTGCACCAGGTCACTTTTGTTTTTACGATCTGATTTGTATGAAATCCTATGTGGTGCCTAAAACTATGCACTGAAAAAAAACCCACTGTGACAATAAAGAACTCAATTCCCTTAACTTTCCTTTCCTTAACCTTAATTTCTTTAACTTTCAGCAAACTCATACAGGGCAAACCATACAGTATCTGCAGCAAATCTTGCTCGGTTTTGGTTGAAGTGATCTTGGCAACAATTCTATGACCAATTTTTCCATAAAATGGACAGAATGGGATCAGAAACCTTCCTTATATTTAAAACATGTATTACTCTATTGTCACTGCTGGTGGTGTATGTGGTCCATGAAGTCCCAATCCACAATCTCAACCTCAGTCAGACACTAGAAGACTATTAACGAGTAGTGCGCATGTGAATATGTAGCCTATTTTCTAAATGTGAATTATGTTCTTATGTCCTGTTGCTATTTCATATTAAAACCATGTCAGGAAAGAACAGCATGTCCTTTGAGGTATCAAGACCCTGTTCAAGTTCAAAATAAGTCCTGGTTACTTTAAGTAACCAAAAAAAAGAAGTTAATTCTGTGCAGGCCACTATAACCCGCACTTTTAATTCTCACTGTTTTACTGTGTTCCTTTTATTATACAGACTTTTTTAATTTCACCTATTTTAGCATACTCTATTTTTATTTTTACTGTGAGTGGTTTTGTGTTGTCTCTTTGTCTGGACCAAGAGCTGAAATGAGATGTCATTGTGCATTGCATTATGACAATAAAGATTCTATACTGCAAGAATATGTATATATAAAAAAATATATATGATACATGGAGGTAAAAATCTGGACAGACATAAGTCAACATTGCAACAAAATATGCACACCTATAGTGTACATCAGATAAATAATGAGTCTCAGTGAGAGTCTGTTGTGTATGATTTATGTGCATGTGGGGTTCACACTTTGGACTGAATAAATGAGTTTATAGGTGCTGTGACAGTTGTGTCTGTGTTTGTGTGTGTCCATGCCTTGTGTTTGATAGTTGAGTCTTCTCATCTCCACAGGGTCTGAGGAGTGGGCCAGCAGTGAGTCCTTTACCCCCGCCATGTGCTCGTCCTTGGATGAAGGAGACGTTCGTTTTCTGGCAAAAAGAGTTCGTGGTGTAATGAGAAAAATGGAAGGAGACATAGATATAGAATTTCCTTATCAGAAGCTAAATTTTGTTATACTTTCAGGCAACATTTCCAACAATTCCAAAACTCATGAGCTGATTGTTTGAAGGATAATTATGTCTAGCAAGGGTAAGCAGAATTATTTTCTTTCACTGATACTGCTGATGGCAACCCATTGTTTTATGCGTTCAACTTTTATCTCTTAATTTGCTACAAACAATTAAATCCCCACTCATATCTAGATTCTAAAGACAATATTTTTATTTTGATAATTTTTCGTGCCCTGCTGTATCATATTGCTTTAACTATTTAGCCCTTTCTATCCCTTCAGAAACTGCAATACAACTACAGATAAAGTTTACAAAGGTCTTTACAGAGGTCTTTCAAAGTATTTCTCATCAGTCAGTGAGGAGCTAAATTAGAGGATAATTACTTCTAGCAATGAAAGCAGAATTATTTTCTTTCACTGATACTGCTGGTGGCAACCCATGGTTTTAAGCATTCAACTTTTATCTCTCAACTTTGCACATTATTACAAACAACTGAAATATGTATTGTTCACGCTGGGTTCAAGAGTGTGATGAGGAAGTTAGATAACCTGACGTTACACCCACTCCACATATCTGGTTTAAACATGACCTTCAAAGCAAAGTTTTTGTAAACAAATTATTTTTGAGAGCTTATGAAGTAAATGTGTTACTGTGGAATCAAATATATTTTACCCAATAGCCCAAAACAAATTATGATATATACTTTAAATACACAGCAAGAGGTAATAATTAGACAACTTTAATACAAAAAATAAACCCGTTTTTGAAAAGAAATTATACATTAACACATTTTCACTGGCATCTGTTCTGATATAATGGAATACATTTAATTAAGCACAGGTGGTAACTGGGTCAACACTCATGAAAAAAAAGTGTTCAGAAGTAGCAACTACTTTGTCAAATGGTAGGTAAGGGAGCAAGTAAATACTATCCATAAGGGGGGAAAACATCCAGAGGTATTGACTGATTCCTCTAATTTACTTCCTTACTTTATACTTTATTGATCCTTGACAGGAAATTATTTGGTTAGAACACCAGAAGAGCTGCATGTAACAGGCTGTTACCATCCAAGGTTCCAGAAATTACAGTACATAATGCAAGCACATACATAAAACATATTCAGATTTCATACAGTAAAGACACAGCACATGTGGTCATATGATGGATTTTTTTTTTTTCAGTGGCTTCAGGGAAAGGGGGAACAGAAAGTAGAACAGGCATCTGAAGCAGACGTAAATGGAGATGTGGGGAGGGGATGAAAAATAATATAGAGTGGAAACCGCTTATGATGATCACAACAGCCAATTTGAACAGTATACGCGGTTGATTACTAACTGAATTTACAGGTATTTCACTTATTTTTTTTAATTTATTTTGCAGAATATCATCTAAATGCCATTTATATAGTTTTTCAATGAGAAAAAAATTAAATGAAACGGATGCTTCAGAGTTTAGTGAATTGTATTCCAGTACTGCATCATGCCAGTTTAATTACAGTATGTGCAAACATAACTCAAATGGTAACTTATTCTGTGCGTTGGCTCTGCTGTGCCGCCGGTGCATTTTTAACATGTATGAAAATAACGTTTGAAACCAAGCGTTTAATAGAACAACAACATAGAAGATAACAGCATCGAGAAAATTAAAGCTACCTCTGTTTTGTGTTGCTTCTCTCCGTATGAAGAAAATGACTTCCTTTTTCCAGCCATGATTCACGAGCTCAGTTACTGCCCGGTGTCAACTCGTTACGTTAGCTAGCTAGCTAGCAGACGACCAGAAAGGCATCATGGGAGTAAAAAATAAAATAGCTACAGGTAATTTTAAAATTATTTTTGCAGGTTTACATTAATAAAATGGCCAAAAGTGAACATTGTAATTTCTTTATTACTAGTAAAAAAAAAATTTAAACAGCATTTGTATAGAAATGATTCTGTCCCAAACCTTTTGATTAGCAGTTTCCCCTGTATGTGGTGCAACTCCTTGGAAGTGTTCGTTGTGTAGGAATAGGAGACACAGGAGCCTCATTCTTTATACAGGGTCTTCTTCACAAAACACTTACCCTTCAAATAATTTCATGAAAGGGGTCCTAGTATGGATCCCTGTGGGCCCCCATGAGAAACATAGGCAATTCTTTACATTAATTAACTGTATCACATCCCTTGCGCACTGTAGTTGGAATATTCCTTCAGCCCAATCTTTGAATGAATATGGCTTAATATTAATAATTATAAAACAGTGACAAAACAACGTACAGTGTCGTATGACAACCTTAATGACAGATTTGTTTTCATTTTCTTATATTGACAGATCTGCCCTGCTGTTGTTGAAACAGTTTAAACAGAACGGTCATTTAGCCTTCTGCTGCACTGTTTTCTATCTTGGAACTGATTAGGGAAATCCCTTATTTTCCCCATATGACTGTGAACAAACAGGTTGAGCAATTAGTCTGGTATTAATAGAGTTGGCTACCATCTGAAGAGCAGTGATGAGAAGGGTACATGTACACAGACTGTAAACATATATCCAGAGACCAGTGTTGTACCTGAACGAGTTCACTGAACGATCGTTCAAGAAGGATATCATATTTTTGATGAACGTGAACAACTTGCGGTTATTCTGGCATTTATTGAACTGCGCTTTTATGTAGTTCACATTTCGTTCTTATCACGTTGTAATTATTGTGTCCTATAAGGCATAAAATGGGATCAAAACGCAGCATTATCATCAATGTCATTTTTGTATTATTCTGAACTAATTTTGGCAACATAATGTTGTGGAATAGCCAATGAGAAGCGTTTTGGGCGGGGCAGAGAGAGAGAGAGAGAGAGAGGGGTACAGATAGTTTTTGGGAGCGAAGAAAAAAAGTTAAATGTACAGAGTGTGACCGGCGACCGGAGCAGGTGTTGTCCCGTTCTTGGAAATAAACATTGAAAACGAAGTGAACTGAAACCACTCCTTGTGTTCTAAGAACCTGTAGAGAGAAGTTAACCCCGGGGTAAGGTACTTACTTCGGCCCTGGAGAATTTGTACGAGAGGGGGACGGCATTTTCCCCTGATTTCCTGACTACGGTCAGGATAATGTCAGGAACAGTTAATAATAAGTTTACAATAATAACACAAAAAAAGAACGAAAAAGTTCTTTTTGGAATCCATGAACTTCTAGTTCATAATTTGGAAGAATGAACGATGAACTGAACTAATTCATATTGAGTAACTTGAACTGAACTTTGAACTAGTTCCTAATCAAGGTGAGCTTTCCCAAAACTGCCAGACTCATGTGGATGTATTATGATGACAGATTTATGAGTCTTTGATCTTATTAACTATAACTATAATCACATACGCTAAACAAAAAAATCTGACAGTTTTACAGAAAAAAAACAAAGGTAGAAGTAACTAAGTAGAAGTACTTCCTTGACTGTACTTAACTCAATATATTTAGGTTTCTATACTTTACTTGAGTATTTATTTTTCTGGCAACTTTTTACTTTTACTCCCTATATTTTTGTATAAATACCTGTACTTTATACTCTTTATATTCTCAAAATAGACTCATTACTTTTTCAAACTAGACAAATGTGACAGTATGAAAAATAAGTACTAAATCAGAAATTGTGACTTACTATATCATAATTATCAATTTTTTACCTCATAATTATGACTTTTTATCTCAAAATTTCCACTTTTGAACTCATAATTCTGACTTTTTATTTTGGCTTTTTAATCTCATGATTTGGACTTTTTATCTGATATTTCTGAATTTTTTCCTACTAATTCTGACATTTTCTCATAATTTTTACTTTTTATCTCATAATTTGGACTTTTTATGTCATGATTTAGATTTTTTGAAATCTCATAATAATGCTTTTTTTTTTTTAAATATCCTATTTATGTCTTTTGAATGTTTCCTAAATACACAGTCCATACACACTAAACTGAGTAACATGACTCAATAAAACACATACTGTAAACTACACAGTAACTCACTTTTAAAGGCTTTATATATATATATATGTATGTGTGTGTGTGTGTGTGTTTAATATATAATTTTTTATGGTTTTTTCCTGCTTAAATAAGTATTATTTCATCCACAGCAAAAAATAAATAAATAAATAAATAAATAATGCAGCCTAACTTTTTACCTTCTTACAGTTCAGAAGTTGTACTTTTTTACCTTTACTTCAGTAAAGCAGTTGAATCAGTACTTCTACATTTACCAGAGTATTTTGTCACACCAATTGCTGTACTTCTACTTAAGTACAGAATGTGAGTACTTTGGAAACTGGAAAAAATGGTTATGTAGAAATGAAAGCAGACCAATATGAAGATTTGTTCACTTAAAAGTACGATTGGTTTTGTGCAACAAGACTGAAGTTGGTTGTTATAGCAACAGAAACTCCTCTTCATAAGTTGATAATGCATCTCAGGTATCAACTGCTCTGTGAAAGCACACCACAGAGCTACCACCGAGGGATTGACTATGTATTAGTGATGAAGACAGTCAATATGCTTTGTGCAGGTCATGCAGGTTACACAAACAGAGGAGTGAAGAGGTCGGTGTGATGTCAGTTATTGGCTCTGGGCAATATCCGGATTTGAGATTCTCGAGCTTGCATTTGTTTTGCAGGCAAAGCTGCAGGTGTGAGAGGGCCCGAGAGGTGAACAAAGCACTGAGAGAGGATTATTCTATGGGGAATATCAGTGGGATTTATGAACTCAGCACTCAGTTGAACAGCAGAGAAACACATACACAGAGAAACAAGCCTGATACAGTGTGCTCAGATACACACTTAGTCACACATTAAAGCTCTGTCAATTGAAGCTGATATGTCTGAGAGGAAGGATGATTGAAGACAGCTCGAAGAAGCTGGCACGACTGCGTGATGATGATAGTCGAACAGAAACAACGAGCAGCTGTCGCTTCATATCACATCACATCACAGCTGTCAGAAAACACAGACATGTCTGGCCCAAAAGCATGTTTTACACAAGTGGATGGATGCGCAGAGTCAGCACAACACATGAAGAAGAAGAAGAAGAAGACGAAGGTGGGGAGGAGGGAGGGTACGAATGGTGTTGAATGTAAGAACAAATAGAGGCACTAACCTTTCTTGTTTGCTGCGTCCACAGAAAGTAAAAGGGAGACAGTGAACAAGGGAGCAGAGGGAGAAAGGATTAATTTACAAGTTGTCAGCAGCAGCAGTAACACCACGCAGCGCTGCAGTGAAAGAGAAGAGCACCTGACAAAGTATATTACAGAAGCTTGCTTACTATCCAACAACTCCTCCCTGTGTTTTCATCTAATTCGCATCCAACTGAACAGGTTTACGTGTCGCCTCCTGAGAATTTCAACTTTGATCACAGTTTAAAGAGCTTCATGTATCAGTTTTGTTATAGTTTTATGATAATTTCCCACCTCATGCATGCTACAATATCAGCAAATAGAGACAACCAAGAGTGATTTACTTGTTCTCATTTAAATCACGAATACAAATACTGTTACAAAATTGCTTGTAAGGATTCTGCTGTAAAATTATATTTTATAGTGCTGAAATGTGGTAAAGAAATGTAGTATGTAGAACAGGTTTTTTATTGATTCACAAGGGGAATATGTGCACAATAATGAAGACATTTATACATTTAATTTCAGTATAAACATTTCAATATAAGTGAGTTAGCATCAATACAATTTTTTTAATCTGTAGCCCCCTTTAATAGATCATTAATGACCATTTTTTCCACTTATTAGGTGAACCAGCCACGTAGGAGTTAAACATTTAAATAATAAAGGGGATTTTCACATCCTTTATCAGTTAGTGCAGGTTTTGTGAAACAAAATGCTGTAACCACCATATGCTTTATAAACAAAATGGCAAATGGATGGACATGCAGATTTTCAAAAATCCCTTACATACCAGCATAATTAAAATAACCAACTTCCTCAAGGAAATGTAAATTCACTACAAGCTCTATGCAAAACTGAAATTCATTATTTACAAGTAATGATAATAAACACAGTAACACTAAAAGTCATATGAATACTTTATAAATGAGACTAAAAATGCATTTAGGAAGCGGTAATAAGAATTCCCATTGTTTTTATTTCATCTACTCGTTCAATACTTTATTAATTGAACAAAACAAATGGCTGCTGGGCTTTTAATAACGTTTTCTTTCCACTATTCCCAGCTGTGTTTAAGTACTCTTTTATCCATTGTAGATTATTAAAGTGTTAACTTTTTGACTGAATTATTACGACAATCAGAGATGAGTTCTGATGTCAAAGATATTAGAAACCATTCCATCACTTTGTATTGATTCAGGTTTCTCTACATGTCCTCACACCAACAAATTGGCTGTGTTATCTACAGACTAGAGAAGCAGCAAAACCTTAAGCAGTCTACACATGAATTTCAAAACTGACAAGGAGCGTCACCTGAATTCAACCCTGTGTATGTGTTAAAACAACTGATTGTGTTTGTGACATTTCTTTGACACCTGTGTTGCAGATTTAACGCAGGAAGACACTAAAGACACTAAACCTTCAACATCATGTTATATTTTTACTATTATTATTATTATTATTATGATTATGATGATGATGATGATGATGATGATTATTATTATTATTATTATTATTATTATTATTATTATTATTATTATTATTATTATTATTATTATTATTATTATTATTATTATTATTATTATTATTATTATTATTATTATTATTTTCTTTTACATCAATGCAATACCAACCTCAATACCATAGGCCACTTAAAGCTCAATGCCAGGTGCAATATGTACACACACTTATTTTAATGACACTTGTTTTTCCAGACACTATTTCTTCTGATGCGCTATTGTTTACCTCATTTTGATGCTCTCTTGTCTATATTTACTGTAATGTTTCAAGCGATCTGGCAAAACAATTTCCTACTGGATTAATAACATTTTATTTATCTTATCTTATCTTATGGTATCGTATCATATCTTATCTTATCTTAAAGGGCTTGGCCAAGCAAGTAGTGGAGTGACAAAGCACTGTGCAGCTATATTCCATTTAAAAATGTATTTAGCAGCAACCATATTAACTCAAATTGTAGATATAAGCAAGTACTTTAACATCCAATTAAAGAATAATAATCAAATATTTAATAAAAACACAACTTTATCATAATTGACAAAGTAATAGAGTGAGGAAACATATATGGCAGTTATTCAAGGCAAAAAGTGCCGTTTCTCACAGAAAGTGCAAATATTTGGTGTACCACACTTTTCTTAATATATTAGAGCACAATATATCCAAAAATTAAACTGACAATCATTTTTCATTTAGTTTTAAAATACATTAATTCATGATAACAGAGTGACAGTTGTGATGTACCACAATAATAACCAAAGACTATATTAATATACTGATAAAATCATCAGTGTTTAGCAACATACAGTATGTTTCATTACAATATTTCATATACATACAGTATTTCTGACAGTTTGTAGAATAAATAACATTGACAATCATTATATCATTTGATTATTATAAAATATAAGATTAGTTACAGGCATATACTGTATTTTGAACATATTTATTTACATATTACTATTTTCATCCTGAATATATGCTCTATACATTCATATAACCTTTACTGTTTTTAATACAGTATACACTGTATTTTCATATATTTTCTTATTTATCCAGTTGCAATTCAGGTACAAATGAAATTACAGTAACATTTTTAGAAATTAGAGATATACATCTTTCATGCTAAGTAATAAAAAATATATTTTTTAGAAAAAATAAATTGACCCTGATGTTCACTTTGTCTTTGTCTTCTGCAGTCCACAGTACATCAATAGATTCACTAAAATACCTGCAGGTTATTTCAACTACAGACCAGGGTTTATAGGGTAGGTTACAGCCTCACATCCTTTACTAAAAGTGTTGTAAACTATAAATGCATCGATAAAACCATGAAAATAGAGGAAAACTCAATCAAAAATAGATGCTTTGTTCAAGACTAAAGGTGTGCGTCATAGTGAATCAGAGCCTTTTCATGTATTGTGGTGACCTTGTGTTGTATAGTATAAGTCTGCAGGAGAGAAAATGAAGAGGAAGTAATAACATCAACTGGTCTGATGGGAAAATCTGTGGAGACTGAGGTCTGTCTGAATTACAGTTGAAATTATTTAGCCATTGACTGACTCAAATCAAATCGAAATTTGTGAATCAAAACTTTTAATTTTATTTATATACAGTTTTAGCCATTTGTTGTTTTTCTATAGATATTTTCTATATATATCCTTTTACTTTTATACTTTTGTGGTGAGTTGAAAATATTCAATAGGTTAGTCAATTACAATAAAATAATAGATAGTTCTAATCTGAATGTTTTATCCCAGATGGATTCTCCACAAGAACACAAGTTAATTACAAATTTTCATGAACATCTCTAGTATGAAACTCTACGCATGGCCTTGACATTAGAATAATTATCTTTTCAGACAAATTCTTCTGTTTTTATTCCTATATATATATATATATCAGTAATCACCTTTGACCTTGTACAATGATTACACATGACTCCCAGTTACACTTTATCTATTAAAATAAATCAAACTGTCACATTTATGTCATGATACCAGGTCAAAACTATTTTATTCCAACTTCATGGGAGGCAGTATACAATTTTAGTTTGCAGGTAAACCTACTGACCGACAGCAGACGTGATACTTGGGTTGAATATTTAGAATCTTAGTCTTGGTGTAATCCCTAACCTGCTGTTCATATTTATATTTACTTTTACTCTTCCTGTTGATTAATTCATTTATTTGGAGCGAGCATTTACAACACAAATGTCCTTCATAGAACAAAAACAAAAGAACACATGCAGATACGATAGATAAAATACATTCATTTATGCTCAAAAAGGAGTGGGTAGAAGAAAATATATTTAATCCCACCCACTTTTCTCATCAGTAACTTCACTAATGCCATGTTTACACTACATGGTACCAGCTTGACTGAGCCTTTTTGTGTTTCCATTACAAAAAAGGACCTGGAATCTGGTACTTGGTATTAACTTTTTGTTATAACCTCTGTCAAGGTTCCAAGCAATACCAAAACGTGATAAAAAAAAATCCTGCAGACACTGATTATTCAGACAGTTGTTTCTGTGTTTATAAAATACAGATGTGGAAGTTGACAGTAAATATAGCAGTTCATTAATCCACATGATGACAGGACAAACCTCCACCATGGTAACTCCAGGGTATCAGTCTTTGGTGGCCAATGGAAAAATTCAGATTCAACACAAAATAAGTTTATCAGTAACTCCCTGAGCAGATGGCATGGAAGTAACATGCTGCACCGCTGCGATGAACAGTCAATCCCTCTGTACTATAATTTTCGTTCTCTAAACTGTCAGTTTTTTTTTAAGCAGTGAACCCACGGCTCAAACAAGGATGCAGCTAAGTTATGTCTCATGGGCTAATGATCAATCTGGCTGCTGAAGAAGGAAATAGAGCTGCTACACATACGCTTAACATCACTGAATCAAAGGTGATATGCTAAAGAAGGCAGCATGAAGCGTGGGTGCGGCTTATAGCCAGGTGCAGCCAATAGTCTGGAAAATAGGGTACTGTAAAATTATCCTGTAATGGAAACAGTCTCCAGGAATACTGAGTGGAGCTGAGTTGAGCTGTTCTGACACTCCTGTCTTTAAACTACAAACCAGGGTAATGAACAAATAGGCCTATACCAAATCATAATAACAACAATAATGTATTTGTCAGGATCTTAGTGTCTATTTGTATGTGTTTCCACTTCCCCTGGGAGTATGCTTTCCTTTTCTAGAGCAGGATGGAGCTGGGGCATGACCTTTCACCTGAAAACCTGTTCACCATCATCTATCAAGCCGTCTCCAATAATCACCACTGCCTCATCCTGTATATACAGTAAGCATGTGCTGTGTCCAAAATCCCTCACTCACTCCCTACCCCCCACTCCCTACATATGGAAAGAAATGTAGTGCACTACTGTACATAATGAACTGAATTGAAAACTTTTTGGACACTACTACAGCGCTGTTTAATTGGGTCATCACTATTGAACAATTAAAACGTAACATTGTCGTCTCTGACAAAATTAAAAGGCTTTTAAATTTTTTTCCCCTGACTATACAATGAAATTTAAAAAAATCGAATTGGGTCACAACTGTTTTACTCTTATTAACTGTTAAATAACTTGTCTCGTGCCTATCATACAACAGTCAAACCTAACTTTCACGCCATTTTTCAATTAGTGCAATGCATGATGGGATATAGTGCTTTGGTTAGTGACCATTGATGTCCATTACATTTCACAGTGGATTGTGGGATACATTGAGTGCATATACATATAGTGCTTATAAATAGTTCACTAAAAATTCAGACCCCCATACAAAATGGTGTGGTCCATATATAGTGCACTATATAGGGGTTAAGGAGTGATTTCGGACACAGCCCTGGTCTTCTCCACTACTCATCGCCAGATTCTCTTCTTACCTCTGTGATAAAACTAGTATCTTGGCTCTGATGTTTTTGCAGATGAAACTCAGTTTATTTAACCTTTTTTGTACACTTGTTTTAGTTCCTGTTTGTGCCTATCTTTATTTTCCCAGGATTCCATTTACACTACGGTCAATCTCCAGCTCTAGCTCCAACTTCCTTTGTTTAGTTATTTTTCTGGATTTAACCATCATTAATTTGCAAATTTTAACCTGCAACCTGTATTTTTCAGTCCCTTTTTGTCTCTGCATTGTGGATCCTCATAACAACTAAATATGACAACATTCCATCTATAAAAATTGTCACTGTCATTGTCAAATCCAAACACGTTATGGACTTTACAAGTGCTTATGCTATGCTGTACATGTATCAGTAGTGAACATAGCGATAATATGCTCATGTCAAAAGAAGGAATAAGAAGCGGATAAAAAGAAGGAAGAGCAGAACAGTGGCCAGATGGATGGCCTCTCAGCCCAGCACCAGATGTTTGTCCAGAGCAGAGTGAGCCTCAGCCAACTGTTAGCCTTGTCGAGCAGAGCTGAGGGCCAACTGAGGCCATCCTGCTCCCATATGCTGTAGAGCAGAGGACGTTCACCTTCAGGCTGACTAAGCTGAGATGGATATGGATGTCTGTTTCTACTCTAATAAGCAGTCCTCTCAGACCACTTCTTCTTGCAAAATGGGCTTTGTCATCTGCTTTGCTGAGGAAAAGGCTTGGGGTCTCCCTGTGGACTATGTTAAAATGATCGTTCTGTGAGATAATGTGAGGACGGACATAATGAACATATAGTGCCTTCAGGGAACAGAAACTCCTACTGTCGGATAGAGAAGGGACACTTCTGTACTTTTACTTAACATAAAAGGGAGACCCTAATTGCCTTTACTGCTGGTTGTTTATTACAATAATGGAAATGCAGATTTTAGATGCATCCATGGAACTCTATGAGGGTATGCGTCCATTATTCTGGGGTGTCAAGCTGGATCACCAGAAAGCCCCCCCTCGTGTCGCAGTGTTGCGACAACAGGTGGCCGTGTGTATGGACGTGTTTTAATGTGTAGAAGTTTCCGTTATTATTCGTTCACC
Organism: Siphamia tubifer; assembly: GCA_020466265.1. NCBI lineage: Eukaryota > Metazoa > Chordata > Actinopteri > Kurtiformes > Apogonidae > Siphamia > Siphamia tubifer. The sequence continues at coordinate 25,381,563 of CM035786.1, read as the reverse complement.
CATGATTGCAATAGCATGCTAATACTTATACACCTGAAATGTTCATGGGCAACTAAAAAAGAAAGAAAGAAAGAAACTAGAATATTGATGCCCTTTGCTTTGTTTCTTCCATTAATTATTTTCATATATATATATATATATATATATATATATATATATATATGTAACATAATATATCCAGCTCTCAATTACAAAGACAACTGGGGAAATGACCTATTTAAATAACCATTTACATTAGCATTGATAACTAGCCATGGTGTTTGTGAGGTGTTCATGTAGTTTTGTACAGTTCACACAGATAACATATCAACCCACCAGGGACACTAACAATTTTAGCCACCTTTCTTCATACGTCATCCTTTACATTCGATTCTCTATACGTGGCAAGTGAAAAATCAAACAAAATGGGTATTCCGCTGACAGCAGTGCTAAAAACCCCCCTACATTTTCAGTAGTTTTTTTGTGGCTCTGAGTCATGCTGCTTTCATCATGGACACACCCCCACAATCTGCTGTCCTTACATAAAGGACATACAGTCACTGTGATACTTTGCATAAAGTTCAGCCGAGCTCAACTTTTTGACATGCCGCAGGTCGCCGTATGACTGTGCTGGAATCCCACAAGGCTTTGCAATAACGGTTGGCAGGACTGCATTGAAAATGAATTGAATACATTTGATACGGCTTGATGCACTGGAATAATGGAAGAGTACCCTAAGACAGTTTGTTCATGGGTCCATCTTAATAAAAGTTTAAAAAGTGAAATTTAAGGAATGATTGGGTGGTTTTTAACCTCCTGAGTCTTTGTGATGCATTTTTGTCCTCTGTAATGGACAAGGATGACAGAGCTTTATTTAAGAAAAACACTGTCTCTGTGCAAATGATAAAGATTAAAAAAAGGTCAGGAAAATAATTTAATAGGGAAACAAAACACAAAAAAACAGGAATGTTTTACTTTCCTGGATCTAAGGAGGTTAAAGTTTGGCGCAACTATCACTTAAACTCAAGAATGACTTCATTTCATTAGTCGGAGTTTCTGTCATCACAGACACAGTAGAATGAACATTAACATTCTTTGTATGTAAATTAAATACATTTATGTACAATACACTTCTTTATCTTATACAGTGATGGAAAGGTTTTTGAACCACTCATGCATCTGTAATATATTACAGTGACAATCACTCTTAAGTCACTGTTACTGATCTGTTGAGCTTAAAACTGGATGTGTTCATGAGATAATGAAATGACATGTTGAAACCGTCAAGAATTTAGTTTTATTTTTTCATGTTAACAAGAAAGAAAGACTTTTTTTTCACTGTGTGTGATGTGGATGCACTTTTGGAAACACACAAAAATCCTGTGTGTTTAATATATTATAATAAGTATTCAGAGAATGCCGAATCTCGCCCCTATTTTGTGCCAATAGTTGTTTCTATGACAACCCATTCTTGAATTAGAGCCAATAGTGTGAATTTTGACCTTTCTGCTAAATATGACCATATAATTTCATTGCAATATCTCAAGTATTCATTGAGTTATAGCATGATATGTCTCTGAGGACACACAGCCAATGTTGGGAGAGATTAATAATATTTATAATACTTGAGATGGTGTTGACCAATCAAACAAATGTACATAAAAGATGGAAGTCAGAGAATCTCCCTAAATTTTAGGCTGAAAAATTACATTCACCCATAAGGTGATGTTTCTGTATTATCTACATTTATATTTCACTCTTTTAGTGTTTATTTGCTTTCTGTTGACCGTCTTTCAAATTCAGTAAAGTTTTTTGCCCTTAGCAGTGTCTTCTTTGCTAGACTTTCCCAATTTGAATCCTATGCCAGACTGTATGTAGCCCATAAGGCAAAATTCAGGGCAAGAACTCAACACAACCATTAGTTCTTGCTGCCTGGCATATATTCAATATTTATTCCCAAGAGATGGTTCAACATGTCCGTTTTTAGTAATATAGGACACATAGATTTTTATATCTAGTTAGTCATCATTTCCAACAAAGAATGTGTTGTTTTTCTTAATCATCTAGCGGCTCTGACATAAATACCCAGTGTTTGTAGAGTACACAGTGTTGCACTTTTCGCCTTTTCTCCTTTCTACTTGAGACAAAAATCCCAAAATAAAAATAACAAGTAGGTATCAGCTGATCTTGAGGAACTGTGTAAAGATACAGTATAAAAAAAAATCAATTTTAAACTTGTATTTGTGCTGTTTAGTATGTGACACTGACCTTTTGAAGAGTAGGATAGCAATCACAATGAGAATGATGAGAATGACAGCGAGCACCGGTCCCATCACCCACAACATCTCTGGCTCCTCGGGGGGTATGGGGACCCCACTGTTCACCGTGATGGGCTCCGAGAATGGGCTGGCTGCAAATGTCCTCTGCTGCGAGTAACCAGAAAAAGACAGTCAATTCACAATCACTGAGGTATTCACATGGAAACTGAGAAGAGCAAATCAGGACATGCATGGAAGCTATTTTGTTATTTTCCTCACTGAGCAATCAACAACACCAGATAAAGTGTCAGAAGATGGCACTTCCCTTTGCCCTGAAATATAGCATCAAAAGACTGTCTGAATGCACCATAATTAAAATCATCTCCCCCATTCTCCCAGATTTCCTAGGATTGCACAAAGGTTGTAGCCCATGCTGTACTTTTCACTACTTTTTATTCCACCAGGGAGACTCTAACTGGTCCCCCAACCCTCACAGTGTCTGAAAAATCAAAGCATCAGTGGGTCTTTTATCAACAGAAAGTGGGCCACATAAACCTTGGACCTTATCCTTTCAGTGTACCCTAGATTCACCAATAAAACCCATGTAATTTGACAAACAACCGTGGATGGAGACGCTTGTTTTATGTTCAGTTAATTTGATATATTTTACTAAAACAGCTCACTTGACATAACATTTACTCTAAGCCATAATGAACATAATATTCAGTGAATGAAATGGAGGAAAATACTAGATTTTTCACTGAAAAACTATCAGTTTAGTGGATAATATTAACCATGTAACACCTACTGTCGCAAATATAAAACATACCAAAAAAAAAAAAATCTATCGATTGTATGCGCTATAGTCAAATTAATAATCTCCACTTAATTCAGCATTTACATTTTTATTTCACTTTTGGTTAAATTCAGGTGTTAAGGGGATAAAATAACTAAGCTTACGCTGTGAGGGGTATTATCCCTGAATGCCCCCAGTCCTTAATGATGACATGACATAAAGGATCCTGAGGTCATGACCTTTCACTTGCATTGATTTGAAACCAATCTAAGACAAATAGTTCCAAAGATATGAACAAAAGAGTGTTTAGTGATTTTAAACTTTTGGCCGCTCCCTTCTGGGCAATCTAGGAATGGTAAATCATCCAAAATTGAATCAGTTATTCTTGTCGATGATGTTCATTGATATGAAAAACATGACATTTCTAAGATGAATATTTTTTCAAGTTATTGCATTCACATTAAGGATATCCAGCAGCAGCAGTGGGACCAAAAACAGAAAATCCCTGAAATGGAATATAAATATTGATAAAAAAAAAATAATGATTTAGAAGTTGCGACAAAAATAAATGTGAAGGGTGAAGGTACTTGCAAATAACACAATACCCAATTGTTTAATATCAAACTGCTCAGGATAATCTCAGATTTAGGTTTTGTTTTTTTCCCTCTTCGAATACTGTAGAAAGAGATAAAGCATCAGAAATGCTAACAGTTTGAAGTCAGATTTGTGAAAATGTTAAAATCTCTTGCAAAAACAAACCTTCGCTCATGTGGATAAACTGTTTTATGGTTGAAATAGTTTGACATGAGTCTTAGCTTCTGAAAAATAGTGGAAATATATCAGTATAATAATAGGGAAGTGTAGAAAACATGTCTGAAATTAAAATTTTGTTTTATCATCTTTTGAACATAATTTTCAGTTTTATTTTCATCAAATAGCTCAAATGTGAGATAAATGAGGCTGAAGAATAACTTCATATTATCAAACTTCATTATATTTGTGCAAATGATACCGAAATATAATATTACTTTGGATAAGAACACAATATTTACATACTGTCTGTTAATTTTTTTCTTTTGTTTTCTTCATGCTGTTCAGTAAAACAGTTGCATTAAGGAAGGAGGAAAAGGGTTTACAGGTTCTATGTACTACAGGTTGACAACTTAACTCCCTTGATTCAGAGTTTGCACCTAATCACAACTCATTTCTGAGAAGAATATTGTTGAAGATAAATCAATAAATTGTCTAGATAAGGCCTGACACACAGTCAAGGTCAGTTTTTAGTGTTCGTTCATAACAGCTGGTGCGACTGCAGAGTGAAGCCACATATTACCTATATGGGTTCATGTTTATGTAACGTATACCTGTAACCATGGTGAATGTACCCATAAAACTTCAGCTGACATTAGTCTCTGAAGAGTCAGAAGGCATAGAGGTTAAAAAAAATAGATTTTTGTTATTTTAACCAATAAACCTGACAAAATAAATGTATATTTGAATATTTAAGGCCTGTGTGTTTTGTCCATGACTTATCACAGTGAAATAATGATCCTATTGCCAACAGGGTTATTGTCATCCCTGGTGTCACTGTGCTGCTGAAACTGAAGGATTTCTAGTCTGAATGTTTCAGACTATTGCTATATTATCATACATATTACCACAGCAGTCTTTTTCCCAGACTATATGAAAAGGTAGATCTCACATACACATCACATATTGGTTATTTTGAAGCCTCAGCTACATTTCGCTGAGGTTATTTGCTAAAAGTGGCAATATTTTGATGAAAAAAGATCTTATGGAAAAGTGAGAAGTGAAATAGTTAATATTGTGACTGATATGTTGGTTATTAAACTAATTTATTTGCTACATATTAAAAAGACTGATTGCACTGCTACAGTAAGTACCAAGCAATCTACTTTACTATTACTAGCATGCTATCTAAGCTAATGAATTAGCTTACCAGTGTTGCTAGATAGGAAATGTTCAGCTATCACATCGAAACCTCAAAATTATCGTAATTTTGAAGAGAAATTATCGTACACAAATAAAACCTTTACAATGTCGCCATTTTAGCAGTATTTTAATTTTAAAAGTATTTCATGTCCAACAGTAATTTACAATATCCCTGTAGTAGCTGATGGGTAAACTATGGCACAAAAAGAATGCAAATGCACAAGGCTACAACAAGACTAGAAATATGTTTTTTGTTTTTTTTTTCCAGTGAAGGAACACAAATTGTGTTAATTACACAATTAGAAAAACCTGAATAAATCATCTAATGATGGCCACTTGTGCAGATGTTGGTTGTCATGGCAGCAGCCTTGTGTGTGGTGTGTGTTTTTTATGCTGCTTGAGTACAACACATGCCAAATGATTCTTGGTGTCAGAGAGAGATGTGAGTTTGGGCAACCGACTGAAATTATCGTACATTTTGGGTTTTCTCTGATTATTGATCGTATGTCATACAGAGGGCAAAACTATCGTACAAATACAATAATGGCAACACTGTAGCTACAGCATTAGCGTTAGCATCAGCTGCTAGGCTTCCACAGTAAAGACCAGTTCCATTTAATAGCCAAAATCTCTGAAAAAAAAAAATCATTAATAATGTCCCATATAGGTTTTATTATCTCTATCTGAACTGTGATTAAAAGTTAAAACAAATTAATGCATTCCTGGTTACAATATTGGAAATCACAAACTACTACTGATTATAGCTATAATATGAAATTTTGGTCACTAACTGCAATAGTGGAAATGTTTTATTATAAACAGACAGATACTTTATTTATTGAATGACAATAGACAATAATCAGTTAAAGTAGAAATAGCCGAGGCAGAGGGGGACAGTGAATCAAAGGTGAAACAGACATATGGAAAGACGGACACAGAGCTGTGGGAGTGTACAGCTCAATGTGAAGAGTCCCTGCTGAGGCCAGGGAGGACAGAAGAAACAGCGAGGAGGACACACATCAGCGATATCTTTTGTGGACAAATCCAATAATGCTGACAGCTTCACAACGCCTCCTGGGTACGAGCAGAGACCTGGGGCCAAGGATGTGCTCCTACTATCATCTCAACACAGCACCGTCCTCTGTACAAACCACTGCTATTAAACCTGTGGCATTTGCTTTTTACCCTCTATACATTACTCCTGATATTTGTAGGTTTATCCAATGTTTCAGGTCTGATTACAAAGGCATAAAAGCTATGAAATATTGCCAAAAAGTCTAATAAAGTGAGAGTCAAATTAAACTTGACAGTTCATTCTTTACCCTAAAAACCATAGATAACAAAAAAAATGTCAAGTCACAGTTGACTCATTCTTGTTCAAGGGTTTTCCATCCCACCTAAAGCTTTTCATCAACATAGAATTCATAATACTCAGCGTTAAAGGAAATGTAATAGAAAGTGCTCAGAATGATGGAAAGTTTGTGACCCAACAAACTTCATTTTCGGATGATATATTTTACAAGATCAGGACCTGCTGTAACACACCAGAACTGTAACATAATAAAATACCCCTTTAAAGGAGTGATATTTAGCTTTTTTAAATGGAATTATGCATTTTGAAAGACAACCCTGCGGTCTACATAAACTATAAATGCTCCGCTTGAGTCTAAATTCTTTATTAATTCAACTCTACAGGTACATCTTCAACCCTATTTTTGAGTAATGACAGGCGCTGTCCCTTTAAATACACATAAGCCACTTCAGACCCCACCCCCTCCATGTTCTGTCCTATTTAACCTACAACTGAACATTTACTTAATTGGCTCAAAGTTTGGACATATTTTCAGTATGGACTACAACCGCTCCTGCTGACAAACAATTATGTTGTACTGAGAGACATGCTGATCTAAATTCATGACCTTATATGTTCGAATGTCATGATGTAACTAGTTATACACAACAACTTATGAAGGAATTAAAACAGGTTTCAGAAATTGACTACATTTTTGTAAAAATGAATATAAAGATACATTTGAAGCACCTGGAGGGTTCAAATTAAAACGTTTTGAACTATTATGGTCAAAATACCGAAAAATAAATGGACCAAATACTAATAAAAGTGGGTTTAACAGAGTATGACAACAGTTAACCTGTGCACTACCTCATTGTAAGTTTACGACAGATCTCAGTTTTGATGTGTTGTTGTACACAGCGTTGATATTTCACTGGTATGTCATCAGTTTATCCCAATATCTTTACATTATTGTCTTTGGTTTGTGTTTTAGGTTACATTTATACGGAGACAATCAGAAGATAAGATGCAAAACTGGCATCTCGTCTGAACCTTTTTGTCTGCATTTACACAAACGTTGTCATTCAGAAATCTTTGTGCATATGGAGGCGCAATAGTGTGTGGAATTAGATTGGATATACATGCCAGGCTGTAGATGGTACTGTGACAGAATGCTACCTTGTCAACGCGCATAACAGCAATATTTTTCCATTTTCGACCCTGAGATGGAAATGCAACAGTGGATCGTTTTTAATATTTCCATTCTGTAATGTGTCTTCAGATTTTTGCATTTTCAACCTCTAAAACTTGATAAAACAATAATTTATTTTGCCGTTTTTAGCCTCAACCATCCTCATGTATACGGCCCCTTAGTATCATTTATAAAAATTACCCAGTTCCACAGTTTAAATACAGTTGTATAGAATGAATGGGTCCTACACACTGTTAGTAAAGTAAGGTTTACCTTTCTGTTGTGTTTAAGGAAATTGACTTTTGTGTTTCTGCGGTTCACAGTAAAGCACAATACTCTATCCAACTATCTCCCACAGCTTTGCTTTTCACCAGAGCACAAAAGCAAGAAGGTTTTGTTATGTCTTACAATAACACTACAGTTGACATTTTGAATTTCAGAGTATGTCCCTTAACAATATGAAGATTTACTTAGAGCAAACAAATATATAAATGTACACATGTTGGTACTAAATCCATCTCTGCCATGGATTGATTTTAAGTTTCTATTTTACAGTATATGTATATAATGAAATAGTATTGTATGCACATTGTATACATACACAGTAAATTTCCCAGTGTAAAAGTAGTGTCAAAGTATTTACATTTTTTTCAGTTATTCTAACAATAGACAAACTCAAATTAAACAACAAAAAAAAGAAAATTACATTAGAGAATTTAACTTTAACTGTTTTTGCACTAATATCATGAAAACCTTAATATCATGATTCAGATGTATATATATATATATATATATATATATATATATATATATATATATAAAAAATGTTCCTCTCGCCCCACGTGGGCGGTGTCTCCTTCAGACTCGGGTCCTCTACCAGAGGCCTGGGAGGGTTCTGCGCAGGATCTTAGCTGTTCCTAGCAATGCGCTCTTTTGTACAGAGATCTCTGATGTTGTTCCTGGTATCTGCTGGAGCCATTCTCCCAGCTTGGGGGTCACTGCCCCTAATGCTCCGATCACTACTGGTACCACCGTTGCCTTCACACTCCACATTTTCTCTAACTCCTCTTTCAGCCCTTGGTATTTCTCAAGCTTCTCATGTTCTTTCTTTCTGATGTTGCTATCACTGGGGACTGCTACATCTATCACCACCACTGTCTTCTCATGTTTATCCACCACCACGATGTCAGGCTGATTGACATCGTGGCTCTTATAGGCGTCATCACAATCACAGACAACACAGAGATTACATCCCGGTGCGTAACCGACTGGGTACAAAGGCTATCGTGGATTGATATATATATATATATATATATATATATATATATATATATATATATATATATATATATATATATATATATATATATATATATATATATATATAATCTTTATTTTGAAAATGCTTTATACAAGTGATTAAAAATATAACATACAATAAAAATAAGCAAAGAAAAAGAAAAGAAAAGAAAAGAAAAGGGGAAAAAAACCAAACTCAAATTAGATTATCATCCATGAACCATGTTTGAAAGGGAGTAGGAAGAAGTACAACTTATTTAATCTTACCCTTATTTTCATACTTTATATTAACAGCCCTTCATGGTTAGTCATTCATTCCACAACATCAAAACAATTTATTAACATACAGCCGACCTTTAAATCCATCTGTTGTCCATTTAATAGTGTATATTACTGTATATCTTACACTGCGTAACTTTTTAATTACACACAGTATAAATATATTCCATATTTAACTACACAGTAAATTTTGCAGTGTTAAATCAACACTTAGAGAGTTTATTTAACTTCTTCTAGAGTGTATTTGGTCCCATTTTCTCCAAATTAACACTGCAAAATTTACTGTGTACTTTCCTTCAGTGTACTATAATTAATTTGTATCTCTTCTTAAATTGTTGTAAGTTAGAATATTGTTTTAATTCTGTACTAAATGTGTTCCATAATTTCTCTCCATTAACAGTTATATGCCCCTGTTTTTTTAATGAATTGTTCTGTCGTAAATCATTTTAAAGTTTAGCTCACCTCATAGGTTGAATGTTCCATCTCTTTCGCAACTTTTTTTTTCCCAATTCACTGGTAACAATTTATGTTTTTCTTTGTACATGAACTGCATAATTTGAAAATATACAATGTCATAAAATGTCTTTACTTTAGAGTTCATAAAAAGGGGATTGGTGTGCTCACTGTATCCAGCATGGTAGATTATTCTCGTGGCCCTTTTCTACAGAGTGAATAGTGGCTGTAAATAACTTAATAGGTAGTTGCATATAGGCTGTACGAACATGCATGTGTCAAATGAGGAGAATACATTTTACATACATACATACATACACTGGTTCAGGAATGAAAACTGTATATTCCATCATTTTTGTGTGTGTTCTTGGTTGTAAAGATGGCTGCACTCCCTCAAAAATACAGCAGGTACAACCTCTAGTGTGACTGTGGTCCAGATTTACAGCTATCACTATGATATTATGTCTGAAGTTGGATGATTTAAAGATGAAACATGATTTTATTCTTAACTTTCAAAGAAAAAAAAAAGGGGGTTTTGTTGATGTCCTTGGAAAGTCACATCATTTGCACTGTACGAAAAGCAAGCTGTTGAATATTGACAAAATAATAAACCTTAAATTGGAGTTACATGGATCAATTTGCAAGGCGTAATTCACTTTAAGTAACTGTGCCGGTTGTCACTTTATGTTCTTGGAGACAAGTGCACCAAGTTAGATTGTTAGTGAATGAGGCTATAAATATTCCTGTAAGCCTGATGGGCTGTGGCTGCAGCTCCAGCTCAGGCTGAGGCTCCTCTGGGTGAAAGCTGTAAACATAATTGAAGTATGCTGCTTGTTAAAACAATGTCACCCCACGATCGGCTTTGCTTCCTTATTGATTCATTAATTTTAGCACATTTTTTTTCCGCACACATTTTCAGCCTTTCCATTCATTGTCGGGGGCTGTGATGTCAGTCCTGACAGCTACCAATGAATTATACATGAACTTTGTTGCTGCAAGAGATTTGTTGAATATTTGTCATGTTGTGAAAGCCTGAAATGAAACAAATAGTTTTTGACATACCATGGTCTTCCAAACACATCAAACTCTACATATATGCTACATTTGGAAGGCTGTATAAGGCTGCTTTTCCCCTCTGTACCTTACAGATAAACCCACCTGCATAATGACTTTGACACACTGAATCACATTTGATCTGATCACAAACATTTTCTGGCTGAAAACACATTTTCCTGTCAGTCCATACATACAATTTTCTGAACAAAGCATTTACAGTAACAGAAAGTCACAGTTCTGAATCCCCCAGAGTTTATCATGACCTGACAAGAAGGAAATAATCAAGAAAATGGAAAGTATATGGCACCTGTTGCTATGGCGAGAAAATGAAAGATAGGAATTACACAGCCATGAATGGGAGAATATGCAGAGAAACAGTGTTCTCTACCTGAAAATACATCAAATCAGTTCAATAAGTCTGTATGAAGTTTGTGTAGGTGTACTGTCGGTCCAGTGGAAACAAAACAGAGGAAGGTATAGTAATGATGTGCTGCCAAAACACCCCACTGACAATATCTAATTAAAACAGACAACACATCAGTGTTATAAAATGTATAGTAGTTTATAGTATTTGCAGTAATAACTAATTCTAATTCTAAACATGTGAAGATTAGTGATCAACTCATATGGATTTTTTCAGCAAATACCAATTTTTATTTTTTTTACAAAATCCATAGCCACCAGCATTTCTAAGGTAATATTTGGAGCCAATGCTGATTTATTCCCTCTATCAAACAATAACAAAAAATTTTTTTTAAAGGAAACATTTACTGTATTGAACTAAACATAATAAAAAAAAAACTGTTGGTTAAAAAAGGAGAAAGGTAAACCAAAATGGTGCATTTGGTTCGCTTTAAGCGGACTAGAGGTCGAACACCTGCAGGTCCGGTTCGTTTGGGCTGGTGTGAAAGTGGACCAGTTTATTTTGGTCCGCACTAAAGGACCGTACCGAAACCTCCTTTTCGAGGTGGTCTCGGACCGGTTCCAAGTGGACTCTGAAGCGGTTCGCTGCTGGTGAGAACGGCCTCGATTCGGCCCATCTCATTTATGGATCAGTCTTTTTGACCTACGGAAGCTTCCGTAGAAAGCAGCGCTGTGTATTGTGGGAAGCGCAAACAATTTTTTCGCACGAATTTGTTGTTTTGGAGACAGTGTGATGAGTCAGGGACAAATGTGGTCAGAAAAAAACCAATCCGCCTGATGTTTTCTTTCCCTCTGCACGTGCTGCACCAATCAGCGTTCGTCTACGTCACCCAAAGGGCAGTATTTTCCAAACATATCTCTCCTCACGCATGTGGAGGCGCTAACACCCACAGTGGTTGGTCCGTTTGCAAAAAACACTTGTGTGAATGTGAACCGAACCAATTTGAGAACTGCAACATTGTAACAACTTTTGGGCCCAAACGAACCAGTCTACCGAACCAACAGGTGTGAAAACAGCCTAAAAGTGGGTTTAGAAAAAAATAAATGAATGAATGAATGAATATCCTTTATGGTCACTGTACACATGTTATAATGAAATGTATGGAATTTATTTATGACATTTTATTGTTGTATAATATAATTTATTAAGTTAATTTTGAAATGTTCTGAAGAAAAAAATATTGCAAATAACACATTGAAATCCTAGAATATATAGATGTTTATAGATGGACATGAAATAGAAAACACTGACTCTTGTGTTTTCAACATAATGACAAAGCTACCTTTGTCAGTTTTAATAGAAGAACACATTATGTATGTGAGTTCAGTGAATGTTGGTTAATGTATAATGCATAGCATGTAGACACTGGGACATAAGAGAAAATACAGTGGGTTGTTTTCCTTTGTGAAGGCAGACAGGTAGATGAGGGATGTGGGAGGAAATCTCCAGTGGGGAAAAAAAAAAAAAAAAAAAAGAGTTCTGATTCTGACTTCCAGTATGACGTGTCGAAATCTTTTTGGGGTAAGACAAGAAAAAGAAAGAAACTAGAATAGAAGATTAAAGCAGAACAGACAATTTGAGCCAGTAGGAGTGTAGTGATGAGAAAAAAATCAATACTTTGTCCTCAGAAATCCATACAGATTATTCAGTTCATCACCCCAACAGTCACTGTCATCGATATCATATCATCTGCCTCCAATCACTTTTTTTTCCCCCTCTGGCATCATGATTTGGATTTCATCACAGCACATTTCAGAGGACCTCAGAAAGTTGAGCTAAAACAAATTTCAACTTTGAGAAGCAGAAGCTCTGATTGGCAAAAATATCACAGTAAAGTCTTTATTTCCACTTCTTTCATTCTGCTAATCTGGGTTATGTGTAATTTTTAAGACTTCTTTTTTATTATTAAACAATGGCCAAGGAAATAGAGGCTTATTTTAATCTCTTTGAAATAAATAAGCTTTAAGACACTGGATGTTACATTTTCCAAACTGAGACCAATATCTGTTTTCAAACAGTACATTCCCAATTTGTAATGCAGACTTTTTGTTTTAGATTTATGTTTGCCAAGTCCAAAAACAATAGATCGATATGCACTGATACTTCGTTCCTGCCATGTTGATGTATTTCCATACAATCTGAGTAATTTTCCTCTTTTTGTACCAAAGCAGACTCATGCATATCATAAATAATATGATTTATGAAATACATACATGTATGTTTTGAAAATAGGATAAAAAAAAAATATAGGGCAACAGTCACAGTAAGTGCCTGAATGAAAAGAGACAAGTCACACAGTGAGTCACACAGTAAACAAATATATTCTTATTTATTGGCTACTGTAATATCAGCTCTAAAGTGAAAGTAGATATATGCAGTAGATATCCATATAATGTACAAGATCAATACTGGGTGTGGTCTGGGTACTATTTGATTGATTAAATAAAAAGATAAATGGATACATTTGATTAATACTAGTGAGTGGAAACACAGACACACTTTGAATAGTTGTCAAAAAGCCCAGTGTTGTAAAACAGTGAGAGCCAGTGAATAAACACATCTGATACTTCTCCACCAAGAAAAATAAGTAACTAATGGAATGAATTTTCAAATAATTAAACTTTAAACACGATTTTTCTTATGAATTTGTATAGAATCAGCATCGTTTCTCTGGTGCACCCACAGTGACTTACCCCCGACAGTGTCCTGTGAACCCAGTACTGGTCCAGTTTTGGTCAAAGCCAAAGTAGTCAAAGTAGTCAGGTTTCGTAGAGTCAACAAAATATGGGTTTCTTCTCAAAATATGAGGTGTGAGTTTTAGTTCTGTGATGGTTTTGTTATGCAAATAAATCTCTCATTCAAACACATAGTATTTTGTTAACCCCAGGAAACCTGCCAGGACTACTTTCACTTTGACCAGAACTGGACCAGAACTGGACTCATAGGACACTGTACGGGGTAAGTCACTGTGGGTCCACCAGAGTAAAGATGATGATTCTATACAAATTCATGTGAAAAATAGTGAACTATCCCTTTAAACCTTTCATGCATAATAGGATCTACACCAAACAACTATTCAGAAGCTGTTCTCTTGCATATGCATAACTTTTGTTTTTGTTGTTTTTATCATCCAATCATCCAACACAGCCATACACTTCCACATATTAGTCTTTTTTTTTTTTTTTTTCATAAGATGAAGATCCTTTATTATCCGTATGCAGTAGATGCACCACACACTCAAATGTAACTTCTGCTTTTAACCCATCACTACGACATGTAGGGACACACAACACACTCCAGACTAGGAGCAACAGGCTTGCCATATCAGGCAAATGGAAGGGTTAAGTGCCTTGCTTAAGGGCACATCAGTCAACACCTTTTTCTGCCAGTTCTTGGAATTGAACTGGCAACCCTTCAGTCACAACCCCATGCAGGGCTCTGCTACTGACCTTGTGTTCCTTCTGATTTTCCCTCTGAAGTGGCGGATTTTACATACTGTCACATCCATCTAGTTTGAAAAAGTAACAAGTCTATTCTGAGAATGTAAAGGGTATAAAGTGAAGATATTTATGCAAAAATGTGGGGAGTAAAACTAAAAAGTTGCCAGAAAAAATAAATACTCAAGTACAGATACATAAAAATCTACTTTTGGAGTAGTTTTACTTCATTACTTCCCACCTTGGTTTATAGGTTAATATAATTTTTTTTAAATTCCACATATTTATGTTATATTGGAAGGAATTTTCTAATTAATGATGTCTACTAAAATGGATGTTAGTGATGTTTTAATTTAAATCAATTAAAAATTTTCATTAGACTTGTTTTCAGACTTTTTTTTAACAGATTGTTTTTATTTGCCATATTATTGCCATAAAGTGAGTAGTATTAGAAAATATTACAATGTGAGAAAACATCAGATTAGCAGCATTAAAATGGTTTTACTTCATGGTTTTCTCAAAGTTGATCATATTCTGATATTGGTTTTTTGAATATGTATGTCTTTGCTTCAAAGGTTGAATGTATGGTGTCCAGTTAAGCGGACATTTTCTTTTTTTTTTTTTTTTTTTTTTATCCCTAAATAGGAAAACAAGTCTTGGCTGTACTGTAGAGTCTGTTTACACATACCCAGGTATTTTTAAAATGCATATTTTTTAAGCTCTGTTTTAAAAAAAATTTTGCGCACACTAGGGCATTAACGACTTCAGTTTTTTTCAAGTCGACTTATCCGTCAATAAAGTCAGAGTTGCGTCGACTTGTCGTGATGACGTCATCACATTGTCAGTGGAAAAATAACACAGACACACGGTTAAAAAAAAACTAACAAAAGAAACACAGACACGTCTGTCCAGTAATGACCAACTTGTATTGAAGTTAACTGCAACGTAACAATGTCCACTGACACAAACAGCACCTTAACTGCAACAAAACAAAGGCTAACATTTTCTGTTAAATGTAACTGAACATCAGTAGGTGAACATACTGTATGTCTGCATTTGGTCTGGACCCACGGCTCTAAAACTGGACTGTCCACACGTCTGTCACACGTCCTCACCTTTTATATTACGTGTAAAAAGTTTAAGGGCAACAAGATGAACACAACACTGTCCACATCATGTGTTTGGGGGAAAAAAGAGTGTGTTGTCTAAATGCGGATTGTCTGTGCTGCTTATCACTCAGGTTAGCTAGCTAATGCTGCTCGTATCATTCACATTAGCCGATACCTCTTCAGATGCCGTGCCATTTTTTTTTCATTTAAAGTGAAGTATTTCCACATATACATGTGTGTCTGTCACTCTTGTTTTCTTAGCCCACCACAACTGTCTTACCTGCAGGTGTCTTGTTTATGTCTGGTCTGTGTTTACGCGCCGAGAGAAAGAGAGAGAGAGAGCGAGAGAGAGAGTGGTAAAGAGAGAGACAGAGCGAGAGAGAGAGAGAGGCAGGGAGAGAAAGAATACTGTAACACGCGACTTGTCGACTCCTCCGAATTTAAGTCGACTTGTGCTACGGAAGTCAACGTGTCGACTAGTCGACATTTTACTTAATGCCCTAGCGCACGCGCAAGGTTTTTTAAAATGTAATTACTTTTTTGACCTGCATAAATATGCAGTAGTAGTAAAGTATAACTTCTATGAGTTATGAGTTCTTGTGCATTATGGTTGCTTCATAAGGACTTAATAATCAACAAGCTTAACCACATACAGTAATAAATAATCATAAAATTATGTAAATAAGGAATCTAACAAATGAATGTATCTAAAATCTAGTGGGCCATATACCCCCCAGCCTGAATGGGCATGATGCCACTGCTTTTGAAAGTCAGAGTAAAAAAGACAAGAGTTTCCTTCTTCACATTGGCAAGCAGCATCTTAACTTGGACAGACTCTCATCTCTTTAAAAAGCTCAGTCACAGCCAACTTTCCCAACTTTGTCACACAAATAGTCTCAGAAAGAAACCTTAACAGCTAAAAGCTGTGTGTCACTTGATAACATGCTCAGCTCATCTGTCTCCTCTGCTCTTTCAGTTTTCTATTCTCCATAGTACTTTTGACACTTTTAGCAAAGTACAGCCTACAGCTCAGAAAACTTTTTTTTCTCCTCTGTTAAATTTTGAAAAATGGCAGTTTTCACAGATTTCAGGCAGTGCAGATGCATATTCTTAGGGGTATTTAGATAATCTCAGGGGGACTTTGGAAGTGATCAATCTCAGTGGCACTACCTGATAGATGGTAATCCTGTGGGGCTGAAAAATGTGCTGCTGTAACATCTGCAATGTGGAGAGTGGAGGTGGGCTGGAAGAAGTTACTTTAACAGCAGTCGAAGAATGAATATTTAGCTATTGTTCCTTTTCAATAATCTCTTTTTAAAAAAAGAGCAATGGACTGACAAACTAAGTGTGACCAATGTGTGATTTTAATATATTTTGACAGCTTTATTTCCAGAAACTCGTTGGATTTGAACCTGAAGCGGAGCCTTCCCTCTCAACTCATCTTTCTGACAAAGGAAAAACTGGATGTGATCCACTAAGCTCAGTGTGTTACCCACAATCCCCTGGTTCTTTATGCACTGCTTGCTGTCATTCTCCCCTTCTGCCTGTCTTTTTCTCCCTTAAATTCTGTGTGACAGAAATTCAGAGATTTGTATCTAAACACATTACACTCTTTACAAAGTACTATAGTTACTGAGAACATGCAAACAGAATATGAACTGTACAGAGAAGTTATTATGGAGAGTAAAAGGTGCAAGTGTAAGAATTTTCAAGGAGACATCAGATGAAACTGCATGTAGAAAAGGAGTTATCCGTTAGAAAATGACTTTCATAGAAATATTATGTCAGTGCAAATTTTACCTGTAGCAACTTGACATTGTTTTTCATCAGTATTTCATCAGTATTTTTGGGGGTATTTTTTTGGGAGCAGGGCAGATATGGTGAATAATTAACATGAGACTTTCCATCCCATTATAATAGAGACTCCAAAAGAATGAACCAATTTCATTTGGCAATATTTTAATAAGAAAAAGCAATAGAAAACTACAGCCAAGTCACAAGCATTCTACTCGCAATCAACTTTTATCTCATGTCTTACAAGTGGTCAATGTTGCCACCATCTGTAGCATGGACAACATCAATGTGATAAGAGAATTCCTCCCAGATGCATATTACCATGTCACTATCCACTGAGCTAACTGTTGTTGTTAATCAGTATTTAAGGTAATCAAGGTTAGCTAACACAACCTTAGAAAACTCCTCTTTCTTTCTGTGGTCACTGACTCATTCTGTAACAATGCTTGATAACTGAAGTAATGTCTCATGAAATTGGTTCATTGTTTTTGAATAACCCTGTATGAAGTGCTTGTTCACATTCACCTTAATCAGGGTTTTTAACAATGTTTCATGAAGAAGCAGCCAGACTGTGCAACAATGTGATGGTGTTATCTCTTAATAATAATAATGTAGCTTATGCTGTTGGAAGTGACAACTAGGGGTATATCTCTGGATACCCTCCAATCCTTAACTAGACAGCTATGATGTCATCCCCAGGTCATGACCTTTCATATGCACCTGATTTGAAGTCAATCAGACAAATAGTTCCAGAGATATGAACAAGAGTGTTTAGTGATATTAAACTTTTGTGCAGGTCCTTGTGGGGAATCTAGAAATGATAGATCATCCAAATTCTTCTTCTCCATGATATTGATTGATATGCAAAACATGGCATTTTGAAACCTAATATTTTGGATGTTCATGAAGGACATCCAGTAGTAAAAACAGACTATACCAGAGACTTCATTCAGGGATATAATGAGAACAACAAAAGCACCCTGGGAGCGCAACCCCCCCCCTCAAATGAAGAGAGGTCCACCAAGGAGGTATTAAATGCGAGTCTGATTGTTTGTTTGTCTGTCTGTTAGCAGGATTACGCAAAAAAGTTCTTAAGAAATTTTGATCAGTGTAAAATTTCAAAGTGATCCAGAATCCAGGATCTCTTCTGGATCACCACCAAAATGTAATCATTTGTTCCTTGTAACACTCCCAACACATCCTGAAAATCTTTATTAAAATCTCTCTTTATTACAAAGGGGAAGGTCTGCCTTGGCAGAGGTAATAAAGATCAATTTGATTTCTATAGTATTTTTTTCTCTCATTCAAAGCCTAAAAGCATTATTCATTTGCTCCCACCCTCCTCTTCTGGTGGTGGTAAAGTACACCTGTATCCACAGCTTCCCTGGGGCAGGCTGACAGAAGTGTGGCTTCCAAAAACTCTGACCACCACCGAACATTCATACACCTGTGTGAGTGGCACTGGAGGCAAAGTGGGTCAAGTGTCTTGCCCAGGGATACAACAAACAGACGAGGACAGAGTGTGATTAGAACCACCAAATCCTGGGTTACTGGACAAGCCACTCTACCTCCTGACCCATTAGCTGTGTAACACAATGTAGTGGTGAAAACGCTCTATTTCAAATATTTATAGTTATTATTTGTTCCGATTATGTTTATTTTTTTTTTATGGAAATTAATAGTATAACAATATTTCACATTCAGTGTCTATTTGTTTAACTTGTCATAGATAAACTTAACTATTGTTAAAGCACAACCACAGTGGAAAAAAGTGCTATGCATCAATCATAAAAAGATAATTATATAAAACCCCCAATAAAATGAAAAAAACTATAACTAGATCACTCCGAGAGCGCAGACCTCCATGAAGCAGCACCAGTCTGCCAAGGTTTGGATCTAGATGTTCGTAACTTATTTGGAAATTAGTGTTGCATGTTCGTTAATGATTTATTTGATCTGTTATTAGCAATCCCTTAGAGGGTTTAAAAAAAACTTCAAAGAAATCCTCGGTTTTTGAGATATGTCCATTTCAATATTTGACCATGTATGACGTCAATCTGACGTTATGTGACGTCACACAACGACCAAATGTCACGTTAGATCTAATGTTAAATATGAAGCACAAGATATTGTTGGATTTAACTAAATATGTCAAGAACCTGCTTTAAGGTAAAGGTCATAAATTTTGCAAATACACCATTTGCTTGACGTCATACGACATCAAAAGGTGACATCATCGAGCCTATTGGTGTTATCTTATCTGATGTGTGAAGGTAAGATAAAGTAAATGAAAAAAAACCCACCTGATACTATTTTGTCTGGATTCTGAGATATCACCACTAATGTGTTTTAGCTGTTGACCTTCACTGTGACCTTGACCTTTGACCTTTATAGCTCAAAATGCAATGGTTTCTTACTTGATGCATTATTAATCATCTCTGAAAATTTCAACAAAATCCGTGCATAACTTTTTGAGTTATCTTGCTGACAATCCAACAACAAATAAACAAACAAACAGACAAATAAATACGAGGAGGAGGAAATAAAAATAGAAACAAGAGCAGTCAAAAGCCAAGGGCTAATAATAACTTATAAGAATAAAGAGGGGGTAAATTTGATCCTAACCTAACAAACTAATATTTTGTCCCATTCATACAATTGTATTCGTCCTATTTTTTTTCTTTTTATCTGATTCTTTATTCTCATTCTGAATGAAAACAAAACAACTGTACAATCCCCTGATCCATGCAGAGCACAAATAATATATAAAACAAATAAGCTGCGGTTTCTTTATGAGATGCCCCCACTCACAGATTGAGCCTTACGCCCCTGCCCTCCCCCACTCATACAGTACTACACCTTTACACTTGAACATACTGTATTATGTGAAATATACTTATGCTAGTTTCACATCAGTTTTGATCTGCACTGCTACCTTTGTTTTGTTTTTTTGAATTCTTATATTTATTTAGATGCATCTCATATTATGCATTTCTTTCATATTACTCTACGTGCCTACTGTGTGCCTTAAGCTAAGAGCTACTGAACAACATTTTGATAACCTACACATAATTCACTATGTATTAACCATTTGTTACCTATTTGTTAATATCTTGTAAAGCTGTATTATGTCTGCACATAATGATAAAGATTCTTGATTTTCATATTAATATTTTTTTTAATAGAACTAAAGTACATCTTGAACACCTCTGTCTACAGCAGCAGAACACATTGCTTACCTTCTGTGATTAACTAATAATACATGTTGGTCAGTATTAATAGACCTAACATATGTTTCATTGTTGTGTAAACATAACACACACACACACACACACACACACACACACATCTTCAATAAATCTTCCTCTCCTTCATCACAGCCTGATCCCAGCTTTTGACCATCATCTCTTGATGATTGCTGCATTTCTTGCTGTCTCATGCTATGTTTGTGTATTTCCCTCAGGTAACCCCACCCCCTTCCACTCTAGCTCTTTACTACCAATCTCATGCCCCCCTCCATTAAGCTCCCTCTCGTCTCTCTTCCACCTCTCTCTCTCTTCCCTTCACCCTTCTGTCACTCCCACAGGCTCTGCATTCACAAGAAGCTTCCTCTGCTGTAAGTGATCACACTGTTTATATGGCCCTTTTCTTTTATCCAATTTCACACGTCCCAGCTTGTTTACCAGCAGTGGGGGCCACAGAAAGCCGCATTGCCCTTTTGCTTCAGTCCTCCACCCCCCCCCCCCCCTCCTCTTGTTTTTTCATCTTTCTTTTTTTGTTTCTTTCTTTTTTCTTTCTCTCTCGTCCTACTCTCCTGTTCGCCTGCGCCCTGCCAGATGCTTTGCAGTGGCAATAAAAGCTAAGCTTACTTCCCCTGTTTTCAATGAATGTGATTAGGTTTCTATTTTTGTGCAGGCTTGAATCACATTCAACCATGTGCCATTTACTGAATCTAGCCCCCGCTGCACTGTTCTTAACACAATGAAACAAGTATTGTCCAAGGCTACACACACTTAACAAAAGCTGTAATGAGGCAATCTGAACAAACTAAGACATTGAAGATGAATGCTGCAGCTCTTCAACTGGTACATTCTTTTTTTTTTTTTTTTTCTTTTTTTTTTTACTTGAGCAACTTTGACAAGGGAGCAATCCAGATGTCGTTGTTCATTCCAAGTGTAAAGTGGTTAGAACCTACCAAAAGAACAAGAACCAGATCTCAACTAATTGAGCATCTGTGGAAGCAGTACATTATTATTATTATTATTATTATTATTATTATTATTATTATTATTATTATTATTATTATTATTATTATTATTACCATCTATCTGATATTGTGTAACTTCCCCTTTTTCCACAAAACCAGCTGTGATCTGAAGCATAGACTGAAGGTGTGCTGTGATATGCGGATTAAGATGTAATTAGCATATTAATTAATTAATTCATTCATTCAGTCTTGAGCTTTTCAGAGACTCTGAGGCTTTTTGACATTTTCAAGTATTTCAAATAACTGTAAATATCTATAGAAAAGTGTCACATAAGGTTGTATTCTGAAAAGCCTAACAAAAAAGAATATGAAAGCAAACTAAATGTAATACAAACACATTTTATATAAATTGAGTGTAAACACAACTGTATAAAAAGTATATGAGTGATAAAAACTCAGATGTGTTTTGTGTCAAATTGGTTCAAATTGCCCACCGGTGGGCAATGGGACTCCAGGGTTAATGGATTTGATTTATATAGTGCTTTTTTATGTACACACACACTCAAAGCACACAGTGGATCCATTATTCATTCACTCTCACATTCTCCCTCTGGTGGTGGTAAACTACATATGTGTCCACAGTTGCCCTGGGGCAGACTGATAGAAGCATGGCTACCATTTTGCACCGACATCCCCTCTGACCACCACCAAACATTCATATCCATCCATACACCAGTGTGAGCACAGGAGGCTGAAGGAGGACAGAGCAGGATTTGAAACGCCAACCCTTTAGTTATTGGACGACTACTCTACTAACTAAGCCACAGCCACCTACAGTGGATCCCTTAAGTCATGCAGTAGAGTTCTTTATGTTACTCATTTTGCTGCTTTGAACACATTAGCTTTGAGGACTAAATGGTCACTCCTGTTGGTGGTCAGAATGTTTTGCCTGAATTTTGCATATGAATATGAAGTTCAGCCCTGTCCTTGAGAACAGGTTCAAAGTTAGAAAGTTGAAAGGAATTCTATGTTTTCAATGCTTATTACCCTAACCCCTAATGGGGAGGCAAGGGGTATTGTTTTTGGTTCACTTTTGTTCATTTGGATGTCTGTTCGTCAGCAACTTTACACAAAAACTACTAGACCAATGTTCATGATATTTTAAGGAAAGGTGTGAGGTGGTCCAGAAGAGATCCCATAAAACTTTGGTGAATGTAGGTCAAAGGTCATGGTAACCAAAAATGTATTTGTGCAATAATCCCAGATAAGGGAATTCATTCTTGTATACTCAGTTTTATATGTAGTTGATTTTTGCTCTCACTGTTGATGTGCATTAACATCACAACCATGAAGGTCAAATTTGAAAACTCTAGTTCAAAGGTCAAGTTCAGAATAAAGGTCAAAATCAAATATTGGGTATTGGGTTTTAGTTTGGGACTATTCATTATAGAGACTTCCAATTAACACCAAAATGCTGGCCTTTCAATTCTGCATAGTGTGTGTACAGATTTTGAGCTCGGTCAATGCCTAAAAAAACAAATGGTCTATAATGAAAAAACAAGTGGAGATTGAGACCGTGTTATTGAGATTAAAGGTTTTAAATGTAACTTGTAGAAACCTGTAGGAACCCTGTTGACCTCAAAACAGCTCCTTTAATACTGATGTAGCCAAATACTCCAGTGCTATTTGACCTCATACACTATTAAACTAACGTCCCTGTGTAAAACACTGAGACTAAACAGATGTGTAATGGCCTGAACTTTGTAACCTGTGACATCAGGAGTGGGTTAATAGCCTGCTTTATCTTCATTCTGGACTCCTTTACGCTTCTGTTTTCCACTCAAGGCCACTTGGCAACCCAGCGAAAACCATCCAATCGCATAAGGACAAAACAATGAACATGTTAGACACAAAAAGTAACACTTAACATTAGCAGTCTACACTTTACCCTACCTGACCCTATTCTATTCTATTCTATTCTATTCTAAACATGATATGATGTAGGATTTAATGCAGAAACTTATTTTAGTTTCATTTAACTCCTTTGTGGCTCACGATTCACAGTGACTTTTTGGGATCAATTCAATGTAATAAAACTTAACACTGCACAAAGGTCATATTCAACTGTATTTTTTTTTTTTATCTGGTGTTGCCAGAATTCAAATGATGAAGTACTGAATGCAAGATGTTTTAAAGTTTATGGATTTAGATTAAAACAAATCTAATTTACTCTCAGTTACCTGTCAGTAGGTGAAGGAGTAGATCACTCCTCAGGGACACTCCTTGGTTGGGAGTCATTGTCCTAAATGGTTCAGTAATCACACCTTTTACATGATGACACCATACAGGGGCCTGTGGTCTCAACTGTTTTGTGGTTATGCATTTTCACTGACCAGACTTCATAATTACTACATAACTATTTTCTCAAGTCTTTTAGCTTTAACTTATAAAGTCCCAGTGGTACTTTTATGGCAGCTCCTAAATTATTTTTTCCCTAATTAACAATTTTAGCACCATTTATGACAATAATATCCCCAGCATTTTGCAGAGGATATACAGTATCAATGGTGAAAGTTAAATGCATTTTTGTAAAACCGCTGCCGTTGTTATGGCCATAGACACAGTATACATGTTTATGGTTATGGCAATGGAAAGCATGGACCTATTTCACTGACAGACAGACAGCCAGCCACCACAGTTACAGGGTCTGTGTATGGTCCCTGTACCGTTTGATAGTTTGATCAGTTCATAAGTTTTGATATAAGTCTACAGGTTCTTCTACGTTTTCTTTGAACCAGTATCAGTATCATATAAAGATGCCAGGGTAAAATTAATGCGTTCATAGTTTCCATTGGCGGTGGTTGTTCAAGCACATAACATGCATTTCACTGCCACATACACCGCCACATCACATTTTTATTAAAACAACTTATTTCTTTAATACTCATCTCTTTTTTCTTGAGCTGGTAAAACTGCCAAAGTGGCGCTTGCTCTTGTATCTGAGGCTGGAATGGAGCACAGGTGTAGTGAGGGTTCTCTCTGTCCACTGTAACACCTACATTTGTTCTACACTGTTTGATGATGTCACATGCGTCACACTACAGCTAACTTTAGACCAGGGGTCTCAAAGTAATTTTTTTCAGGGGCCAGAGGGGTCAGATCTCTGATGTTGTTCCTGGTATCTGCTGGAGCCATTCTCCCAGCTTGGGGGTCACTGCCCCTAGTGCTCCGATCACAACTGGTGCCACTGTTGCCTTCACACTCCACATTTTCTCTAACTCCTCTTTCAGCCCTTGGTATTTCTCAAGCTTCTCATGTTCTTTCTTTCTAATGTTGCTATCACTGGGGACTGCTACATCTATCACCAACACTGTCTTCTCATGTTTATCCACCACCACTATGTCAGGCTGATTGGCCATCACCATCTTGTCAGTCTGGATCTGGAAGTCCCACAGGATCTTGGCCTGTTTGTTCTCTGTCACCTTTGGGGGGTTCTCCCATCTTGACCCTGGGACCTCCAGTCCATACTCTTTACAGATGTTCCTGTACAGTATGCCCGCTACCTGGTTATGCCTCTCCATGTAAGCCTTGCCTGCCAGCATCTTACAACCTGCTGTGATGTGCTGGACTGTTTCAGGGGCTTCTCTACACAGCCTACACCTGGGGTCCTGTCTGATGTGGTAGACCCCGGCCTCTATTGCTCTGGTGTTCAGGGCTTGTTCTTGTGCAGCCATGAGTAGTGCCTCTGTGCTGTCCTTTAGTCCAGCCTTTTTCCGGCCACTGGTATGTCTTTTCCATATCAGCCACTTCCTCAATTTGTCGATGGTACATGCCATGCAAGGGTTTGTCCTTCCATGATAGCCCCTCTGGTTCCTCGACCTTACTGGGCTTTTGTTGCCTGAGGCATTCACTTAGCAGTTGGTCATTGGGGGCCATTTTCTTGGTGTATTCCTGGAGGTTCGCCGTTTCCTCCTGGACAGTAGTTCTGACACTTACTTGTCCTCGGCCCCCTTCCTTTCGCTTAGTGTACAGCCTCAGGACACTGGACTTGGGGTGGAACCTTCCATGCATGGTAAGGAGTTTCCTTTTCTTGATATCAGTGGCTTGTATCTCTTCCAGTGGCCAGGATATTATCCCAGCTGGGTATCTGATTACTGGCAGGGCATAGGTGTTAATGGCCTGGATCTTATTTTTGCCGTTCAGCTGACTTTTTAGGACCTGCCTTGCCCTCTGTAGGTATTTGGCTGTGGCTGACTTCCGAGCTGCCTTCTCATGATTACCATTTGTCTGTGGGATCCCTAGGTATTTGTAACTTTCCTGCACATCTGTGATATTCCCTTCAGGTAGGTCAACCCCTTCAGTTGTGATCACCTTTCCTCTTCTAGATATCATCCGCCCACATTTATCTAGTCCGAATGACATCCCAATGTCTTTGCTGTAGATCCGGGTGAGGTGAATTAGGGAATCAATGTCACACTCATTCTTGGCATACAGCTTGATGTCATCCATGTAGAGGAGGTGGTTGATGGATGTTCCACTTCGGAACTGGTATCCGAAGCCACTCTTTGAGATGATCTGATATATATATATATATATATATATATATATATATATATATATATATATATATATATATATATGTGTACTGTATGTAAAAGGACTACAATGAATAATGTCTTGGATGGTCCCCTCATAAAAATACATGACATTTTAGACCAGTGTTAATGATTTATCAGTGCTACTATCATCTTTTTTTCCTCTATTATTTTTCCATAAGTGAATAAAATACTACAGAGGAAGTACGCTGTTGCCTTCTTATTTTCAGCAGAATCATACCCTGGCAGTACTGCTCTAGTAGATAGTACCTGCTGGATTCATGTAAACACAGAACCTGTTTAAAAGCAGAAACCTCATATGCTATTCTGGACCAAACCTTTGTGTTAGATCTAAACATATTTAAATGAAGATGCCATGAGGGCAAAATTAAAGATTTGAAGAACAAAAGCACTTCGAATTAGAGAGATGATGTGAAGACGCTTCTGAAGCAGGATGCCTGTGAGTGACAGCTGGGTTAGTACCCTTGCTGCCTGACGGATATACCTGCAAATGGCTGCATGGCTCAAGGATGCGGCTCAGTGCAGACGTGCTCAGCATGTATGCACCACTGCCTGAAGGGCTGCTCTTTTGTTCCACAGATAGAAAACACCGGGGGAGGAAAAACAACAATGCCATTCACACCAAACTCTGTTCTGTTTGCCCAGAATTGGAAGGACTTGAGAACATGCACTAGATACACACTGCAGTGTTAGATACTACAAAGTGACCCACAGGGTAGAAATGAAGTTTTAACATAGTTTTATGAGAACTATTCATCCCATTTTAAAAGGCCATGGATGTAGACAAAACACCACGAGATTGGCATATTAAAACCCCTTCCACGTCTCTTCAGCCGCCGCCTCGTCCTCTAGTGTAGTTTTATGATTTATTAAAGGGCAAGAGGTGTCAAGTGCTGCCTTGGTGAACTTTTTCTGACACTGCACTGCTGCATACAAGCCAGACTGCAACTTACAGCTTAATCCAGTCTAAATACTCAACTTTGCCATTTTGTCATGCAGCAACAGCCAACCTGGATGGTAGTATTTATGTGCTGCAGGAGTGCACATGGAGTTCATGACATCCACTCATTTCTATATTTGCCAGGGTTTATCTGTGTTACTCTTTAACACCATGGGTCCACGTGCATAGCATGACAATTCTAAACTGTGACTTATTCCACTTTAACAGAACAGACTGTAGTTTTACCATAGTGCTGGACAACATTACATGCTTCATATAGGGTGAAACCTTTGCATGTCTGTTGAATTCTGCACTGGAAATTTTGGAAAGTTTCTCTTATCTTATTTCAGCTTTTGGAAGAAACTCCCTGTGAGTCAAAAACAATTACATTTTAACTTGACCAATGTATATAATCCAAAACTGGGTGAAAGTGACAATTTTTTTTAGTTGATCTTGAACCCTTTTTTCCTGAGTTAAGATGTTTTTCCTCATGTGTTCAAGTTCTAATCTAATATAGAGTATAGATAAGATAAGATGAGATGAGATAAGATGAGGTAAGGTGAGATAAGATAATAAGACAAATGAGATGAGCTGAGCTGAGATGAGATAAGATATTCTTATATTAGTCTGACTAGGGGAAAATCCAGGTTTACAGGACCTAGATTATAGCACAACACACAAGAGTAATCACTTCTATAAATAAATAACAGATAATTCTATATACAATATACTTTTCTTTTAAATAAATAGAAAAATATACATAATATTAATATAAATTATTGCACTGTTTTGTAGCTGGAATAGGCTCCAGCAACTAGGCTCAGAAAATGAATGAATGAATGAATGCATGAATTGCTTTAGATATGTTCATACCTATCATACCTGTAATCACTTTTTGTTGTTTTTAAAATGAAAATGGAAGGTGTGAAACCTCCTGTCGCCCAAACAACCCAACCATGATCTTCTGTAAATAGTAGGTCATGGTCTGGTTCCAACAAGCCAATAGATTTGTCCTTTCTAGGGTCAAAATATTTTTTTTTGTATCACTTGGGCTTTCACACCAATTATAGGATGTTATGGCAAGCTCCTGTCACCCTGGGAACAAGAGGGAAAAAAAAGAACCAGCACAGAAGTTTATATATATATATATATATATATATATATATATATATATATATATATATATATATATATATATATATATATATATATGTAACAAGGTCAATTATGTTGCAGCAACGGGGGTATGTCACTGTTATAATTACACAAAATTCTTTGTTTGTTTTTAGTTTACGCTGACAGAGCTAAAAGACCAGTGTTAAGATGTGGAACCTCTTTGTGTTTGTGTGTTTCCACCGTGCACTTTATGTGCGACACCGCCTAATATATTAGGTATTTTCGCGCCCTTACCTCCTTCCTTTTGTTCTGGATGTGTGTGGAGGAGGTAAGCGGCCATATAATTTCCTAAATTCCTGTTTCGGCTTCTAAAATATTATTTTGGGTTAATTGGCTATTTCAAACTTTATCAATTCATATTAATGTATAATTTGGTTTGTTTAGGGGCGTGTGTTTTTCGTGGATTCACTGACCGAGGGATTTATGTGTTTTCTGTCAAGAGCCCCAAATAAAGACTGTCTCCCAAGTGGTTACGTGCGGGTCTTGTTTAATATCAATACACACAACGCAGAGTCAGACACCACCGGTTACATATATATATATATATATATATATATATATATATATATATATATATATATATATATATATGTATACTAAGTAATAAAGCCTGTATTTTCAGGTGTGAAATTCTAATAGAACACAATAATCTGTCAGTTTTTTTGTCTAGAAAATTGGAACTGTAAGAAATGTGACAGCAGCGACAACAGGTCAATATATCATATCATATATAATATAATATAATCATATAATATATCATTTTTAACACTATTATCAATAGCTTATTTCTACACTGGGAGAAGTTACATCTACTTTTAAATAGCTTTACTACCTTATTTGCTGAACTTAACAATGACAAACGATGTACTTGTCACACCATTTATCATATCACAAATATAATAATGCTGCAACTACACGCTGCAGTTACAAAATGTTGTACTACAGTATACATAACTGTGTATGTGGAAATTAACTGTGAATGAATAATTAATAATGATACATTTTACGTTATTTATTAAAAGCAAACCCAGAATTACAGTCTCATTTAATTTTTTTTGTATATGACTGAATAGTGTGTGTGTGTGTGTGTGTGTGTGTGTATGTATTTTTTTCCCTCAAGTTTATTTTGATGTAATACAAATTATTAAATGTTCCAAATAGTAGAATGGCAAATACTATACTCCACTTATATACTTTACTACACTTCCTAGTAATACTACCTGTTAAAATACCACACATGTCATTTAAGCCTCTTTCAACATGTTAAACATTTACAAAATAATAAAGTTATCTATTGTTTTTCCAACCCAACTTGCCCACTTGGGCTGCATTTGTCTAACAGTTGGTCAAGAAATCTTACAGAGGGCCAGAATCACAGTCAGCATCACACACACGCTGATACACAGGTGGGGGAGTGGAGGGTGTACTCAGCATTGTCTGGCTCATTTATTTTGGAACAGGGGATGGAAATCTTTCCTGCCACATTCCATTTCTCTTTACAACTAATTTGGCGGATGTTTAATCCATCCATCCATCCATCCATCCATCCATCCATCCATCCATCCATCCATCCATCCATCCATCCATCCATCCATCCATCCATCCATCCATCCATCCATCCATCCATCCATCCATCCATCCATCCATCCATCCATCCATCCATCCATTCATCCATTACATTCAAATATTTATTCTTGTGATATCTTTGTTCATGGGATACAAGGGTATTCATGGAGCTGTGCGTTAAAGGGTCATAAGGTGAAACATCCATTTGTATTAGTCTTTGTTACATATATACTGTGTGTGTATTTGGACCCTAATAGTTCATTAAGGTTGAATTTGGGCCCTCTGGGTGCTGCACAACAATCTTTACATTTATTTTGCCACAATTCAAATAGATTTGTACAGCCTGTTTCAATTCCTTGCACATTTGTTCCAGCTATAATTAATTATGTCATGACATTTGAACATATAAGGTCAAGACTTTCAGAGTACAATGTAATAGTTTATCAGCAGCAGCGGTTGTAGCCCATAATGAAAATATTGCCAAACTTTAAGCTGCTTACCTAGAATGTTAGTTGTATTAACAAACTCAAGTGGCTGAATGGAACAGAGCAGCACCTAGAGGAGGCGGGGTATGAAGTGGCTCATTTGCATTTAAAGCGTCAGTGCTCAAAACAACCATTCTGGTGTCATTTCTAGGAACTAGAGTCAAACATGGACCTGCGAAGAATTCAGACCCACGAAGGGCATTTACAATTGATGTAGACCACAGGGAAATGTTTTAAAATGCAATTTTAAAAATGCAAAATACCACTCTTTATTACTTTATTACTGTCTCTTTGTAAATGTCAATGTCTTTTATTTTCTTTATTTATACAATAATAATAATAATAATAATAATAATAATAATAATAATAATAATAATAATAATAATAATAATAATAATAATAATAATAATAATAATAATAATAATAATAAACTGAATACTGTATGTGTTATGTGTACCCTTGGGTGGCTAGGATGTGGGTTACTGTTTTTGTTTTTACAATAGTGAAAACTTATCTACAAAGTTATAAAAAATAATTGGGAAAAAAAGAGTAAAAAGGGCATATGGGGAACCATGTTGATATGTAGATGTACAAAAACAGCACTCACAGACTCGTGATCCATCAGGTCAGCGAGGATAAAGCAGCGGTACTGCTGTTGTCCAGGGAGCGGCTTGTTGTAGTGACCATTGTACGTCTTCTCATCACCCAGAGTAAATGTCTCAGGCAGAGTTTCCAACTTCGCAGCAATGTAGGGCTGAGGAAGGTCCTGGCTCTGTCTCTTCTTCCTCTCTGGGCTGCCATCAGCACCAGCCTCCAGGAGCTGCCATGACGAACACACACAACAGACCATGACACAACATGACAGGACAAAGCAGCAGCTCTGTGGGAGTGGAGTCTGCTGTCATAATCCTGTAGGGTATTTGAGATTGTTTCCATATATCAATCAAGTACATCTTTATCAGATTTATTTCCTACTTCAGATAAAGGTTATTTCCTACTGACACTATGTGGCATTTGAGGGCTTTAGCTGTTAACAATAGATGTCAAATTGACATCATGCCCAATTAGTTTCCTCTTTTTAGAGAGTTTTTCCTCTTTTGCGTTGAACTCAGATGCCAAAATGGGAGCAATTTGTGTATGATTACATCTCAACTGCATGTCAAGAGTGCAATGACTTCAGAACAGCGAGTTGGATAGTACAATTGTTAGATTTCTCAGGTGTTGAAGATGTAACCGGTTGGAAAACTTTGGCTTTTTTCAGGGGTTTTGTTTCATGTCAGGTATGACGATCAATCTGTAAGCTTGAGTGTTTTCCCTCTTTATACAAAAAAAAATCCAAACATAGTAAAGTGTATCACTGCAAACCTGGTGAAAATGTTAATTCCACTCTAAATAAAAACAAGAGCATGTCTGAATTTCACATAATAGGTTCATACACCACTACAGCATTAACCAGTGGGAACACTTAACATGTAAGCGTAAACACAACGAGGAGATCATTATTTTTTACAGTATTTCCAGTTCTTTGTGAAGGATTAATGGGACATGTTTGTTTTTTTAAATGACTTTTGCATGTACAGCTCAATAAGACATCATAGAGTTAATCCATATTAATATATGTTATTTAAGTGTCAAACTCTATTTCAGATTTACCAAAGAGTTAAAAACTGTAACTATCCTTCTGAAAGTTCCATAATAAAAGACACGGAGACTATTTCGAAAATGTTTACGTGCTTTACATGCAGTAAGCACATCACATCTGAAATACTATACTTCCTTCACAATGAAAACTGTAGACCAGAGGAGGTAAACATATGGCCTGTGAGCCAAAATCAGACTAACTATGGATCCAATCTGTCCTGTGGGATGAATTTACAAAGAGCACCAATTACACAGAAAAAGAGTCAAAGTTAAGAATGTCACAGTCTTGAAAAAAAGTATTGATCGTGAAGTTAAAATGCTATATTTTCAGGTCCAGATGCCTATTGCTACAAATTGCCTATTGCTGCATTTGTAGATGCATTTTTACAAACACATAAGCTGAGATGTAATATTATTACTTTTGCATTTATTTTTCTTAAATTATTTCCAGTTATTCACATTTGTCATGCCAGATTGTCATGTAGTAACACTGTCATAATCACATGTACTAAAATAAAGTGACACATTGTGAGTTGTCATTATTTATAGGTAATTATGATGTAAAGTTACTGGTCGATATGTGGACATAGACTGTGCGACTGAACAAAAAGCTGCAGCCACAGTTTTTACTGTATATATATTTTACTTCAGATTTTATTGCAAAGCACTTCCTGCAACAAATGCTGTACAAATAAATGTTCTTCTTCTTCTTATTATTATTATTATCCCGCTCCCCTCTTGTTTATCTGTCTCTCTGATAATCAGCAACTTTATGGCAAAACTACTGGACCAATTTCCATGACATTTTCAGGAAATATGTGAAGTGGTCCAGACTGGATCCCATTACATTTTGGTGAATGTAGGTCAAAGGTCAAAGGTTGTTGTGCTGGTTATGTGTTTTGTTGTGGCCAGCACCACTTACAGTATTATAATAGGTACCTTTTAACATGTTGTAATTCAAGTGATCTAA
Organism: Siphamia tubifer; assembly: GCA_020466265.1. Classification (NCBI taxonomy): domain Eukaryota; kingdom Metazoa; phylum Chordata; class Actinopteri; order Kurtiformes; family Apogonidae; genus Siphamia; species Siphamia tubifer. The sequence continues at coordinate 25,348,642 of CM035786.1, read as the reverse complement.
GTGAACATAAGGCCTTACATCCATACCTTCCTTGTCTTTTCATGCTGTGGAGAACCTCCCTGTGATGGGTGGTTAAATATGACTGACAGCTGTAATTACCAATCACTAATCAGATTCAGTCAGACATGACCTGAATATGACTCTACTCTTCTACATTTATAGCTCTAATACTACTCTACTTCATGTTTCAAAATGAACACTTGGACACATGCTACACTTTTCCTTAACAGCATGAAACATTGTCAAGTCCTCTGCATTTAAATGTAGGTTTTTGAGTTTGACCGAGAGAAGAAAGCTGCAGAAGGAAAGTGTGTATCGCATAAATCTGGCTTTTTTCCACATGACTTGAGTGCCTCCAGCTTTATATTCACACTTAAGAGTATTGGGTATGTACAGTACTGTGCAAAACACCGAACACTACTGTTAGCTTTGCTATTCTTGTAGGATTTTAATGAGGAAACATTAGGGCTGTCAAAATCAATGTGTTAATATGGATTAATCCATCATCATAGAAATACTTTATTGAACTCTCACAATTGGGAAATTGCTTGATTGCATGATTTGGCTTTTTAACCATCTGTAGCGGAGAATGACTCTGAGCATCTCTGGAAACACATTTCAGGCAGTTTGTCCAAGTAGAGTTACCGCTACGCATGCAAAACCACCCAAAAGACATTGAAGAAGCTAAACGGCATGTTGGCCCTCTGAATGGAAATAATAAAAAATATGATGCAACAGTTGACTGACATAAAGTATTATGCACACTCTGCAGACAGGAGTTTTCTTTTCACTGAAGCAATGCCCCATTAAAGATGTGTTAGTCTGGGATTCTGATAGCACTTTTTCTAACACTTTGCTCAGCTTCCATAAATATATGACACCCCAGATCAATAGAACATTAAAGACTATAACTTTTTTTTTTTTTTTAAATACAAAAACGGGGTATTTGGTTTAGAAATCTTTCACTGACTCAACTAATTCATTATTAAATTCTGTTTCTGTATACTGTAACAAACATATTGGCCTTTTGTAGATGTCTACAAATATGCTTAGGTCATTCTAAAATATAGCTGCATGTTGGGAAAAAAAAATGCAACTTTCTGATTTTAAGAGACCAGACTTGCTGGTGTGAAACCCTGCTGTGATGTTCAAGGGGAGCCCGAAAGGTCACAGCTTCATAAAGGAACTCAGCTGTTCATATTATTTCCCAGTGTATGTGTGTGTGAGTGAGTGTTTTTACTTTTCTCTTCCACCTGCTTTCTGTCTTATACTTTTTTGTCAAGTTAAATGACCTGTGTTCATGGTAACACTGACATGCACCTAGACCAGGTTTTAGGATTCTAACCACTTATTATTTAAAGCAAGTGATTTAAAAAAAAACAAAAACAAAAAATGTCACAACTTGTTATATTAGTGCAGGTGAAAATAACTTAAATCTTGTATGTGAATCCAAGCTGACTTAATTATTTGTTTAAACGCATTTTCAAGCCTACACTATTTAAAAAATGGCAGACTACACAACCTTTGATTTGATTATTTAAGATGGAGTTCTCAGATCTGAACTAAAAATCCAGCGTAGGCATGAATGCAAGCACGTCTCATTGAGGCAGCTTCTCCAGCTGGAATGGCTCCAGTCATTTTTGGCATCTGCTCTGTGTGACTATGGGCGTGTGTTGGTCAATAAACCATGGTGCAGATGAATTGTGTAGTTTGTACACCCTAACATCAATACGTAAACACTCAGACAAATCAAAGTTCTCAAGTGTGGCTGGAGAATCACAGCAAACTCTGATATGTTTACATTTGAACTGTCTGTGCTATGTCCAGCTGAATTACACCCTGGTTTATTTACCCCTTAGTACAATTGATTTGGTCCATAAATGTCTGAAATACGTGGTTTGGTTCAAGTCATAGATGGGCCCAGAAAATGTGTGGCTGTAAGAAAATAACATAATTTGCTTACACTCAAGTACAATGTCTTACAAAAACAACTGTCTGCTGCCATGTGTATGACTGCAGGCACCTCTGAGCAAGTGCAGGTCAGATAATGGTTACAGGAGACCTGAGGACTGGTAAACGTGGCTTTAGTGGATAGCTCTGATCAAAGTTAGAGCTGGATAATAACAAGTGGTATCAGGCACAACAAACACAACCCCTCGCACATATTGTAGCTTATGTTGGCATCAACCCAGAATGTCTATGCATTTACTCATGTTGGCACATCAATATCCTCCATATATTAGTTAGTTAGCTAGTTTGTTAGCTAGTTACTGAGTTAGATAGCTAGGTAGATAGCTAGATAGCTAGATAGCTAGTTTGTTAGCTAGTTAGCTAGTTTGTTAACTAGTTAGTTAGTTAGATAGATAGCTCGTTTGTTAGCTAGTTAGCTAGTTTGTTAACTAGTTAGTTAATTAGATAGATAGCTAGGTAGATAGCTAGTTAGTTAGATAGCTCGTTTGTTAGCTAGTTAGCTAGTTTGTTAGCTAATTAGTTAGTTAAGTAGTTTGCTAGTTAGTAAGTTTGTTAGCTAGTTAGTTAGTTAGTTAGATAGATAGGTAGATAGTTAGTTAGATAGATAGCTCGTTTGTTAGCTAGTTAGCTAGTTTGTTAGCTAATTAGTTAGTTAGGTAGTTTGCTAGTTAGTAAGTTTGTTAGCTAGTTAGTTAGTTAGTTAGTTAGATAGATAGGTAGATAGCTAGTTAGTTAGATAGCTTGTTTGTGAGCTAGTTAGTTAGTTAGTTAGTTAGTTAGTTAGTTAGTTAGTTAGTTAGTTAGTTAGTTAGTTAGGTAGTTAGGTAGTTAGTTAGTTAACTCACATGACGTACATTAAATCCTCACATGACAAAGAACCATACAACATGGTCAAACCAAATATCCGGCACTCAAAAAGGAGTAGGAAGAAATATAAGGGTTTTGTTTCTTTTTTTTTTACAAACATATAATTAAATTAGTTCCAATTTCTTTGCTCTGTTAATAATAACACATGTCAAGATTTAATTAAATTGAAACAAAATTGATTTTCTAGATGTGATGATGATGGTGAATTCCTTCCATTTTACTGTAAGTAAACAGGAGAACAAAAAACATAAAAAGAAATTCCCAAAGCTTTTTTTCTGGGTCAGTGGCAGTCTATAAATCCAATTTGGAATAAATTCAACCAACAGTTTTGCTGCTTGTTGACAAACACAGAAACAAACTGAACCAAAGACAACACCTCTTGCCTCCCCTTCAGGGGTCAGACAAACACACATTAACTCTGCATATATGTGATTTATTTACCAATAAGAACCACTGAAATATAGGAAATATTTATAATTGGTAACTCAGAAATACATGTGTGGAAGAAATGGAAGTAGCAGAGCTTATGTATCAAATATTTTCTGTCACAAAACTTTTCCTCCTGATTCAATTCCCACACCAGACCTTTCTGTGTGTAAGAAACCCCTTCTCCAACAGCAGCATGATCTAATTATATAACTTCTGAACTATTTGGCTAATGATCGTAATGTTAATATATCTTAAACAGAATCAATGAATGAAGAACTCTAGAGTATGTTCCTCTGTGTTTTCACACATTTACTTTTCCATCATAATTATTGATATTTCATAGCATGTTATTTGTTTTCTTGCATATTTACTTACTTTACAGTGTTGAGCATTATTATTAGCATTATGTTGAGATATACACAAGTATTGATCATTATCACAATTTCTTTAGAATTGTTTGCACACACACACAGATATGTGATATGTACATGGCTTATGTTTCAGGCCTGTTGACCTTATTCACTTGTTAAATTGTGAAGTCATTCACTCTTCCCTGGTCTACTTCTGTACATTATTCAATCTGCTTCAGTTCTGTGGCCCTGAGTCCATAAAACACAGCCAGTTTTCAGTCGAACACTTCAGTCAGTCGAAAGCGCAGATGAAATGGATGAGCTCATATTTCGTGAATGGTGAATGAAAATAACTACATTTGAGGTTGAATTATATTAGCGCAAATATTGAGAGATCAAATTGCATCTGAAAAATGTGACACAGAGTACAGTTTTTAAGAGGTTTTTTTCCCTCATCTTCAGAATGGGTGTTTTGTTTGTCAGTTCTTTATCTGTGCTCTCCAGCTCAGGTGAGAGTAAGTAAGGTAATGATTTATATCAGTACGGCTGAGCACTAAGTGAAATGATGCACTGCTGTAAAAAGGACCAGGATAATTCAACACACTCAAAATGTGTAGCAGATAAAACACTTCTTATGGAAAAAAAAAATCATACTACTCACTGTATTTTAGTTTAATAAATGTATTTAGCCCCTTGAGAACACTAAATTACACCTATTTTAAGAAAACCATTATAGTAACCAAGTAAATGGACTCTTCCTTTATTCTGTTTGAACCTGGGAAGGACATTCACAGCACCATGATATCAGACTGAAAAAAATGATTCAGGTGTTTTTGAGAAATAACTATGGCATTTGTCGATATTTTATAAATTTTTTAATATTTTGTCAAAGTTTCAGACATTTGCCGTCCCTGCTCCATCAGTTCATTGAAAACACTGGTTCTCAGTCTTTTTCTCTCAGGCACCCTGTTACAATCCGGACTGTTATATTGTCTTGACTTGTAGTTTTTCTGTAATTCTTCCTGTTTTTTCTGTCTGCCAAGTTACATATGAACTGGTTGATATAGGACTAAAGCTAGTATTCAGAGAATGCCTAATCTCGCCCCTATTTTGTGCCAATCTCAAATTTCTATGGCAATCCATTGTTGAATTAGAGCCAATAATGTGATTTTGAACTTTCTGCTAAATGCAACCTTGCCCTTTGACCTTTTGCAATATATATACATTTTGTTAAATGTATATATGTGCCAGTGCATTTAATATTATGATAATATATCCAGTATTGATTAAGTTATAGCGTGATATGTCTATGTTTGACACACACAAACAGTGTTAGACAAGTTAATTTTGTGACATGTCACCATTGACCTCTAGAGATCTCAAAAACTATTGCTCATAGATGATAACACCAATTATGACAATTGTAGAAATCTTCATTCCGCATCGTTTGGTACCAATCAGAAAGTTATGTGACCTTCTGTTCTTGAGTTATAACTGATAATGTGATTTTGACCTTTTAGTTAATTGTGACCTTGACCTTTGACCTTTACTCAAATGAATCATTGCATCTGATGTGCATTACCTATATGTATATTTGCCCATCTAATTTCATGGTGACATCTCAAGTATTCATGGAGTTATGGCATGATATGTCTCTGCGGACACACACACACACACACACACACACACACACACACACACACACACACACACACACACACACACACACACACACACACAAAGAGTAATTACAATAGTCTTTCCCAACCATTGTTGAGCGAGATTAACAACAAAACCTATGAATATACAAGAGAAAAGCTGTAGAATAACTGTCCACTGTAGTGACCAGTATGCATCAAAGGGTTAACTTGGTGACATAACACACACTTGCATTCACAAATGAACATGCCTACATTAAAGAGATTACAGTACTTTTCTGAGCAGATTATATCCCTTTAAAAGGGTTCATCCAAGAACATATGGACTCACCTCATCTATGTCCATGTCTTCAGGGTTCTCCCATTTCTTTTGAGAAGCTGTAGTGACGGGGACAACCACTATATAGTACCACCTGTGACAAAACCATACACAAAACTACATTAATAGTCAAAAATGCGTGTGGCTACACATCATTTTAATATTCTATTTGTCAGTTTAGCTTGTTAACAGACAAGACTTTTCTTATTGTTTCTTCTGAACTTTCTCATATCAATATCCCCTCTTCCCTTCTTCTGAACACCAGTGGGATGTAAAGTTCAGCCCAGGGATTCATGTGTACTCAGACTTTAATTTAAAACATGATGAAAAGGTCTGGACCAGGCATTCAAATATAGATTGTATTAGTTTTTCCCCCTTAAGCCCCTCCTGTCGTACTACAGCTTCAAGTAATGTACAATTTCTTCAGAGAAACAAACTCTTGAAACACAATTAAGTTCAAGTAATTTGCAGTGCTGGTCCTCTTGACCGGGCTGGGTAATAATACAAAATAACCTTCTAACTGCAGCCTTTACAGTGGGATTCTCTGGGCTGATTAACTGTGGTTTTAAAACTCAACTCTTAAATAAATTGCTTTCTGGTACCAGGAGAGAGACGTGGCATTGCATTGGGGTTATTAGGGTCATGTGGTTTTGAGGTGGTGGCATGTTGGGCAAGATGTTTTCAAGACCTCAATGAACTCTTTTGCTGTCCTGAATAATTGTTTGGGTGTGAAGCAACCAGACAGAGACAAGAAAGAGATGAAGAAATAGGGGTGTCAAAATAACATTGAGCTATTACACAAAAACACTTAGTGTGAAGTCTACAAAGTGCTGTTATACCATGGATAAAAAAACAAAGAGGGTGTATAATATAATGGGATTTCTCTGAGCTACAATGTTAAAAAAAAAAAGTATTCAAGGTCTAAGAAGTAATTATCGAAAAAAAAAAACACCCTCATTAGGCATTTATTAAAGTAAGAATTCACGAGTCAGTAGTCATTTTGCAGAGATAAACCTTCAGGCAATTATGACCAACTGTACAGTTTATCTCAGCCAGGTAGCTGTAAAAATGACTTTTATGACTTTTTTTGTTCCTGTTGTGGTTCACATTTGTGGACATTACAGATGAGCAATAGAAGAAGTCCTGTATGAGGTTAAAGTGATCTGTAGAGAGGTGAAAAGAAAGAGGCTGAAGGCATAAACTCAGGTCAGACTTCACATTCAAACACTTTTGTAGATCTAACCATACGTGTGAATGATATTGGTTACCATTGGTTCTTTCAAAGGATGCCTGAGAAACATCACCTTTCACTCTTCATGTTTACAGTTGCCGCATAAAGCCAAATAAAAAACATAATATGAACAAAAAATGTCAGGGGCTAATATACACATTCATATGAAGAAGTCTTAGACCACGCTCTAGCAATGTTGTTTTTACATGGATGTATTTCTCAGGTATTAAAGTACAATAAAGAAATAGAAGGGAATATTGTGCACAGTATTAAAAACTTACAAAAATATATATAAACTATGTTGGTTCTACAGGAAACAGTAAGTATTTAGTGTGAAGCTATAAAAAAAAAAAATAGACCAAACAATAAGAAATGTTAGACGCATGTTGAATGTGAATGTGAATCTGTAAAACATTAGATTAATTCAGTAAATGTCATAAACAGAAGACTTCAAGACATGTTAAACACAAAAGATCACACTAAATATACTTCTTTTTTTTTTATTCTTAAATTCTTGTTTATAAAACTGTTCTACATTTTAGTTGTGGATTTCTAATGTGTCGCAATCTGATTACCCAAGATGCACTCTGTCAGGTACACTGTCTGCTCAGACCAAATCTCCATGTAAACATGTCCAGGACGACTGTCACTGTCCTCCATATCACTGTCAAATGGATTTGATGCAAAACAAAGCTTTCTTCAGGTACTCCAGTTTCCTCCCACCATCCAAACACATGCACTGATAGGTTAATTGGTTAATCTAAATGGTCTATACGTGTGAATGTGAGAGTGATTGTTTGTCTATATATGTTCAGCCCTGAGATGAACTGGAGACTCATACAGGGTGTACCCTGCCTTCACCCATTGTAGCTGGATTAGGCCCCCCAGAGACAGAGAGAGAGAGAGAGAGAGAGAGAGAGAGAGAGAGAGAGAGAGAGAGAGAGAGAGAGAGAGAGAGAACAAAATAGATTTCCTAATTTATGTACTGCAGTTTTAACCATGAAATATCTAAACAGCCACCGTCACCCAAAGGCATCTACTGGTGTAATAGGTTTCATAAGTTGTATCATTAATCCTAGTAATAGATGTTAATAAGTCAGGTAAGATTCAGTGCCTCAACCTTCCAACAGCATTAACTATGACACATTTATACTTCCAGAGGCTCCACAGTGAACATGGACATGGAATAATATAACAATAACGTTTTTTTTTTTTTGCAATAAAACCCATTTAAAAAAAAAAAAAATAATAAAATAAAATAATATATATATATATATATATATATATATATATATATATATATATATATATATATATATATATATATATATATATATATATATATATATATATATATATATATATATATATATATATATATATATATATATATACATATATATATATATATATACACACACACATTTTTTTGGCCTGGGACCCTAAGGGTTGAGGATCTTAGATGCTCCAAGGACTCCACACTTTTGGACAGATATGTCTAATGTTCCCCCTGACATCTTCTGGTACCATCCTCTCAGCTCGGGGGTCACTGGCCCTAGTGCCCCGATCACAACTTCTAACACTGTTGCTTTCACAGCCCACCTTTTCTCTATCCCCTTGGGATCTGACTAGATCTATCACCACCACTGTCTCCTGGTGTTTATCAACCACCACTATGTCAGGCTCATTGGTCATCAATATCTTGTCAGTCTGGATTGGAAAGTCCCTCCATATATGTATAATAAATATAAATATATAAATATAAATTAAACTGAGCTTTTATGAATAGGTATACGATCAGTAAAATGTCTGATTTTAAAAAATGTAGGGGATAACATTGGGATAACTGGTAATCAATTATATAGGAAGAGTCTTATAAAGATGTGGGTCTTATATAGAAAATACAGTCTAGACAGAAGGTGGCTCTTTTTGACCTGATACTAGTAGTTAGTGGTAATGGTTAGTGATGAGCTGGTCAACATAGAAACATTAGAGAGGAGCTACAGAAGAGCGTCATTCATTCATGTAGGTTCGAGGGCGACGCCCCCTTAGACAGACCTCACAGCGGCTTCTCCAGGGATTTTGGGCAGAGTGACGGTCACCTTCCCACCCTCCTCCACACCGTGTTGGTACCGGCCTGGTTTGGTTTTCAGCAGATCTGGGGCGGTCCGAATAGAAACCTGTTGCTGGAGGCCACCTGCACTGTTCCCACGACTCATCAGCACGAAGGAGTAATCTGTGTCTGGTTGTAGCTGAGTGATCAGCTTCCTCTTCAAGTGGCCTTGAACTTCAACACTCTGCTGGTTGTACAGGATCTGGAACCAGGAGACAGAGTGGTCTGAGAGGGTCTCACTGACACACTGATTACAAAGTCATACTATGTCTTTAATGGAAGTAGAAATAGTTTCCTCCAAAAAATATATCTTAAATTCAATCTAGCCTAAAGAAAAAAAAAAAAATCATTAATCACAGTCATTTTTTCTTTAATATATGCACAATAAAAGTTGAATATCAGCATCATAAAGCTGTACATTAATGAGTTCACCAGTCTTCACCAGACTTTGATTTAATATATTCTGACTTTATGAGAAAAGTAAAACTTAGGTGTCGGATATAAATGTGTCCTGTCCATTCAAGTGGATGCGCTCAATGTACCAGCATGTTTTTGGTATGTATAAATTATGTGACATTTTTTCCTGTCTTTATGAAGTTTACAGGGGGCATCAAAGACAATTTGGGCAACACCTAAATTTAGCCAGTATTTTCTTTTCATATATTTGTTTTATTACACATGTAGATTTTCCTTAAATGTTGACACTTTAATTGTGATCCAATTGTTTTAATTGTGTGTCATGGTTTTTAGTCTTGTATTTTCAGATTATGTCTGTTACAGAAGTAAAGTGTATTACAAATAAAAAGTACTTTTACCATGACCCCTAAAGGGGATGCAAGGGGTATTGTTATTGGTTTGTTTTTAACACTCCAGCAGCAAAGCTATTTGTTGGGTTTATACCAAATTGGGTTAGAGATTGACAGTGACCCAGAATAAATCTTACATTTCAGGAATAGTAGGCCAAAGTTCATATTTTTTAATTAATTTTCATTCATTCATGTTGACCTGCATTTTGTAAATAACATGCAAAATGTAATTAGTTTTCCATTTTGTTTTGTGATGAAACCACATTTTGTAATAAACTATCCCAAAGCATAAGCATGTTGTAATAAATTTTACCTAACACTAGCAACTTTTTTTTTGATGTTTTATATACAAACAATAGTGCAAAAATGGTACATTCTATATAATTTCATTTGGAAAAAGTGGAAAGATTAAATATATAGCAAACTGAAAACCTATCTTGAATCAAAAATATTCTAGTTATCTCATAGCTCAGGTCTCTAAAATCAGACTCTTTTCCCCGTGACAGCTATTTCTTTTTCTCATTGCAGGATGGTATTTGAGTATAGATGGACAAATATTTAAATTTTGATCCTAAAAGTATTTATAAGATATAAGATGTTTAGCTAGAAATTCGGCTGTTTAGTTTTTAATTGTTATGTGTGACACCATAACATCCTATTCTATTTTAAAATGTTAATTATCCATTCCCTGCACACCCCCATTTGTCATGTCCTCACTCAGAATGCTCATACTACAAGGGATGGGTTATCTTAAATTAGATTTATAGTGATAAGTTTCTCTTTCATTTGCAGATTTAATTGAAAGATTTATTCTCTCTTTAATTTGGCCATTGCAGCCCAGTTAAGTGAAGAAACAGATAAAGACTAGATAATAACCTAATCAAGACTCAAACAACGACATGATGATAATCATGCTAATAAAAACAGCAAAGCATTATTTTTTTATCTTTAGAGAATACATAGATTAACATATTCTAGTATGAAGGTGATAAGATCAAACTCTTCATCATTGTAGAAACTACACAATAAACAATTAATATATGAGTGTAATTTTCAATAACTATAACAGAACAAATATAAACATAATAATCTCTAATTAAATATAGTATTACAAATGCCAAAAAGGCTATGGTTTTGTGGAGTTTTAGGAGAAAAACCCTTGACATAATTTGCCTTTGTCAATTTGAAGCTTTTTATTGAATGTGGATACAGAGAATAGTATGATATAGTAAATATTACACTTTTCTTTTATATAAAGAGAAGGAATTTTGCAGTATATATTTTAATTTATTTAATTATGCAGTTTTTATTCATATAATTTCTATGATTCATACTATTAATGTAACATTATTTTTGCTGTTCTTTACACAATGTCATTATTTTGTGTGCTTCTTTTTTTATGATCTTAACTCCTTCTGTTACAAGGCTAATGTCTGTCTCAGTTAACTAAACCTGTAATAACAGGCTGTCCGTGTATTTAGAATTCTGTATTTCTAGTCTGTGTACAGTGTCTGTTTTCTACCACTGATGACTTAGTTAATACTGCAACAACAGTAACATTAGCTACTTGTTAAAATGGAGGTAAAATGGAGTTAATGATACAAAGTTCAGTACAAATATGACGTAAGTTCACAAGCACGCATGAAGTTGACGTATTGAACTGGTAATTGGAATGTGTTCATTGGAAAAAGAACAACACTGGAGTCTAGATTTATTCCAAATCTCACATGAAAAAAAAAAAAAACAATTAAACATTTTTACCTCCACCAAAGAGGTTATGCTTTTGCCAGCGTTTATCTGTTTGTCTGTCTGTGTTCAAGATAACTTGAAAACTTATGGACGGATTTTGATGAAATTTTCAGGATATGTTGGAAATGTGAACAGGAAGAACTGATTTCATTTTGGTAGTGATCCAGGAGAGAGTGGTGGGGGGGCTTTTCTAGTTTTGTCTTCAGCCAGTGTTGTCTGGCTGAAATATGAGGCTCATCTTACCTTGAGTGGCACTTCAGATTTGTATGTTTCTGGCACTTCCCAGGTGAGCAGGACAGAGGTTTTCATCACAGCCTTCACACCAAATTTCTTAGTGAATGCTGAGGGAAAATCAGAATTCACATGTAAACAACGTATTGTTTCAATTTAGTGTTAATACTTATTTTACACCAAAGCCTAGATACAATTATTTGATTCTTTTGTGGGATAATTTATGAACCATTGAGGTGCATTAATCAACATTAATCTTAAGGAAGGTCAATGTAGCATGGTATGATGTAAAATAACTTTACCGGAATATTCTGTACACATTATATAAATTAGCTTCATAAATATATATATATATATATATATATATATATATATATATATATATATATATATATATATATATATATATATACATATATACATATATATATATATATATATATATATATATATATATATATATATATATATATATATATATATATATATATATATATATATATATATATATTTATGAAGCTAATTTAATTGGATATAATTCAGCCTGTTACCATGTCTGTTTGAAGTTACTTGACAGCCTACAACCCACATTCACATGAAAAATATCTAAAATCCTCCAGTTTCCCACTGTGAGGACTCCAGTCTACAGTGTAAAGCCAAATGTTACACTGAATAATTACCAGATATAATTGGAGTTATAGCGCCTTCTCTTTTTGTATTTGTGTGCATATTCCATTCCTCTTGATTGTTCACACATGCTTTCAACATTCTATCTTTCTCTTAATCAAAACCAAACAGCTTTAACTCTGATGAGGGAGTGAATCATGAAGTGGGTTTGTTAATGCATTTAGACAGGGTCTCATTATTTAAATCTCTCTGTTATTCGAATAGAACCCGTTCGCAGTACACACACATGTTTAATTATGTTTGAAATAAAGTGGAAATTAATTGTATATAAAGAGAAAGTTGGCGGTTAAGATACTTGAAATGAAAAGCATGAATATCAACTATTCTATATTATGAAGTAAAAGTGGGACTTCAGAACTGGCCATAGCTGAGAACCCATTCCAGAGGAGCGAGAAATGATAGAGCTAATGAAGAGCAAGGGGCAAGAACCAAAACTCTAAAAGGAGGACAATTGTGAAGTATGTTTAAGTTGTTATACCACTGATGGAACCTACGATTGTCTGCAGGAAGCGTTTATTCCCATTGGCTTACACTTGATTATATTGGTTTAATCTCACGCACAGCTCCACTGTTGTTCTGGTTTACAGGTTCCACTAAAAATACAACAAAATGACTTTATACAGTAACATGGTGATGATGAGGGTTCAGTCAGTAGCATTTAGCATCAGCATGAATGGAGCTATAACCACTCATTCTCCTCATACTCCACCCCTTTTGTCCATATATGGTCACTTGTGGCTCCAACTGAGTCAATGTATTTTTTATATGAACTACATTTACTCACATCTTTACTTATTACTTCTGTCAAGGAGGTTATGTTTTTGCCAGCGTTTGTCTATCTGTCTGTCTGTCTGTGAACAACATAACTCAAGTTATGGACTGATTTCAATGAAACTTTCAGGATAGTTTGGGAATGACAAAAGGACAAAGTGAATCGATTTTGGTGAAGATCCGGAAGAGATGCTGGATTCTGGATCACTTTGAAATGTTATATTGTGGTAAATGGAGAATACAATTCAAAGTGATCCACAATCCAGGATCTCTTTCAGATCTTCATCAATATCTACTTGATTAGTCCTTGCATTAATCCCAAACTTTCCTGAGAGTTTCAACAAAATTCGTCCATAGGTTTTTGAGTTATGTTGTACACAGACAGACAGACAGACAGATAAACGCTGGCAAAAAAGATAACCTCCCTTCATTCGAGGAGGGGGGGGGGGGGGGGGGGGGGGGGGCTGCCTTGTTTTCTAGGGGTGTCACTTAAATTCTATATTGAATACTTCTACCTGCAGCTCCACCAACAATACAATTACAATGAGCTTTGTAAATTAAACAATGGAATTGGAATAAAAACACATTTTTACTGAGTATGGCAGACTAATTGTACTATATTTATTTTTATTCAATGTTCTGCAAAGGCCTGTATATACCCTACAATAACAGAGAAATAACAATAATAATACTCAGGACATTTTATACTTTGAGGAAGTTCTATACTTCTCCAATTTTCTCAGTCAGACCAAAGCCTTTGTGTATTGAATTTACCCGATGAATATATGTTAATTCTCGGGTTGGCGTCCATGACTATGGTACAGATGAAGAGCAGGAGTTGGTCCCCAAGTAACTTCAATGGCAGCTAGTGTGTGTGCTATGTGCTGATGCTAATTGCTAATCTTATGTATTGTGTATTTAATACGCTGGGTGAAATACAGACATCCAATTTCCCTATAAGGATAATAAAGCAAGTTAACTTTTAGCCTTGTGAACCATGCCCACTTCATATTTCTGACCCATCACCAAATCTTGAACACCTCATGAGGAAAAAGAAGGTTTTGCTTGGATGATGTGTCCAGAACAAGCTTTAAGAAAAAAAAATGCTATTCTCAGAAAACACATATCTGTAGGCCTAAAGTCTGGGTCTGACCTGGCATGGAGGTGGACATGGTCCTGCTCTGGATGCTGGGGCTGATGGGTCCTCCTCCTTTGCTGTTGAAAGCTTGGACTCTGATGTCGTAGGTGGTGTCAGGCTGCAGACCTTGCACCGTCATCTGTGTTTCTGCGGTAGTGTTGGTGCTGTTTTGGTGGCTGTTGATATCTCGGTACACCACCACGTACTTAATGATCTTCCCGTTCCGTCCGGCCAGAGGCGGGGGATCCCAGGAGAGTTTGGTGGAGGTGGCAGTCAGGCCAACCACGCTCAGATTCTGAGGATAACTGCTGGGGATGTCCTCTGGAGTGCTGATTTCCTTCACATACTCCTCCCCATTACCAGCTCGGTTTTTGGCACACAGTTTAAAGATGTAGGTGGCTCCTTTGTGGAGGCTGGTGACTGTGAAATGATCATCCGTCTTTCGAAAGTCTTTGATGGTAAAAGCTGCCTCCTCTGCTCTTTTATACTGCAGCTGGTATCCAATATGCTCCCCAACCATCTCTTTAGGGGGCTGCCACTGGATTAGGGCGGTGTTTCCTATGGTGGTGCTGATCATCATCGTAGGTTTGCCAGGGACTAGAAAACCAAAAACATCCTCCTCATTTCTGAGCCTTGAACACTTAATTTCTTGAATACATACTTGGTCATTGTGGGAGTTTGAGCCCTTTCAGTTTCAAGAGTGTCTTACTTGAATAGCATTTGATGTAATTTTCTCTCTGATTATAGTGCAGCTTCAGATAAATGAGACAAAATGGAAGCTGTTCAAAAACAGTTTATAATTACAAGATTATGGTGACAGTTATCTTAACAGCGGAGAACGCCAGGATGTTGGCCTTAATATAACAAAAATGAATGTCATAATGTCGCCGGAAATGCATTCAATCTGCATAATGTGTGTATTTTAAATGCAAGATGAGCCCATCAGTTAACAGTGCAAACACAAAGCCAGTTTCCAGAATGGATAATTTCGAAAATAAATAAATTGAAGTAGCACCAGCATGTGTGTGATAGTACTCAATACTGGCTGCTGGGTTCTGTTCACCTTCTGTCATAGTCTGTTGTTATCATATCTGTATTGCCTTATATTTATGCTGACAGCTGACAGATACCATTATATTATGCACAACACTTTTTTATAGCTGGGAAAATGCATCAAGACTAAAAGAAATTGTAGCAACTGGTAACAAACCAGATACTGGCAACTATTTTATTCACAGGCTGTTTGAGTAATTAGGTTATTATGACCCACAGTTATATCCTGCTGTTTAGTAACATCCAGCAGATGACCACATATTTTCATATTCATTTGATACATTAGCCATCACAACAAACATTCTTCATTTTAGCCACAACCATAAACTTTTCCCAAGCAATATTTGCGCTGTTTTTAAAGTGAAAGGAAAGTACATGTGGAAATACTTTGCATGGCATATTAACGCAACAAGATCATCCAAAACTATGCACTGATATAAACTGTTTAACATCTGTTAATTCACGAATCCTATCAATGCATGTAAATAATTGGTGTAAAATCCAGTTTATCACCTGGATATTTAGAGGCTCCATAGTGAAGGTGGAAACACCATCATCTTTTACAATATTGATTCACCAGTTAAAAGCCATAGATTTGCGTTAATTACAGTGGATGGACACACTTATTTTTATGTTCAGTTACTGATATCTTTTGGTGAAAAAGTCAAATTTTCTTTAACTTTCTCTGATTCTGATCCAACAACACTCAACTTTAATCTGAGGTTTTATGGAGAACTACTTAAATATAGGAAAATCTGTAATTTTCACTGATAAATGCTAAATTCAGAACTTAATATAATAAATGGTGAGAAATTGCTTCATATATTAAATACATAGAACAATTATTTGGGAAGTATTACAAAAGTAGCACTGGGTCATTATGGGTTAATGAGGCAAGAACCTACATGTATACACTGTAACACACCTGCTCCTGTTGTAGTGACCACTTTGGCCTTACTGCGAGCTCCATCTCCTTTTGTAGTGTAGGCAGCCACAGTCACCGAGTATGTGGTCTCAGGGAGGAGTCCTGTGATGATGGCCTCCTATGTGGTACAGAGATAGAAGGACAAGGAGTGGGGAAGAAAAGGTAAAAGAAAGTGTTAGAAAGAAATAGAAACAGACACAGAAAAGGCAAAGGTGAAAGTACAAACAGAGAAAAGGGCAGTGGTGTCCAGGGTCAGACAGCCACATAAGATGAACAGTCAGCCTGTCAGCCGGCGTACAGTAGAGACTACTGTACGTACCAGGCACTCAGGCACATTAGATAAGTCAAGCGATGCAGCATACATCAGCTTCACATTTCCAACTGTTCCCAAGGCATTTGGGAAGGTCATTGATGTAAACTTGTTGTACATTTAGCTAAGACTTGAGAACTTCTGTTTTGTGGCTGTAGTGAAGAAGGTCCAATTGGATTAAAATGAACAACTATAATAACTCAGGTCAACTATACATTTCTGACAAGCAAATATAATGCTTTTTAAAACCATTTAAGACCTGTGAGTATAAAAAATAAGACCACTACCATGGAACAAAAAAGAAGAAAAAAAAAAAAGCACGCTCAAGGTTAAGTTCAAAGCATATCGTCTGCAGAACCCACAGTATTTCTGCCTTTAGCATAGCGGTTGAACCCACAGTATTTCTGCCATTAGCATAGCGGTTGAACCCACAGTATTTCTGCCATTAGCATAGCGATTGAACCCACAGTATTTCTGCCATTAGCATAGTGGTTGGGGCGAATGCAGCTAAAGCACTTGTGCTGGGACCCAGAGACACTAAAGGCAAAGCTGGCGTTGCACTTGTATTCGTGAGCGTTGGGTTGAACATTGGCATGGGGACCGTTGTTGTCTGACTAGCAGCATAGTCTATATGCTTTTCCCCTTTCATGTGAGTGTCCTAACGTCATGTCTTTACCACATACTTTACACAGCGCTTCATATTCACACCTTGTTTTTGATAACCAACTGTTGTATTTGGGCTCCTCAAACACACTTATCACTGAACTGTCACTTGTTCGCCTGGGTTCATGTTCTCATCTGTTCTACTCAATGACATAAATGTTGGCTAAAAGGACAAAATGCCCCCTGCAGTGTGATTCCTGCACTATTAGACACACAACAGCTCTATGATAGAGCTTCCATCTACTTTTTCAGCATCTTGATAATAGATGACGCTAGCTAAATAAATAACTAGTGTGCGGAAAAAATCCAGACATATGTTTTTTCATTAATTGTAGGCTACCCAGATTGAATTTAACACCTCCTATGTGAAATGTAATGCTTTTTAAGACCTTTAATACCACATATTGTAAATAAGACTTTTTAAGACTTGTTAAGGATCCACAGAGACCCTGTAACTTATTGTTTTGTAGTTTTCATTGGGTAAAACATAGATGTCAATCCAATTTTGGTTCAGGGGCCACATACAAGCCAAACCATACTATTGGGATAGTATGGTTTGATAAATACTACTTTCTAACATTGTACCTAAATTATATCCTTAATTGTACAAAAAAAGAGTACCTAAACTTATACAATAACATAACGACCTAGTTCTGTAATGACACAAAACAAAACAAAAAAGATGAACTGACACCAAACCAGGCCTTGGGTCCAGGATCATGTTTGTAGAGAGCAGGTATGATAAAAAAAAAAAATGGAATGTTTCTATCAATTATAAAAAAATACAATTTAATTAAATTGTGGGGTATGTTCATAAAAGTGATGTTTTTCATGCAGACTACTACAAAGCTGCATAAAATAAATAAAAAAAAAATCACAAATACTGTATGAAATAAAGAGTGGTTCACAAATGGTTCTTCAACTTCACCTTGCAATGTAGTTTTTTGTTAGCCGTTTTCATAATTTAGTGTTCTTCCTTCATAGACTATCTAAACTAGGTTTTTGTCATTGATTTAACTACAACTTTTTTTTCTATTATATTTGAAAAGTAAACATTCCCTATGCACACAAAAAGACATTATTTATCACAAATGTCAGGCTGATAATACAAACTACTTCATTACCAGACCTGTTTATTATTTTGTATGCATAACCCTACTTATTCACATAACACAGGCATATGTTCAGCATGAAGGCATGTTGCCAAAACCAAAAAGCAAATAATAAACCTCATGTCTCCTGTTAGGAAAACATCTGCTCACACACAGCATAGAGGCACATGCTTATACATGCTCATCGCCTGTTCTGGATCATTAATGTGTGACATGTACAGTGTTTTGGCTGCTGGGAGTCCATTACCAGTTGGGAAAAGGCCTATTTCCTCTCAGAAGGTGGATGATTCCTTTCTTGTACTTTTCTCTCAGTGATGAGAAGAGATGAGCAGCAGAGATGAAGCAGCTTGTGATGAGAGAAAAATGACAGTGTGATGGTGGTGGAGGCGTGGGTTCATATATATATATATATTTTGGGGGGGGGGGGGGTTACAATCCCAGTGGAGAACACCCAGTGGGTTTTATTTGCCCCATTAGACCGGCGCCTCCGCCAACAACTTGCAAAACCGTGGAGACGACAGTGCAAATATAAGCCCTTCAAAAGTAGCCCGGGGTTTCAGAAACAACCAAAGTTCTAATTATTATTTTAAGGCTAGCAATTTCATATCTATCACAGCATGTTCAAAAGGTTCCTCTTGTGTTAATTTCAGAGCAGATATATACAGAGCAGAACTCAGTTGGGGCTTAAAGAGTTAAGATGTTTCCCTTCTTCCTGTCTTCTCTGCAGGGCAAAGAAGGTGAAAGATAAGAGGGGAATGTGACTCATGTGAAGTGACTGAAGTCCTCTAAAAGCCTCATTATTTGAGTCTGGTGGTGTTCCTTTTCACTTTTGTTGCCAGAGACGTTCTTAGATTTGGAAAAAAGAGGGGGGAAATCTAATTAGGCTTTCATCTGGCTTTTTGAAATGCAGAGCTTGCAGGAGTTTGTCAGGATGGATTCCAAAAGACTGAGCATTCTTTTTATAAAAAGGCGGGTTGCAGCTCTCCTGTGAGTGGGAAGTCCGGTTTAGCACCAGCCAGTCAATCAACAGAGACTTCCTGTGTGTCAAACATCAAATGCCGAGTGTCCTCCACCTCCCCTCAGTTTCACCAGAGGGGCTTCAACTAACACTGGGAAGAACTCCATGACAAAAGCTCATTAGCACTTACCAAACTGTGCTGATTCATTCCCACTGGGAGTAAAAGTACAGAAGGCGTATTTTAGGGACTTTTTAATAAATAAATTAGACCAAGTTTCATTTATAGTCCCAGTTAGGATGGCTCTCTAAACAGTGACAACTTAACTGTCAGCCCTTATGGGCATTAAATCTTGTCATCAACCTTTAAAGATTAATTTTAAGGCATTTTTAATTTATTTGATGAAGACTTAGGGATCATTTACACAAGGATGATTTTAAAATGATTTTATCAGAAGTGCCTTTCATTTACACGAAGCTGACGCCATCAGGATGTGAATACGCACAAATCTGAAGACTCCTTCCAGAGTGGGGCGTACTGAAGATGTGCTGGGTTATGTCTCCGTCTAAATGGCAAGAAACGCACATGTTCATGTTGTGTGCGAATTTACATCAGATAATGACAAGAAACACACATGTGCGTCATTACGTCACATATGTTCACATTCACATTCATGTCACATTCGTACGCCGAGCAGGTAAAGCAACAAACATGTGGGACAACCTGGATCCCACAGATCTTCCAGCTGCACTAGGACTAGCACTAGCACTAGCATTAGTATTAGCAGCTCTAGTAAATGTACAGGAGTCGTTTCAGCTATTGTACAGAAAATAAAGGGAGTGGACCTTCAACCTTAACTGCTGAGAATGAAATGACAGTTTCTTTTACTTTATTCTAGGAGTTAGTGCTGCACATAAAAAAAAACAATAGTGAGAGATGCTACAGACATTGTGGCACAATATGGCAGATTCTGTTCCTACTTTCAATGATTAGAAAGTAATAAAAACATAAACTGGAAGTATGGTACATGTCTACAGAAAGGCCATCTTACATACTTAACCTTTTAAGAGTTCTATAACTTAACAAATTACTTCTATAGGATCACTATAGTAAGCAGTTTTACTTTACTTGAACAGAAATCCCAATTCACCCCTTGGTCCCCCCTTACCCCTATCCATTAGTTTTGTATGAACATGTACATGTGAAGGTGTAGTGTTTTCCCAATTCTCGATTAGACAAAGGGGAAGGGCTAAGGCAGAGGGCTGTATAGCACATGAAATGGAGATGTCCCAGGACCACACTATGAAGAGAGGGGTAGGAGAAATCTCCCATAAATTTAATCAAATCATTGGCCAGATGGAGGTAAACAGCAAAAAAAAAAAAGTGCAGAAGTGTGATGAAACAAACACAAATGTACAGATTTTCTTCACAACTTAATCACTTGATCAACTGTTAATGCCATTTATAGATCGCATTTCTATGGTTTATAGTTGATAACTGCAAAAAAAACCCACATTTAACAGAGACTTACAGCTACTGGCATGTGCACGGCAAATACTTTCAGAAACAAAGTCTTCACATCCGTTCATAGTGGTATCTGTTGCCGCATGTAACAGGCTCAACTCGGTTATCAAGTACTATTCCTACAGATGTTATAGTACTTGGACGTCAGAGCGATGTGGCGCCATTACTTCTACGTCGTCTGCACAGAGTTTCTGATAAACTTACTTGTTATGAGTTGTCTGAATTGTGACATGGCCACCAAGGACCGAACCTCCTCTTCATGGAGTTGTTTTGTCATGTACTGTCAGAACCTAATACTATATTTATTGTCCATTTCCTCATCTGTTTTTTGTAAAACGGTAGGTCACAGAGACTACTGATGATGTAAGAGGTCTGGAAGGGTTGTCCCATTTCACAGGGGAATGTTTCAACCCCTACCTATTACAGCTTCTTTTCAAGGGGAATGCCAAGGGGTAGGGGTAAGGGGAGGGCTAAGGTGTGAATTGCAATCGAGCCTAAGTTGGTAGATGTACATATATGGCCTCTGTCTATTACTGAAGCGAATAGTATCTATGACCCTCTAGCACAAACTAGGTAATACAAACCAGCTGAAAGGAATGTTATTGTTGCACACAAACACTTTAAATGTTGGCAGACTTGTAGACTGTAGAGAGAACCCATCTGGAAAAAAACAAGAAGTGACTGAACTGCCAATAAACATCCAGTGGAGTGCTAAAAAACAATGTAAGTGTACTATATATGAATTGAATCTGACACTATAAACTGTTTAAAGGACTACCAGACCTGAAATCTTCACACAGTGACACCATCCATGCTGAATCTTTCTTGGTAACTATCTGCCAGTGTCAGTACCAGACTTCCACGCTCCCTTGCTTCTCTTAAAACACTATGCATGTCTTGAAATGTTTTTTTCTTAAAATCATTCAATCAAGTCATTGCTACTGTAGTTGTAATCTGAGGAATTTCTGTTCATTATCTATTAATTCTGCCCAATTATTTACATACTGTTTATCTAAATATGTTTACATTACAATCTACAGTATTGAAGTGGAAGAGACATAATATATAGATTATTTTACAGGTGGATAATGGAAGAATAACCAGATGAAGGTGATATGAGTGGTTATTGGATGCATGTATAGAGGTAAATGAATAGGCTAATGCCCCTGAATATGAAAATAGGATAAAAAATAAATAAAATATGGAAGATCCAAGTTGTCAACACCTGCATATATTTTAGTGAGTGCAGTATTGAAAAAAATACAAAAAAAACCTTTGCAAACTGCCATCTACTACTTCAGGTTGGAGGAAGTTGACCAGCGTAGGGAGAAATGTCTCATCTTGTCTCGTTGTCTGAACCCGCTTTATCCTCACTAGGGTCACAGGGGGTCTAATACAGCTACAATGGGTGAAGGCAGGGTACACCCTGTATGAGTGTCCAGTTCATCTCAGGGCTGAACATATATAGACAAACAATCACTCTCACATTCACACCTATGGGCAATTTAGACAGACACGAGGAGAACATGCAAATTCCACACAGAAAATTCTGGTGTGGGAGAGAGAAATGTATATAAAATATAGCTCAGACTAATAGTTGTACAACTGCTTCTTCGCTGCACAGAGGCTACAGGAGCAGCTGAAGGCAAAACATTTGGCTGCAGTTGGACTAAAACCATGTCTTCTACACGCCCGTGCTGTGCTTGTTTTGGTTTGTATTCAAGTGCATTCACTGTGTTCACATTTACCAAAATCATAGCAAAGAAATTAATCCAAACAGCTACCAGGTACACTTTTTGATATGAAAGAGCAGATATACTGCAGAAGAACCAAGGATGTTAACCAGTGGCGGCTCCTGAAAATTTTCACAGGAGGTGCAAATTATCCGATAATGTCTGAGATGACTCATTCAACTGCTGCATTAATAGTTAGGCATTATTAAAGATATTATTGTCACTATTTCTTTCTCTCTGTAAATTGCAAAGCATTGCAATGCAACCTTAATCCAGTAGATGGCACCACATTACAGAACTCTCTACCCTGTAGCTAGCTAGTTTATAATACATAATGGTGTAAGGTTGTGAACAATATTCATAATTGAGGAATAGTTTGACTCTGCAATAACCCTATTTACATTATTTCAAAATTGTATAATGTGAAATACCCAGTTTTGAAAGAAATAAATTCTATTTATTTATCATTCTTTAAATATTATTATACTACAGAATGTCAGATTTTCTAAATATGCAGCCTCTACAACTCAACTTGAATATCTTCAAGAAGGAAAGTGCACTTAATAAAACAATTTTAAGTAGAAATAGCCTAGTTGAGAGGATATTTAGACCTTGCCATTTCTAGTATTTATCATGGATATTATCACACTGTAATAATAACATGAAAATAACAATTAAAGTAGTTGAGTGGATATTTACATATTTACATGATATTTGATTGAGAATGTTACCAGGGATAAAAACATGTATGTACGTGTGTTGAAATACCGAAACTTGTTTTATTTTGACATTTGGTCAAGGTGATCCTTCTTGTTTCATTGCCAGTTTAGCTTGATCTAAGCGCTGACTAAAGGGAATTTCTTTTAAGGACCAGACCGTTGTTTTCCATCCTGACAGAACTGACAGGAATGTTCATCCTTTGACCGCAGAAAATTTGCAGTGACAAAAGTATGTTGGAACAAGTCCCTCTGGAAGCCATAGAGACTGCATTGAAGTGATTGGTAGGTGAAAAAAACACAAAAGTCATGAAAGTATATCAGTAAACTCGTGGGCAATTTTTAACGTAATTAAAATCACCCCAAAACAAAGTGTCACTGGCTGTACTTAGGACTTCGCCCTGATTGGACAATGATATCCACAGAGAGACATATGAGATCAGTCAGCTCCACTAAAGTAGGAAAGGGGGAAAATAAACTTTTTATTTTTAAATTTTTTAGGTTTGCTATGGTGTGGCAGTGCGTCACCCAATCACCCTTATGGAGAAACCGCCCATGACAAGTTTCTAGCTGCATTTATCTGATTGGCCAACTTTACATGTGACCAATAAGAGAACGGAGCACTCTGCAGGATTGAGGCCAAATTAATTATTTTCAAGACATTTTTCATGGCATCATTACTTCCATTTAAAACCTTGCATTCAGAAAAAAAAAAAAATAACAGTACAGTGGACCTTAACATGATTGTCTTGAACCAGTCGTAACCACATTGCAGTTCAGGGTGGACAGAGGAGGACGACACAAACTCTTGCCTTACCGACAGAAAACGTTGTAACCTTTAGATATAATTTTATTTGGTTTTAACTGTTGTTGAGTTCAGTACACTCAAATTTGTTATTAATATCCTGATTATGACATGTAATTCCATTTGGATTAGTAATAACAATAAGAATTTTCACTGTGGTGATTCTTATTCGGTTTTGTATTCAGGTTAAGAAGAGCTAGCTTAACCTTCCAAGCTAGACATCGTACTATCAATCTACGGTACAGAAAAAATATGGAAGCAGAAAGGAATAAAGACACTGTACTTTTCATACAGTACACAGGAAGCATATACTGTCAAACAAAAGCTGAATCCACTGTTATTCTGTGAGGATTTTCATTCCAGGAAAAACCAACAGGAGCTGAAGTTAGGTAGAATCAATAAGCAGCCTCAGCCTTCATTTGGTGGAGGGTATTAGGAAGCAAACCTCAGCATTATGGAGACTCCATTTTCAATAAAATAACTATTTCACATACAGGGATTTGGGGATAGTATAAGGGAAGGAAACAGGAGACCCTGCTGTGTATTTATTTGACAATTAAGGCTACAGCGTTGTTCTCCATAAAATGTATCACTGTGTCTACCATTCACTGAGAGACTGAGTCCTGCAGATCTCATGGTGCATTCAAGTCCACTGTGTAAACTCCAACTTTCATTACTTTGTCCAAAACAAAACACATGATGAAATCGTAAACGTATTTAGCCCTTATAAATTCACAAATCTATCCTCAATTGCCAAATGTAATACAATACTTCCCTAAGCCAACGTCTCTCATCTATCTACAATATAATTCACAAATCTCTGTCTGTGGAACACCTAAACCCTGCACAACTCCACCAACTGATCCGACATTTGGAGGGTGACTCTCCAGAACTATGGCGGATTGCAGTGCAAAGTTTCACGCCATTACGACATGCTTTCTAACTTTGGTGCTCTGTGCATTGCCAAGTCCCGGCCCCTGCTTTGGCTACAGCTGCACCGTAGTGTATTACTAATGACTTGAATTGTCACTGGATGTCTGTTTTTTACCAAAACACAGTTGGTAATTTGCGGTGGAATTACTTCTGAGCAAATCCAGGACATGGCACATTTACACGGGACTAAGAACTCAGACATTCTCCGTAATTATTCGAAATTACCAGTGGTCCATAGGTAAGACTTATCCCGTGCCAATAGGGTGACTCACAGAGTTCATAAGATTGTCCTGGGATTGGGTCATAGACAGCTTTAGTCCTGTCACAGTGTCAGTGAGTTCCGTGAGGTGCTTCCGAATTTCTTCACGCAGCATCAGTGGCCCTTTCGGTGCTGCGATCTTCCCCACTCTGCGATGGATCAACATTCCTCCCAAGCCAAACATGAGGTAAGTTACCACCATAAATCCAAACAGATATACATCCTCAATGGACAAACGACCCGCCATTCCTGCTTGGAATCTTGGGAAAAACCTGATAGGTGTGTTCCATCCGGACAATGAGGATCTCCCGGACCTCTCTTCCATTATGGTTCACTTTATGATATGTTCATTCTCTCGGCCCACTCTACTTTATGATGGGTTCAGACCCCACAGTTCACTTTATGATAGGTTTTTCCAGACATTTTATATGGGCTCTGTACTACTTTATGTCTCATTCACAATAACAAATGTTTCAACTGATTTGCCCGATCTTTTATTATTGTTAAAAGAAAATGGGGACCATGACTCTGACCTTTGACCTACATTCACCAAAATGTAATGGGATCTATTCTGTACCACCTTGCACCTTTACTGAAAACTTGATGGAAATTGGTAAAGTCATATTTGGTTAAAGTTGCTGAAAATCAGCCACAACCCCCCCAAACAAAACAAAACAAAAAAACACAATACCCTCTTGTTATGTTTTTTTTCCCTTTTTCTGTAGTATTGACTATTTCTTTCCAGCTATTTTTACCATAGCTGAATGGAGCTACAGTGACACCCACAAATTTCAACCTGATATTAATAATGCATTTGATTCTGATTATTATGTAATTAGGAAAGCTTTAAATTGTGGAAAAAGTTTTTTTTGTTTTCAGAAAATTCCAGTGACAGGGTGTATCCCCATTCGGATCATATTCATACATTGGATGTTAAAGCAACGTATGAGTTTCCAAATTTGTAAAACCACAGTGATAACTAATGGTCACTTATCCACTAGTCTTTCCATGCTTAAGCACCTGAATCTCATTCCTCAAGGATAAACACGGTCCACATTTTTACATAACAAACTTAAGTGTCACAAAGTGTATTATGGGAATAAGAATTCCATACAGTAGCAATTTAACCATCTCTTAATGAGTGCTGAATCCAAATGCGACCATTTACTTCCATGCACTGACTGTACTCAGTCTTTAAAACAACCCTGGTGGACTGTACTGTATCATCTTACATTGCAGCGCCCAAGCTTATTTCCCTGTTGAACCTGTGAGAAACTGCTATTGTGTGGTTGACATTCCCACATTTCACTTTGCAAAAACATTCTTGAAAAGGCCTCAGTGACATTTTGGTTTGTTCATTTCCGAAGTCATTTCAGAAGTTGTTCTCTGTAAGGGAAGTCATTCAGGTGTGAAAGCACAGACATACTAATGGTTTTGTGATAATTAGGCTACCACTCAGGTTTTGCAAATTTGGAAAAAAAAAGTGCTGAAAGTCATGCACTGCTGTAATGTTAATAGATATAGGAGGTAAAGGTTAACTGACTTTATTGTTTGTTTGGAGTAGCTGTTGTCTGATTTGAAAGTTACTGTGGTTTATAGCAGTCTGAACACTATTAAATGCCAAAACCATGTTGTGGATTTGTCTCAGAATTCATCTACTGCAACAGTGAAAAACAAGATAACCAAGTAAACATACCCCACATCTAGTATTCTGTCAGTGTCACCACAGAGGATGAGGAGGATGAAGATCTGCTACCCGGATTGATACCAGAGGACCATAATAATGGAGTTCAGTGACTGGATTTCATGTTAATCCACAGAATGTTTTCCACTGTGACCTAACTTGTTGTACTGCTCATTTTGAAAGCATATCAAACAGTATCCTGCACATGTGCTATCATAGTACCCCAGCTAGGGTCACTTTAACCAATACTTTTCCATGACTTTTCAATGACTTTTCAACTAATTTCCACGACTACTTACTCCTAAAAATGCAAGTTGACTTTAAACAAGAAGAATAAAAAGTTAAAGTGTTGTGTTAAAGTTTACCCTCAGAGGTTTAATAATAAAATGAATGACAATGTATGGTTCAAGATTAAATTCATATTTATGAACACGTCCCAGTGAAGCCACACATTGACACTTTCCTGGCATTTCAATTTAATTTCAGCTAGATTTTAGTCCATACTGACTTCACCACATGTGATATGCTACATCCCAAGAAGTGAGTGAACACTGAATAGAACGTTAAGGTGAAGACTATGTGAAATAACATTTTTATTCACTCTTTCAAACTTTAAAAAAAAAAAATTTATACACATTATTATGTTGTGTAAAAAAAATCCATGACTTTTCCAAAACTTTCCACTTTTCCTGTTTTTCTCAAAACGTATGAACCCTGTAGGATACTGGGGTTTCTCAAAACCAGGATAAGGTCTTATCCTGGATACTGAAATCACAATACATGTACCAGGTATAGTGGTCTACAAGGGCTACATATCTCACTCATACTAATTCAATATTTAAGCTGCTGCAAAAGTACATGTATAAATAAAACATAGAAAAGAAGTTAGAAGAATTATTAGAATAGAGGTGAAACACCGTCATTTTCCTGTATTAATTTAAAGTGGATGGATTCAATGTTGCAGACTGCTACGTGTTTGATGTAGAACATGGTTGAATAAAATGTCCTCAGCCTGTCAGTCCCTATCTCTCTCCAAATACACAACAGCAAAAACAACCAGACACATTAATTCCAGGTTGATGCAGCACAACCCTTCACAATCCCCACATCCAGTCAGGAAACACAATCAGACAATGAATGAAAAGTCAAAGAAAAGAAAATAGGTGCAGTTAGGAGATAAAGGGAATTTTCACGAGTCCTGAAATGAGGGTAAGACTTGTTCAAAGTGTTCTCATTTCAGCGTAATGTTAGTTCTCACACAAAATGTTACAACAAGAAACACACATCCCATAACCGATGCAGCTACTCACATAGTCAGCCAAATCTTCTTTAGTCCACTGATGAAAATAACAGAAGAATAACAGGGAGAGGAGTCAGAGAAAAACAGAATCATATAGTCAAGGCCTTCCAGCTGATCTGCATGCTGGACCACTGAGCTGATTAGTATCTGAAGGGGAGATGCACTGTTGGACGAGGTTTGTTTTAAATTGCATGTGGTAATGGTCGTAATGTGTATATACGTGAGTGTTAGTGTGTGGATAATGAGGAGTTCTCTCCACAGCACCACCTGGTGAGCTCAGTCTGGTCCATGCTGATGAGGCTTGGGTGGGGGGGGGACTCAGTGGGGAAGAATTTTAAAGAGTTACAAAATGAGAATGCTAGTGGGAGGCTGCCAGAGGCCTGTACCCAGCACATCCACAAAAGGAGACCAGGGGCCTCATGTATATAAAGGGTGTATGTGCTCAAAAACCCAAAAAAGGTACAAAGAGTCCTGCACACCAACTCCACAGCTGGTGTACACACGGTTCTAGCTTTTGAACTTTTGGCGACACTTCAAGGCAACACTAGGAAACTGTTAAAAATGTGAAAAAGTTAAATTCACTGAGTGATGAACAATTAACACTCTAACATTTCATCCTACAACACCCACCCCAGACCACCCAGACACTGGTCTTAGCAATGCTAATGAGCCTGGTACATTTCATTTATATGTTGGTCCAGGCTCAGACTGCCCTTACTATGTCCTCCTATGACTCATATGAGGAGATGGATGTGGACGTCATTAGCAGCTATTACTGGTCAAAGGATCAGCTGACACCAACAAGCAGGTCCAATCTCATGGTGTTCAGTTCAGTCCCACAGGGCAATGTAAAATGCTTGATATCAAAAAGTTGATCACTTTCATGCCCGAAAACAGTGATCAATTGTCAATGGTCTTATGGTTTTGATTCTTGGAGGTGAAAATGGACATGATTACAGATGTCTGTGTATAATTTGGTATGGTAATATAGATGTATATAGTTTGTCATTTCACACAAACATAATTGATGCACAACAACACAACATGAATAAAAAGTTCAGAACAGGTTAAATAAATATTAAAATACTGATATAAAAAAGAAAATGCATCACACTTAGGTTTGTTCATCTAGATTTTTTTTTCTGGATATACAGTGAGAGTAAATGAGGTTTTAGTATGAAATCCACACTCATATTTGTGCATGAGGCCCTTGGACTACTCACTCAAACCCACGATGAACTGAAAATGAACCCACCAAACCAGCCCCCCAGATTCCTCCACACCAATGCACAAGCACTTCATGTACAGTTGCTCATTTTCCAGAGTGCTTCCATGAATACACACATTTGTCATTATTGGTCTTTAAGCTGCTCTACCTCCACTGAATAGGAAAATAAAAATCTATGACTCCTGACAAAACATTAAAATCCCTGAAAATGAAACAAATATTTTAGGTGCTAAAATATTTGAACTAACCACTGAGGGATTTCAAGTGGGAATGCATTTTATTGAGCTGTTTTGTTTGAACTATTTGTCTCTAAATTTACTGAAAACCATTTGACAATGTGTGCATAGATTTACATATTATTGAATGTATTCATTGTGGCTTGAAGGCAAGTATTGATTTCAATTAATTTCTTCACAGAATGAAAATTAATTTGCTGGACTCACATCACTTTTTATAGCTAAATCAGCTTCCTGAAAAATAAATCACAGGCAGGGTATGTACTGAACTGTACCAGAGAAATTGCTAACAAAAACTGTTTCCTGAAAATACCAGCCCTATTACAGTTCCTTTCAGTCACATTGAGAAAATAGATCCAAATCAACATGTCACTGAGGTAACAATCATAACCACCACCTGTTCAAAGCCACTAAAGTTGTCTCTGAACTATCAACATGACCAGATTTGTTGGGATTCTCAACACTTCTAAACATTTTTTACCTCACCTTCAGAAATCTGGTTTAAATGTACCAGGGTAGTGTGTATTTTGATGTTAGTGACACCTATAATATGCAACTAAAGATGCAGTTTTTAACACAAAACTAATGTTAGTGGACAGACTATTCAATGCAATAAAAGGAATGATTAAATGGCAACACATCTAGGATGTACTCCTGAATACACCCTGGAGGGATGGATGAAATGTCAATGAGACAGACAGACAGATATGCATAAAACAATAACATATTGGTAAAATGACTGTATATATATATAGCACATTTTATTCACCAGTGGGTGCCCAAAGCGCTTCACAATTCCTCACATTCACATTCACATTTACACACACGCATACACACACACACACACACACACACGGTTGCTGCCTGACCCTACTGCGAGCAACTCAGGGTTCAGTGTCTTGCTCAAGGACACTTTGGACAGTCAGAGGTGGGACATGAACCGCCATCCCCTCGATCATTGGATGATCCGCTCTACCAACTGAGCCACAGCCGCCCTAATATTTCAAAGGATGGAAGTATTTTACCACTGCAACTATAATATAAGAACATTTCTGTCAACTAATTGTGGCAGTAGTATAACCTCACCCAGACATATTTGTCACTAGTTAATGTGATATGTTACAAAAATAGTGTCAAAGCTTCTTATTCATCTATCTAATACAGGTAAGGAAAATAAACTTTTAAAGCTTTAAAAGCTTTTGAACTGTCATTAGTGGTTGTTTATGGTCTTGTTTGTCTTGTGTCACTGGGATCATCTCAGTATTCTGCAGCAGCAGTGACGACAGCAGCAGAATCCTATTTCCAGTTTCTAATCTATACTTCAGGTATCAGACTTCTTTCCTGTGGTTGAGCTCAGAGCAGACAGAGACAGACATTCAGAGCGGAGGTGAAGAGGAAATGAACAACACAGAGGCAGATACTGCAGGTACAGAGGGGACTGGGAAAGTCAGCCGGTAGTAAACTTGGTACTGTTAAAAATCAGATTACATTTCACCTTTAGAGCTCATCTTTAAAAGGAAGAGATAGAGCTGTATGTCATAGAAAAACAGGCTGATACTGTCACTGCAGCTCTCTGAATCGACTTGGGCATCATAATTGTGGATCCTGTAATTGATCAAACTGAATTTCCAAGCTTTTGCAACAATTCCACCAAACTTTGACCTACTATTATAGGTTCTGGTAAGAAGTAACAAACAACAATCCATGAGTTTAACTAAGGGGTGACTATCTTATTCTTTGCATGAACAATCACTCTTTAAGTCATTCAACTCTACCAAGTATCGTTCCATTCACCAAACCCACATGCTCTGTTCAACCATGGTCAAAATGGGACATTTCAGCAAAAATAATAAATGACCTTTGCCAAGGAGTTTGTTTGTCTGTCTGTTAGTTAGCAAAATAACTCAAAATGTTATGGATGGATCTTGATGAAATTTACAGGGTAGGTTGGTAATGGGTAGATCTGGAAATTATTCTATTTTGGTGGTGATCTGGGGGGGGGGCAGTTTGAAAGACAGCCGTTGATCCCACCCGTACACTTACTGTAACCTCAGGCTATGGATTGTATCCAGACTATGAATTCATATTATAGTCAGACTTGCTAAGTTACAAAAATACACAATTACAGCACACAAATGTCATCATTTAGTGAGTGTTACACACAAAACGCACACCTACTCCATTGATATTCAGTAGATATGCTTGTAAATGGAGGTGTCTGGCCCCTCTTTAAAATCTAAATGTGACAAGTACTTGAAGCCTTCAGATTTTCAGATGCATCAAAATGATAGAAAAGGATTGAAATCAGTCTGCGTGGGTTGTAACCCACATCTACTTGAACATGTCCAAACATCATTCACATTTGCAGAACAGCACCATGAATTGGCCATCTGAATAAAGTCGTTTAAACATTTGGCCAGAACAGCCTCGCTTGAGAGATGCTTCTTTTCTGAAGCTGTAATGTTTCCCTTCAAAAGACACACCTTTACTATAGTTGTGTGAACTTTGCAGCGTTCTACGTGTTTTTCTTCTTTGATGAATGACTGAATCTCGTTTTATGAATCAACACTTACACCAATTGGGAGATACTAAAAAGAAAGTTCTGTAAACAAGTCTAATATCTATGAGACACATTCATTAAAAAAAAAAAAAAAAAGGAAAAAGAAAAATAATAAAATAAATCAAAATGACTGCATTTGTGTTTGTTCAGAAGTAATTCCAGCTCTAGTCGTGCACTTAAATACAACCATCATTCACTGAGTACATTGTGTTTGGACCTGTGACATTGTAAAAGTGTATTTAGTGGACCTTTAAGACATTTATTTGAATAGACCTGGATTATTTAAAAGCCAATATTCATCTGTTTCAGCAACAAACACCAGAAACCCACCTTTAAGTAGCTGCACATTGAGGGTTTATATTTCTATTACAGTCTCTGACACGACAAAGCATCTGTCACAGCAGCACCGAGGTTATACATGTTATAAATTAGACGACTGATCCCAACTAAAGCAAACCCCTTATAAGTAATTAAACTGTTGCTTTATTAATGAAGCCAAATGACATTAGTCAGCATTTTTTAACGCATGAGCAGGTGCCTCGACAACAATGACTCAGATAACCGGGGCATTTGCATTCTGCGCCCAGACCTTGCTGACTAACCAGAAATAAAAGACAAAGGGCTGTGTGATACCTCAGCCTCTTAGAAAATATAAATAAGAGCTGTTATCATAAACAATGTAAGCTGCTAACAGTGAGGTTTTATGCCCTGGTCAAAGTGCAGCTCAAGTGTTAAATCAAAAGAAGACCTATTAGACGAAACGCTTGGCAGAGGCAGCCTCGGTGTTGAGTAACCATCATTCTGCTGTTTAACTGACACATGGTCTGATAGAACACAGGCTCTGCCATCGACAGGGACATTAGGATTCTGCTGGTCTAGAGGAGATGGTTTGTGGTTTAGACTTCGAACAAAAGATGAAGGGAAACGACTGAATAAGAACAGCTGTGTCAGACAAGATGGGATTCAAAGGGGGACATTACAGTTGTCTAATTTTACTCCTTACTTACAAGGATTTGACAGGAGGAGACAAGAAAAAAGGCAAATGCTGAATACAAATATAAGTTTGTGGATGTAGGATGACAGACGGGACTGGAGTCTTTACAGCTCCACAAACTTTTAACAGGAGTAAAACTTAGATGTAGTTTTGTAGGTTGACACACACATGACAAGACAAGAATGGCAATAAGTTGTTTGACTTCAACATAAAAGACTGTTTTTATAGACATATTTAATGTGATTTTTATTTTTTATTTTTTTTTACAATTTGGGATTGGAAATTATTCACAGAAGCAGAAAAAAAAAAGATTGAACTTTGCCAAACAAATCAAGTTTTTGTATCAAAAAAATTTACCCACCATGTTTTTTTTTTTTTTTTAAAGACAACAGATTAGCTATTTGTAGTATAACAGGCCACAGGCAGTGATGTGGATTGAATTATTCCTCTTTCATCATCAAAGGTGACATCACAGTCATTTTAGATGGAAAACAACAAAAGAATTCTTTCTACTCCGTTTATAAGGTAAATAATAGCTGTGTGGTGCCGACACAAATGGCCAAACAGATTAGTGACCAAAACAGAACATACATTTCAGTATCATCCTTCTTGTAGTCGAAATAATGAAATGAAATTAATAATTTAATTTTTTTTAAATAAATAAGTAAATAAATAAAAATGAAAGTTTAAATTAAATGAAAATACATAAATAAAAGACAAATACATTTCGAAAATTAAGAAATAATACATTTAAATACAAAAATTAATAAAAACAACCAAAATAATAATAAAATAATGTTAATAATAATAATAATAATAATAATAATAATAATAATAATAATAATAATAATAATAATAATAATAATAATAATAATAATAATAATAATAATAATAATAATAATAATAATAATAATAATAATAACAATATGTAGAAATAAAGAATAACCAAAAATAATAATGATAAGGACCTGTGATGTGACTATTGTGCACATGTACATTGTAATGCTGATGCTCAAACAATATATTGTGCAGCTCTATTATGTGCTGTGAGACATACCAGATCAGTAGGTATAACTTTAATAGATGATGACAAATTCAACCCACACTTCAATGGAGTCAAAATTGTTTGTTTTTCAAATGAAAATTTCAGTGGAACAGACCACAGAGGTAGTGCATTTACTGACAACATATGCTGTTTAGTTTGTGCCATATTTTGTTTGCTTGTGTAAACCTAATGCATGTCCTGACACATGTTTGTACAACACCACCTATAAATATTATATGAAACACAAAATTAATGCATGGACAAATTATCTTCAGAGGTGGTCAAAGTACTCACATTCTGTACTTAAGTAGAAGTACAGCTACAGTACTTGTGTGAAAAAATACTGTGTGTAAATGTACTTATTCAACTCCTTTACTGATGTAAAAGTACAACTTCTCAATTGTAATAAAGTAAAAAGTAAAACTGCCTTTTTTTGGCTAGTGAAATAATACTTATGTTTTTAAAAATATCCAAAAATAAAAATAAATAAAAGTGAGTTACTGTGTATATGATACTCAGTTTAGTGCGTATGGATGGAAAATTTGGGAATTGGAAATTTGGGAAGTCATAAATAAAAGATTAAAAAAAAAAAATCATGAATCTAAATCGTGAGTTAAAAAAGTCAAAATTATGAGATTAAAAAGTCAAAATTTTGAGATAAGAAATGAATAATTATGAGATAAAAATTCAAAATTATGACATAGTCACAATTTCTGATTTCCGACTTCTTTTTTTCATACTGTCACATTTGTCTAGTTTGAAAAAGTATTGAGTCTATTCTGAGAATGTAAAGAGTATAAAATACAGATAGTTATACAAAAATGTAGGGAGTAAAAGCAAAAATCTACTGAACTACAGTAAAGGAAGTACTTCTCCTTTGTTACTTCCACCTCTGATTACCTGTCGTTGTGAATTAGACCCACTGTTTCCCAACCAGTGTGCTGTGACAAATGATGTAATTCCACCTTGTTGTTATTGTAAGTGAGCAGTGTGATTCTAGTTTGATTATATATTACACACTTTCTTAATTTCCTGTAAGACTGTCAGCTTTGTGTTTAACTAAACAGTGCACTGAATAAGTAAATCAAGACTAAATTTGCTTTATATTTCAATAACTATACTCTATGTTTCTTTGGTAGTGTGCCTTGTGCTGTTATTAATGTAAAATATGTGGCTCAAAAAGGTTGGTTTACACTGAATTAGACTATTCATGAAGGTCCTGCATCACTCAGGACATGTATCAGGATGATGTTACGTCATCATAGCTGCTGTCGACTACCTAATCCCACTGTAAATATGAAACCTTGCTTCTATCATATCAGTTTATTTTGTACTGGCAGTGTTTATGCATGAAGTTAAGCCATGGTTTGCTACTAAAGTATAAGTCATCTGTGGTTTATTATTGAAATCTGAAGGATATGTATCTGTTGAACAAGGGAGCAGCTGTGCAGTGTGTTTTATTAGACTGTTTATGGGGTAATCAGTTATTTTTGGCAGGTATCACTTACTGTACTGAGGTCATAATTCAACAGAGCTCAGTGAAACCTGAAAACTGAGACAAGGCGACAAAATGGGCTTCACTTTATAAAAACCAAGACAAAGGCCCATACAGGTTTTGTTTAAAAACCCAACACTTCATTTTCTATCCAGGCCTGAATGAAGACTGTGAGTTTTCTCCCTATTTATGATGTGTATATATCTTTTTTATTATGTATGTACTAAAGTATGTTTCTGATGTTTTTCTTTTTTCTTTTTTTAATAATTTTATAAAAAAAATCTTCTTAGTACTTTTAAAGGATTTTGATAATATTTTTGATTTTATATATATATATATATATATATATATATATATATATTTATTTTTATTTTTTTTTAATTATTATTCTTTTTTAGAAAGTTTTTTAACATGGTATTTTTTTTTAATTTAGAAAAAAAATTATAGGATTTTATATAGTAGTATTTTATAAATATGTAAGTTTTTTTGTTTTTGTTTTCTCAATTAATTAATTGCCTGCTCCACCAGGATAATTACTGACTCCACCCCCTTTTGACAGCCTTAGGTGCCTATTTAAACCTTCCACCTAAGGTTACTTTCTGTGTATGCCCTGATGAAGGCCCTTGGCTGCAACACGTAGGCGGATGTGTTTTTAGCTTTTACATTGTTTCATTAAATACATTGTTGATATATATTTTTGAAAATATTTTTTTTTTACTTCATTTTCTATGTTTAACAATGGGTCAGAGATGTCTAGTATCTACTTCATTACCTCGTTGTTTATTAGCAGCTTCCAAGCACTTTTTTTGTGTTTGTTCTTCTAAGTAGCTGTTTCAACACTATTAACACATTTTTACTTTTATTAAATTAAAGACTGCCAAATTCATTTGAGTTCCGGGTCCATACAGTATATGCGGCCCACTTTTATCTAAGGCAGAAAATCTCAAAACCAGAAAAAATTCAATGAGCTGAAATTTAAAAAAAAATGATAAGTGAAATTTTACCAATATGTCTCACCTCATCATTTACATATCACGTCTTACAAAGGCAGAAACCATTTAGTTACAGGCATAATATTTTTCAAATTCCATTTACTTTAGTTAAGTAATTTCAGGTTGTTCGTGGTTGTTTAGAGTATTAAATTCTTCAGCAAAAGGATGTTTTTAAATAGAATAGGGTTAAGGTTAGTTCTAGGGACTACAGATGGAAATCCTCTCTCTCTCTCTCTCTCTCTCTCTCTCTCTCTCTCTCCCTCTCTCTTCATTTTCAACCTCTGGATGCTACCACTTTTGTTTTCTATGACCCACACAGGCTTTGGGTTGTACTTAATTAAGTGACAATTATTACCATGAACACACTGACCAAAGAAAAGAACATTTTCCATAAAAAGATGAGTCTCAGTGTCACTATGTTGATGTCACACCTAAAGAAGGGTTGTCAAAGTGTTTGGAGTAATCACCAACATTCCCATATATGTCTTAGCTCAGAATGTTCACTGCCTGGTTGGATAAATGAAAGAGTCATTAGGTTATTAACTATTGGCTAGAGGACATGGAGAGCTGTTCACAGCAGGGTACATGCAGGCTGCACAGCAGGAAATGAAAAAATGTGGCCATTTTAAAGTCAGAATAATTAGTCAAAGTTAGATTTTCTTTGCCAATTTCCCCAAGCGGGTATTTAAAATTCCATCTTATCTTGTATTATTACCTGACTGTCCCTCACCTCTCTCTGTGATTCAGACCAACTTAAACTGACAGACCAACAAAGAAAGGAGAAGCGGAACAAAGCACTGATGCTGTCAATGTAACAGGCTTTTTTTTTTTTATGTCTGAAATTATTGAAAACATTTGGCACATTCCCCAACCCCCACCTGTCTAACAATTATATCCCCACAGTTTA
The DNA here is from genome assembly GCA_020466265.1 of Siphamia tubifer. Classification (NCBI taxonomy): domain Eukaryota; kingdom Metazoa; phylum Chordata; class Actinopteri; order Kurtiformes; family Apogonidae; genus Siphamia; species Siphamia tubifer. The sequence continues at coordinate 25,310,892 of CM035786.1, read as the reverse complement.
AGGGATAAAAAAAAAATATATATATAACGGGTTTACAAATGCCATGTTTTCCATATGAAGGAATATAATGAGGTTAGATCAAGAGTGTTTCCAGGAGTATATATTCTTTTCCAATTTCAACTAAGAATTTTTATTATTCATAATGAATGTAGTGTTTTGATAATTACAATGACTAGCTCTTATTCTGAAATATGATCTTGAAAATATGGAAATAAAATGAACCATATTAATATTTTATGAGCTCAGGATTTAGAAAAATACCGGATTTCAAAATATCTGAAGGTTTTTAAGTATAATTTTTGTTAAAATCTTCTTCGAGCATGCCTATAGGGTAATAACATCTTAATTTGTTCAGAAACAGATGTTCCTAGTATATGACGACAGCGCCACCATATAAACACGGCACATATTGAACATGCCGCCATGACACCTCCTGGAAATCTAACCTTACCTATATAATGAAGAGCAAAAACTGATTCAGTTTTGATGACCATTTCTAGATTGTCCACAAGGGGGTGCTCAAACGTTTAAAATCATTAAACACTATTTTGTTCATATCTCTGAAACTATTTGTCTGGTTGACTTTAAATCAAGTGCAAATAAAATCATGACCTGAGGATGCTTCATGTCATGACATCATTAAGGGTTAGGGGACGATTGGGGATATATTCATAGTCTTTGCTTCTGATGGTTTGTCACTGGGTTAATGAAATGTGTATTTGTGTCAGATGTGAATATTTTAAAGCAGGGGTTTCAGAATCATTTTAGTGCAGTTCACATATAACCCAATATGATCCACATGATCCAGTAAAAAAGCACAACATCTGGAACAGAAATGTAAATCCTACCAACTGTATTTCTGTCATTTCTAGTAAAATATCTCATTACACTTAAAATGAGACATTATCAGCTGAAGAGTAACTTTTCAGTGAAATATATATTGTCACTTGTTCTGTTGACAGATTTATTTTTTTTTGCTTAATTTAAGATCATTTTCTTAATTCCACCAAACAAACAAATAAACAAAAACCCCTAAAATAATCTGTCAGTCTCACTGAAAGTTTACTGTAGGTGATTATGGCTTCTTTTAAGTGTAATGACATATTTAGACTACAAATTATTTAAAAATACACTTAGTAAGATATTGATTTTTGCAGTGTATGAATAACATTAACTCCAATGTTTTTGTTTTAGAGTTAAAAATAAATAAATAAACAAAAACGACATGATAAAATCTTCATATTTTATCATCCTTCAAAAATATCAATAAAGTGAACAACCTTACATTTCTGAAGAAAAATATGTGCATTTTTAACAGTAATATGCCTCAGTTTATCATTTGCACATGAATATTTACCGACTCACAGATCACAATGGACCAAATGCATCATTAAAATAACACTTTTCTGAAGACATTACACATGATTCATCTTTGTTGAGGTTATTCCCATTTTTGTTAAAGGATAGTTTGCCAATATAAAAATTGCCATGTTTTCTTTTCCACTAAACCGAAGAAAAGCATAAGGAATATAGTAAAAGGAATAATTATTGTTAATGATTTGAACAATTTGTTAGAATTTTTAGGTGTAAAGCCATTATTACACAGTAAATTTTGCAGTGTTAAATCAACACTTAGAGAGTTTATTTAACTTCTTCTAGAGTGTATTTGGTCCCATTGTCTCCAAATTAACTCTCTAAGTGTTGATTTAACACTGCAAAATTTACTGTGTACTTTGTCACAAAAAATATGGAGCTTGTGCAGACAATAAAAACACTTTTCACCAGCCAAAATGTTTGCCATATGTTATACTACAGCCTTTTTGCCAAACTCAAAATCACAAACCCCATTGCATTTGTTCATTGTTAATCTGTTTGTGACTGAGCCTACGCAGGCCACTTTATGCCAAAATTCTCAAATGTTTTGTTTAAGGTGATTGTCTAACCTCATGAATGCATCAAATATTGTTTTTATTGTGGTAGAAATGAATGGCAAAGTATCAAATGATCAGAAATAAGCCACCAAACAGAGATTCAGATATTAATCTGTAAAAAAACAACAATAAAGTTGAAGCAGCAACAGTTTTACAGAGCAGTGCAGCAAACAGAAAGATATTTCTGCACATTCCCAGGATTGCTGTGGTTTGTAATGTAGTTTGGCATAGAATGAAATAGACAAGGCCATACAGTAGTGGACGGATGTTCTCAGACTGCTCTAAAATTTGAATTAATCTTAAATATCATCATGAAATATTTGCAGAAGAATGTTTTTAGTCTTTCAAAACATGTGGCTGTACTAGTCAGACACAAACAAATGCAAATAATTTTGTTTTGCTTATGTTACCAAGAAAAGAATAGAGGAAAAATTCAATTCTTGACAGTTTCAACATGTCATATCCTGGATGTGTTTCTTTATTTTGAAGAAACATCCAGTTTTTACCTTGATGTAACAGAACATGGAGGAGTTAAAGTATTTCAGAGTGTTGTTCATGAGTAAAGGAAGGTTGGAATGTGAGATTGACATGTGGGTCGATGCAGCGCCTGCAGTGTAGTGCAAGTGCTGTATCAGTCTGTCATGGTAGAGAAGGAGCTGAGCCAAAAGGTGAAGCTCTCTATTTACTGGCCAATCTATGTTCCTACTCCCTACTGTGGTCATGAGCTTTGGGTCAACTGAAAGGACAAGACCCTGGATGGATGGATGGATGAATGGATGGATGGATGGATGGATGGATGGATGGATGGATGGATGGATGGATGGATGGATGGAGGGATGGATGAATGGATGGATGCATGGATGGATGGAGGGATGGTTTCAATGGATGGATGGTTTTGATGGACGGATGGATGGATGGATGGATGGATGGATGGATGGATGGATGGATGGATCAGAACAAGCGCAGAAGGGAGCATGTGAGTTTGGAGAATTAAATAACATTTGGTCAATGACGTAAAAGTTATTCTTAAAACAATATACACTGAAAAAAAATCTAATCTTACCAAGTATATTTATATATATTTTTCTCATTACTATTCCAAATATCTCATCATACTTAAAATAAATAATCACCTATAGAGTAACTTGTGAGATAAAAAGAGCCTTTTTTTTTTTTTTTTTTTTTTTACAATAAATCTTAAAAACATTATTTCAATAAATCTTACCAAGATCACTTTCACTTCTACCATTGGCAGATTTTATTAATTTTTTTGTCTGAATTAAGCAAAAAAAAAAAAAATCTGCCAACTATTTGAAAATGAGTGCAGATGTGTTTGGAAATAAGGCAGGTAAATTACAGTGAGGCAACATTTTATTTTTTTATTTTTTTTAAATCTCAATTCACTGTAGTTGCAATTTAAGGTCAGTATGAAAAGAAAAAAATTGCACCACTATTCTGTCAAATTGGCAAAAACACAGGCTCAGCTGCAGCTCCGTAATCCTTAAACTCTGAAGTGCAAAGAGGAGCTGTGACAGAAAACCCATGCAGACAAGAACTAGAAGGAATTGCAAACTCCACATGGGGAGGTGACTCTGGGTGTGAACCTGACGATGGTGCTAAACACTGCACCGCTGTTTATTTCTCTTCAGGGAGGAAAACACTAAACACATTCAGGGGGTTGTCATGTTGCTACTGTGATCTCATTTGGAAACAGTACAACAACGCAGGGATGCGACACTTCCCCTGTTGACAGAGATGAGCCCATACTGAAGGATATCTGACAGTGATTGGTCGTTACTGCCATCACTTACTTAAAAGAAAAAAAAATTGTGTACTTTGACACTTCTGATAAAATGTACCAAAAAAGACAGATATCACCTGTGGAGAAAAGTTATTAAATGTACACGCAACTATACATCAGCTGGCCACCAGGGGGAGATCTACAGTCTATGGTTCGAAGCTGCACCAAGTTTGTGCTAATGAATCCAGCTGGCAGCAGTTTTCTGTCTAAAAACCAACTGCATGCAAACAGCACGGCATCAAAACAATTAGAAACAGATAATTTCATCACCATTTCACACACAGGAGGTGATATGTACATACATTCATTACAAGCACCACTTGAAATTAATTCTGATGTTTCAGGTCTAATAAATGAGAAAGTTAACCAATCAACATGTTAATTGTTACATCTATATTTGACAGGTAGTAACATGTCATAACCCATTAATTAACTTGCTGTGTAAATCACCTCAACAGAAACACAATTACCATTGGATAGTGAAGTTTCTTTATGTCATTGAGATGCATGTACAGTATTAAAGCACATATGAAATCCAAAAGGTCACTATCATCTATCATGCTTTCCAAGTGATCAAATTGTAGAGCCGCCTAGTGCTGTCTTCACTAGAATCATTGTAGAATCATTGTTATTTGGTGTACAAACCTGAAACTTTACATGGTAAATATTCAGAAATGGATGGACAGAGTCATAATTCACAGTTTCACAACCAAATTACATGTTAAGGCTCTAAATTGACTCTAAAATTGTATTTTCAACCCAGGTGTTTTTTTTTTCTTTTTCTGCTGTGTATTTGATCACAGGAGAGCTCTTGGGTTAGAAAAATATCATGTCTGACAGTTCGGGTGTTATCTTCACACAGGTAAAGTTTCATGAATATGGTTTTGGTAGTTGCAGAGCAACAGCTGTTTTAATTTGGGCATGCATTTTAGGTGGAATTTGGCAGAAAACCCCTTGGGACTTAAGAGGTTTAAGGTTAGGGTTCACAACTATGTGTTGTGGTGTAGTTTAGGGTGTGTTTTAGCCACAATACAAACAAAGAATACAGGAAGTTAATTTACAAATGAAAGCTAATACATGCAGTTTAGCTAATATGTCTGCTGTTAGCTTGTTCAGTTAAAAGGTCTAGTCTTTACTTTTTGCATCTTATCATATTAAGTGATAATGTTTATATATATATATAGTAGAATATTTGGTGGCTGCAGGCATTTTACCTGCCTGCTTTAGCAGACAATGAAAACAGTGTGTCATCCTCCCCCAGTGCCTTGCCATAGGGCTGGGGTTATTCCTGGCAGTGATAAACAAAGATGAGCCACAGAGAGGTTGCCATATCTTATCAAATCGCGCAATGCTCACGCTTCACAGCCATCAGTGCTGAGAGGGATAAGAGGTTCCTTCAAGCATTCTTCAGCCATCCAAATGTATGCCTCACTGAGATCTTAAGGCTGCCAAACTTGCCAATGGAAAGTAATGGAGATCGAGAGTCAAGTCAAAAGCAAACAACAGAAGCAACCGAGAGCCAAGAGTGAGAATTAAGGGCCAATTAAAGCTTTGCTCTCTTCCTGTGAGCTCTGATAACTTGGCATAATTGAATTCACTATCACTCATCAAGGTCTTATTGTGAGAAAAAAAAAAAAGCTGTAATCTGCACTGACTGTTGGAGAGCCAAGCTTTAGACAAACAACAACTGAGCCATTTTCAGGCAGCGACACAGCCCAGCTCTGACTTTAAAAAGTACTGCTCTGCGCTGTTGGCACTTGTGATGTCACACTCAGTACATTTACATGCACTTAGAAATTCTAATTATTGCAATACTCCAATTGAGAACATAAGTGGAGATGTCCAAATGTCCAAGTTTACATTCACCGGAAAATTCTAATTATCGAGTGAGGTACATCAGAGTCCCAGACACTGAGTGGTGCTACACACCCTTTTGCAGAAGAACAATAACTAAACAAAAGAGGGAGATTTGAAGCAGATGTAGTAGAAGGACAACAACACAGAGACAAGGTACTGGTGACAGTGATACAGCAGCTCAGTATATGTCATACATACTGTTCACTATGATTGATTATACGTAGTGTACATGGTGTCATGCCGTGTCTCTGGTCACTTCCAGAAAGGGGCGTGTCCAGTCCAGTCTTAATTGAGCTAAGGTTGGGTGGTTGTTTACATGAAATTTGATTACAATCACATCATCTGACTTGATTAGTCCGACTTTGACTCAATTATCCTCCCATTAAAGTGTTTACACAGCTTTTTAAAGTTTGATTTTAATTGCAGTGAAGCAATCATTTTTCTAAGTGCATGTAAATGTACTGACTGAAGCGTTAGAAGTAGTGACTGGCTTCTTCTAACAGATTTGACACCAGAGGCTCATCAGCAGAGCTAAAGGAATCTGTTTGACACTTTGTTAAGGACATATTTCTGAAAACATGGACACAAGTAACCATTCCACAAGTGGTTCTGCTGGCAGACAGATCTGAACCTTCTTCTGAAATGACTCAGCACCACACCAGAGACCCTGTCCATTCATCACACAGAATGTATGATGCCAGTACAAAAAGCATGTCAGGCAGTCTAACCCAGAAACACTTCACTGCAGTAATACTATTTTCCAAGACATTCTCATTTTAACACAATATTTGGAACTGAAGTTGGAGCTTGGTGTCAAATTAGTTTTTCAGGAGAAATTATTTATATATACAGTATATATTATATAACTTGTGTGTCTGAATCAAACTCCTGACAAAACTTTGCAAAAATAAAGATGACTTGGGGGACAGAAATGGAAGAAAGAATCACATATACTTATTATAGTATTACAGATGCTACATATTCACCATTTCTTTCGAGGTCATATGAAACATCTACCAGAGTAGCATTTTCTCTTCACTTACAAACTTACAAATTGTTCCTGTAAAAACCTGAATTCTATGGAGGCTGTCACCCTGAAAGTCTGCTTTACACTGCAGAAATCTAAATCTTATATTTTTATCATTTCTGGTCAAAATATCGCATCACACTTTAAGTAAGACAAAATCATATTATCAAATCATAATATTTTTTAGATTCATTTACACTTATTCTTTTGGCAGATTTTTTTTTTTTTGCTTAATTCAACTTTTTTTTTCATTAATTAAAAAAAAACATACAAAAATCTTCAAGATCCATTCTCTAAACATAAGTTATTTTTTCTCACTGAAGGTAATTATGTCTTATTATATGTGTGATAAGATATTTTGACACATATTCAATGAGAAAGCATGAACCTCCTGAGACCCAGCTATGAGTTTATTGTCCATGTTTGTAGACAATAGCTGTCCATTCATTAAAAAAACAACAACAGCTGTATTATATTGTTTTCACTCTCACTTCGCTCTCCCAACTCTCATGGAAATATCAATAGATCCAGATTCAGAAAAATATAAACCAAACAATAAGTTAACAGCTTTAGTCTGAGAAAGTTTATGTGTGTGTGTGTGTGTGTGTGTGTGTGTGTGTGTGTGTGTGTGTGGTGCAGAGGAGTCTGTCTGTGCGTCCCTGTGCGTTCACTCTCATCAGCATCACTGACGCCAGGGGGAGAGACTAAACTTATCACAGATGAGGCTTGAAGACAGGTCCTTTAAGAAAAATGCCCTCACTAGGTCTATGATGTGTGAGAGTTAGGCTTGTAGATGCCTGGTGAGATGTGGGGCCCTTTATCAGACCCGCTGCCGTGCACAGATAAGACAGGAACTGTGCTTATAAAGCAAATCAGGTGAGACGCTCCTCCTGCACAACAACACAAGCTGAAAGCAACAGAGTGCTTTAAACGTCCAGCCTTTGACTTCAGCATCAGCGGCTTCACACATGTTCACTTCTGCTGCGGCTGAACTAACAAACAACAGGGTCTTTTCAACCTCGAAAGTGTCAGATCCTGTCAAACATTAAGTCTGTGCTGATTTCTTGGATATTCTCTGAAATTTAACATCTGTGTCTGTGTTTCTTCTACCAGCAGCGTCTGATGGGAAATGATCTCAGTCTGATTTGTATAGTCTTTTATTAATAATAAAAGACATACACACACACACACACACACACGCATACTCATTTACATTGTCTCATGAGGTCCAGGTTTGTAATGAAGTCAACATTGGGTAATGAGTGTTAGCATGTTTTAAAATAAAATAAAATAAAAATAATGATGATAAAAATTAGAAAATTTAATTCAATTAAAATAAATACAAAATGTGTGTGTGTTTCGGGACCATAATATTACAGCATATTTACTTCTATTATAATGTAAAGTACCAGGATGATGATGTCTGCCATTATTCACTGAATATATAATATTTGTCAAATGGAGCCCAATCCTTTGAATATTCCCTTCACTTTGCTGGTAAAAGTATTAAGAGCAGCAGGAGCAGATCTGTGGAGCTGGAGGTGAACTGCTTTCATAACATGTCAAGTGCTGAACTATCTTGAACACAAACATACACGCACACACTTGCTTTTGCATTCCTAAGAAGGATTATCAAGGTTTTTTCTCTATTCACATCTGCAGTTATATTCCACCAACTGTGGGCTGGAATCAAAACAGCCTAGCACAGACATGAATTTCAATTATTTTGATGGAATAACAAGGCATTGTGTGTACATTATCGTGAAAAAATACTAGTGCATTGGGATCTAATCACAAATGCTTTTTCATCAGGATAGAGAGGAACACACAGATATTCTGGTCTGTTTTATCCACTTTCTATTTTTCCATTTCAGGGATAGATAAGTCCTCATTTGCACATATTAATTTTCTAATGCACATTCTCCACAAAGTGCAAGAAAGAGACAATTGGAAGCACCTAAAACTATAACAAACAAACAAAACAAAACACCTAATGTGATTATTTGGAAGTGTATAAAATCTCAAATTTGAAATTAGAGTACATGTCATCATTTAAATCGCATTCTTAGTAAATATTTTTTAATTCCTTCCTGCTGCCTCAGTAACTGTTTTGTGTTTCATGAAAAAAAATGTAATATACATGTAATATATTACATGTTATAGTTTTATATTAATTTCCCCTAAAGCTTTCAAAGAAATCCTTCGGTCTTCCTATAGTATACTGTAAGTTTCTAGAAGCATGGATGTCAGTGAAGTCATGAGTAAAAGATGTACATTAAAAAACACACACACACACACACACACACAAACAAAAACAGGACAATATGGCCTGGAGAAAAAACAACAATGCTGCAGGGAGGTGCTTCTTTTTTGTTAAACAACTCTCAGTTTAATCCAAAGCATAAAGATAAGACTGGGTGTCAATGGATAAAGGTCATGAGGTCTGATGAGTCCAGACTGACCCGGTACCAGAGTGAGAAGAAATGTGGATGAAATGATTTACTATCATGGCTGTAGAGGTTAGGGTTAGGATCTGGGGTTGGTTCAGCTGACCAGGTCTAAGGTCAGGTTATGTGTTATGTTATGTGTCCAGAATAGGATGACCAGATGTCCTGAAAAATTCGGGACAATCCCGAATTCTAAGGTGTTGTCCAGTCTGCTCCAGGGCAACTGCGACTACAAATGTAGTTTACCACCACCAGAGGGAGCATGTGAGAGCGAATGAATAATGGGTCATTAATGTAAAGTGCTTTGAGTGGCCTATATAAATCCAATTCATGATTATTATTATTATTATATTGGGCATATGGATTAACAGTTGCATCTGTGTTTACCTCACAGACAGACAGACAGACAGACAGACAGACAGACAGACAGATAGATAGATAGATAGATAGATAGATAGATAGATAGATAGATAGATAGATAGATAGATAGATAGATAGATAGATAGATAGATAGTCTGTTGCATTGGGTGATATGTTTTTTGTTGTCATGATTTACTGACAGGCGAAGTTCACGGCACCTCTATGTTCTTGGACATACTGTTACCTGTTCTACATTCACTGTGATGCTTATTTTAGAAAGAACTGACTTGAAGAATAAACACTTTGTTTTATTATTTATATGAATGTATATTTTATTATGGGAAATATTAATGTTGTCTGTTGAACTTTACCTTTCTACTTCCAGTAGCAGTACATGCACCAAAAACACAGAGCACAATACATTCAACAGCAATTATACACCACAATAGAAATACCATCATAACATCTAGACCAGGGGTCTGCAACCCTGGTCCTAGAGAGCCGCTATCCTGCATGTTTTAGATGTTTCCCTCTTCCAGCACACCTGATAGACATTATCAGTCTTCCACACAGCTTGATGATAGGCTGATCATCTGAATCGGGTATGTTGGAAGAGGGAAACATCTAAAACATGCAGGATAGCGGCTCTTTAGGACCAGGGTTGCAGACCCCTGATCTAGACCATTTAAAAAGATGGATTCTTGAGTTATTAGATGAACCTCTATGAGGAGGCCAAGACTCCACTCCACTCTTCATCTTCTATTTCCACTATATCAGTACCTGACAGACAACCACCTGGTCATACAGTAGCAAACGATGTGACAGTGTGTGTTAGTACCTGGGCGTCTGCGGAGGAGACGTCCATGATGAGCGGCTGACCGTGAGGCTCCCCGTTCTCCAGTCTGGAATAGATCACCTGGTAGCCTCGGATCTGGCCATGCTGTTTCAGAGACAGTGGGGGCTTCCAGGTCACCCTGAGGGCCGTGGAGTTGAGGGCGTCGGCCTCCACCTTCCTGGGAGGAGCTCCAGGCACTGCAGCACAAATCAACACACACTCTATTACAGTGTCTGTTCATTCTGCATTTGGTTGCTTTTCGTCACAAATCTCCTTTATCTACACATGTAGAATTATTCCACTACTCACCTGAACACTTTGAGTCTATTCATATCCTATCTATATTTAGATATGTCTAATTTCCAGCACCCATGCTTACCTCGTATTGTCTTGTATCTTCTATAAACATCTCATTGTGCCAAAATGGAATGAAAAGATCTGAACAGCCTCTTTTTCCTTTGTCTCTTATAAATACAATACAGCACATGAGAAATATGCTTTATATCGACCATTCACAGCGAGCTGTTATTTATGTCTTTACACCCTCTAGTAGGTTATTTCATTGGATATTGACATAAATTGACTGAAGAGGTAGAAAAATACACAATAAAGTCAAGATCAATTATGAAAAAAATAGGATGGCTCAGTTTACAGGTTCAAAGTAAACTAACACATATTTCCAGTCAGATTAAATAATGCATATATTATCAGGTTAGTCATATTTAGACTATTAGTGTGCATGTAGAAATGAATGTAAAAGAGAGTAGTGACGGACAGTTTGATGTTTATTGTGTCAAAACTACAGTAGGGTTGTCAAAGGATTAAACATTTTAATCAGCTTAATCACAGGATTGCTATGGATTCATTTTAATTAATCCCGATTAAATATCATGCATTTCTAATCTATATTAATCACGTTTCATTTTGCATAAACAAACAGACTCAAGAAAGACAGGAATGTATGCACTTAACATGTCCGTCACAAGCTGGACGATACATTAATGTGGTATTTTATTTTATTTTAACCTGGAAATGCTGTGGTGAAAAGAAAATTTCTTGCTGCAGAGTGTGCTTAATAGAATGTTCGAGCGTGGGATTTTTTTGTCTCTATCGGATCAACTGCCCGTTCATGCGTGACATTAACTGTACTTGGAGAAACTGCCCGAAATACATTGGTCTTTCTGTGCCACAGATGGGTTGATTGCATTAACATTTTTAATCAGATTAATCATGATGATGGATTAATCTGCATTAATGCGTTAATTTTACAGTCCTAGTCAAAACATTAGGCACTGAAGTGTTATTAGATCTTACAGACCTAAAATGATGTCACTTATGTGCACTGGTGTGAAAAGAGATGATAGAAACTTAAGTTTTGGCAAAAATAAAAGTAACTGAAACATTACTGAACTGACAGCAACAGTAGACAATATCCAACAGAGGTGGTCAAAGTACTCACGCTCTGTACTTCAGTAAAAGTACAGCTACTGGTGTGACAAAAATAGAAGTACTGATTCAACTCCTTTACGAAAGCAAAAGTAAAAAGTGCAACTTCTGTATTGTAATAAAGTAAAAACTAAAACTATATATTTTTTTCTTTTGCTATGGATGAAATAATACTTATTTAACCAGAAAAAAAAACTGAAAAATGTCAAAAATATCCAAAAATAAAACTTTAAAAGTGAGTTACTGTATATGATGTGGTACTCATGGTACTCAGTTTAGTAGGTATGGACAGGACATTTAGGAAAAATGTAAGTCATGAATAGGAAATAAAAATACAAAACAAAAAAAAAACATATCATGAGATAAAAAAAATCTAAATTGTGAGATAAAAAGTAAAAGTTCTGAGAATTTTTTTTCCCCCAAATTATGAGATAAAAAATCTAAATGATAAGATAAAAAGTCAAAATTTTCATATAGTGTGTCACAATTTCTGATTTCTTACTTATTTTTCATACTGTCACAATTTTCTAGTTTGAAAAATTATAATGAATCTATTCTGAGAATGTTAACAGTATAAAGCACAGATATTTATGTAAATATAATGAGTATAAAGTACAGATATTTATATAAATATAAATGAGTATAAAGTACAGATATTTATATAAATATAAATGAGTATAAAGTACAGATATTTATATAAATATAAATGCGTATAAAGTACAGATATTCATATAAATATAAATGAGTATAAAGTACAGATATTTATACAAAAATGTAGGGAGTAAAAAAGTTACTTCCACCTCTGATATCCAAACCAACTTCAAATTGAATTGGGAGGAAAAATGACTAAGGCTACGTTTATAGGGTGACGATGAAAACAGAAGACACAAAAGTTCATCCACCTTTAGACAAGTATTTTCAGTTTATATGATGACGCGACAATGGGCAAAATTCCATTGGATAGTCACGCCAGACTGACGTAGGTAAGTGTACACCTGTGTCTTTTCGGCTATGGTATAAGTATAAATTCTATACAATTGCTAAAATGACTCCTGTACGTTTAGTGGAGCTGGTAGAACAGCATTCATGAGATCGCGGTAGTCTGACATGTTTGTTGTTTTATTGGCTTGGTGCATTGAGTGTGATGTAAACTTGTATGCGATGTGAACATGTTACACATTTCTTGCCATTTAGACGGAGCCACGACCCGTCTCGTCTTCAAAACTCCCCACTCTGGAAGGACATGCATTTCCAGACCCCGACGGCGCGGTTGCCGTGTAAACGAAAGGCACTTATGGTTAAATATTTAGTTGTTTTCACTTGCAATTGTCCTTGTGTAAACAGCACCCAACATTATTTTTAGGCATTTTATTTATTTGAGGTAAATAAACTGCCATCTTTTGAGTTGTGTTAAAACTTTGCAAACACCTCCAGTGGTTCAGCTGTCCCTTTCTGATAAATGACATCAAACAGTCAGAAAATTCAGTGGACCTGAAGAGATATTTAAAGCCTGGAGAATCTGACAAGGTAACGTGAAGGTTGCTGGCTATCTTTTCAGATTACACACATCAAAGCATGTGACACAGGGCCCCAAGAGGATGCTGGGAGCCAGGTTTAGTGTTCACACTTATGGAATAATGAAATGAGCTATGAGGAATCCTCTAGAACGCTTGGGCAGCTTCTAAAGGGAGTATAAATGAATATAAATTCCACTTCAATAAAAATGAGGAGATGAGGTTGTGCAAATATTAATGAAACTCAAGCAAAAGAAGGAAAGAGGAAAGGATGCATTAAAAGTTAAAATTCCTTGCATTAGAAGATTAGGACATGGTGAGAAAAGTGTTAAAGTAGTTCAGTGTTATCCAGCACAGCAAGAAAAGACAAAGCTGCATAATGTGGAGTCAGCATTAAACGCTTCAGACTAATTAGAATGGTTTAACCTCTTCTAGGAGTAGCAAGCTTGTGGTATCAAACTTCAAGCTTTGGGGGGAAAATGTCAATAAAAGTCTTGTGTTAAAAACAAAATACAAATCCACAGTCTGTGTAGAGTTGAGGAAGAACAAAAGAACCGTTTAGAAGTTGACTGTGAAATCCCACAGTAGACTAAACACAATGTTACGCTGCAGAACTGATGGAAATATAAGCTATTTATAGATGTCTCATGTTGCTATAGTCACTTTTTAGCTACTTTATTACATAGATACAGGTCATACAGTTGCGGAAAAATGTATTAGATTATTTTAGACTGTTTTATTCAATTTCTTGTTCATTTTAATGACTACATTTGTTTGGACAAATAAGAAAAAAAATAGGTTATAAATATTTAATTTAACTCCGTAAAGCCTCAGCTAGCTGTTAAATCATTGACAAAAGATTACACTTCTTTTAATCTGGAACCTTCTGAACAACCAAATTAACATTCATTCATTCATTATCTGAACCCGCTTTATCCTCACTAGGGTCGCGGGGGTCACTGGGGGCCTAATTCAGCTACAATGGGCGAAGGCGGGGTACACCCTGTATGAGACTGGCGTCTCATACAGGGCTGACATACATAGACATGTCTATGTATGCCAGGGCTGACATACATAGACAAACAATCACTCTCACATTCACACCTATGGCCAATTTTAGATTAACCAATTAACCTATCAGTGCATGTCTTTGGATGGTGGGAGGAAACCGGAGTGCCCGGCGAAAACCCACGCGGACACGGGGAGGACATGCAAACTCCACACAGAAAGGTCTGGTGTGGGATTCGAACCAGTGTCCTTCTTGCTGTGAGGCACGAGTGCTAACCACTGCACCATCGTGCCGCCCCCAAATCAACATTTTAAAATATACATTTTTATGTTTAAGTTTCTATTTTGTATCATGTTTGATGCATCGGCTCTCAATGCTAAAATATTATTTTTAAATAAACAAAAACAACATAACACAAACACGTCTAACAAATCCAGTTCTGTCCCAGTCATGTGCTGTTGTGTCCTTGGGCAAGACACTTTACCCTCTTTGCGTTGGTATTCACACTGGTGTATGAATGTGTTTGAATGTTTGGTGGTGGTCAGAAGGGCCGTAGCCACACGTCTGTCAGTCTGCCCCAGAGCAACTGTGGACACATATGTAGTTTACCACCACTAGAGAGAGAATATGAGAGTGACTGAATAATGGATCCACTGTGCGCTTTGAGTATGCTTTCCATAGAAAAACATGATATAAATATAATCCATTAATCCAATAAATTATGGACAGATTTTTATGAGATTTCAGAGATGATTGGTAAAGTGTCAAGGAAAAAAAAACATAAAATTTGGAGCTATAAAGGTCAGAGGTCAAGGTCACAGTGAAGGTCAACAGTGAAAACACATAAGTGGTGATATCTTGTGATTCATATTTAACATTAGATCTCATGTGAAATTTGGTTGTTGTGCGACGTCACATAACGTCAGAGTGACGTCATACATGGTCGAATATTGAAATGGACATACAGTATCTAAAAAAAAACAAACAGAGGATTTCTTTTATTTTTTTTTTAAAATCCTCTCAGGGATTGTTAATGACTGATAAAATAAATCATTAGTTTACAAATAAGTTACGAACATCCAGATCCACACCTTGGCAGACTGGTGCTGTTTTGTGGATGTCTGCACTCTCAGCGTGCTGTAGTTCTATTATTATTGTCAAATTTGCAAAGTGCTGCCTCCTTCCTCATTAATGTAATCTTGTAGTGTCACTGGAAAGACCTCTGGTGAACAAATTCCTCCCCTCTGATGGATTGTCTAATTGCATGCATCAATTTCTTTTCAATATCAGTGATCATGTAGAGGGCTTCAAAACTCATGTATCAAATATGATACATTTGGCATTATAGAAATAAAAGCTGTTATCAATCCATCATTATATATGGCCTTGTTTTCTTTACTCTTTTTTAGCCACATGATATACACAGGAGTTAGTTTTTTTGGATGACTTTTGAAGGTTTAATATTATTTTCAATGACTGTACTGTACATGTGCTATAATGCATTAATGTAACACACACATGTAGTTTAAAATGTAGCATAAAATCCTTATTTTATATTAAGTAAATACATGAAAGTCCTGTCAAGGGGATGTTGTGGGCATTAATGAGCTTAGATGATAGTCTTTGCGACCAAACTTCCTTATTTTCTCGTTTAATACTTGTAACTTCACTTGTCAGCTCCATCCTCTTCATCTAAACTGTCTCATAATGAACTTGGTAGAATATTTCATTGGAAAGCTATGACCAAGGATCTCCCTCTGTTTATATGCAAACACAAAAATGGATATTCAGAGAAATCTCCACTTTGGCTGGAGTTTTTAGAAACATTTGTTTTTAGTACGCATGTCTGCTCTTGTCATGTACAGTAAATAATTGGCACAAATCCAGAGAAAAACCATCTCTTAATCCAAGGCTGCTGTGTGAACTCTTCATTTGTATTTTAAGTATTTCTTTACTCCAAAGGGTTGTTTGTGTGCAGGTCTTTACACAATAGTGTAATACTATTCTAACAAATATATAAGTAACATAATGGAACCACGGACGGGGACATTATTCTTTTTCTATGATGTGCAGTTCCTAACATAGTCTTTATAATGCTTCTAGAGTTCACACTGGGTTTAAACTTGTGACTGACAGCATGAAGCTGTATCGTGTATCTGCGGGTGCTGAGGATTCTCTGCAGTAGCTGTCACATACTACTGCAGCCACTAATTGTCTTCTCTGTATCTGTGTCAAATTGTCCGATCTGTGCAAGACTGCATTTTCATTCCCCTACCTCCATCCATAACATTAGACTAATTCCAATCCTGAAGGACTTAAAGATCCTACAGTGATTCATTTGCATTTACTTGCATCTTTAAATACCACCCACTCAAACACAGAGAGAATACTAAGCATATACAGTTTAGCAAGAGGCCTCCTGGAAAAAAGGAATGGACATGCAATCATTCAATTATTTCACTTCTGTGCCTGTTAAAATAAAAGCAATCAATGTGACATTTTTGGCATGTCTGTCAGGTGTTTGTTGTTCTTTTTTTTTTTTGTTTTTGTTTTTTCTCATTCTTAAAGAATCCCATCCTCACAAACTCTGTTATACGAAAAAGAACGCCTGTTTATATGAAATGCCCTAAGTACAACTGATGTCAAGAGACCAATCCAACCTTGAGGAAAAAGCAAATTTGTGGAATGCAATATTTCCTCAATATCACACATGGTCACAGAGGTGTCAAGTAAACTGATAAGGACTGAAGTTCCTGGGTCTCCTACTCTACACAACACACTTTTCCAAGGACTTTGCACAACACACAATAATTTCCACCTCCCAAACCTCCCCCCTACTTAGTCTGCATCAAATCCCTTTTTTTTTTCCTCATCTCATGCCCCCCCCCCACAACAAAATCCATTCAAACAGTTCCATCATGTGACCATATTGTATGTACTGTTTCTGTCCTCCCTGAGCTCACAGATAATGTATATGTATGACATTTAAGTATGTCTTGTGTAAGTGCTTGCATTATCTGTGTACTGTAACTTCTGAATTCTCTGATTGTGGCAGCGCCTGGAATTTTGCAGCGGCTACTGTGGTTTTTGGAGGATTGTGTATAATAATTTGGTTTGCTGTGACAAGCTGATATGCCAAATGACAAAGATAATCTAATCTAATCTAATCTAATCTAATCTAATCTAATCTAATCTAATCTAATCTAATCTAATCTAATCTAATCTAATCTAATCTAATCTAATCTAATCTAATCTAATCTAATCTAATCTAACCTAATTAAATAGAAATTCTGGTTACCTGCACTTCCCTGAAGTAATTATTTTTCGCCACACAATTCTCTGTGCTTTCTACTACTTACATTTTAAAAGTAGGTTTGTTTGTTACTTGTTTTCATTCTACCTGGTCATCATTAAAAAAAAGACACAACAAAAAACCCCAATCCAGTTAAATAGGATAGTATTTAACTGGAGTATTTATATTTATATTTATATTATATTTGAGTTTGTGGTTGGATGAGAAGTCTAAATATATACCATTTCAACACCTTCTTGGTTTGCACTCGATCCATCCCACCTGGGCTTTTCAACTGTTCATCATATCTTCAGCTCCATGGAACATGTGTTAATGCTCAGTAGAACATATATGGTTCTTGAATACATTTGTATAGGGACTGCCTAAGCTTTTTTCCTCATGGCATTATGATCTTTCAACTTCTACATACGTCTGTTTAAACCCTGGTAGCCTATCTATGAGTAATGAATGTGAATACTTTTGACACCTCTGGGTGTTAGCATGAACATCCTCAGTTCTCTGTGTAAAATGTTCAGTCTTGTTAGTAGGATTAGCATCATAACTATTGCAGTCAGGTCTCACAGGGGAAAAACTATGCGGACCAAAAACACTTTCCAACCCACATTGTGTCATATTTTCAATATGAAGTACAGAAATGTGAGACTTGTGCTCTACACAACATTTTAATTCACACGGAGCTAATGTTTTTATGACTATATAGTATATTCTACAACAGCCCATAACATTAACCAGGACAATGCTGGCATACAGCGCTACACCTTGCTGTCCTCAGGTGGTCAGGAGGCATTGTCAACTCCTGTTACTACATGGAAATGTTGCTTCTAAATACCTTAGGTGGTCTTTAAAAGATCCATTTTCAGTAACCTAAAACTATCCTTGCATGTGGATGAAAGGCCAAAAGGCAGAGAATGCTTCATGTTAGAAAATACCAGTGTGC
Source organism: Siphamia tubifer (assembly GCA_020466265.1). Classification (NCBI taxonomy): domain Eukaryota; kingdom Metazoa; phylum Chordata; class Actinopteri; order Kurtiformes; family Apogonidae; genus Siphamia; species Siphamia tubifer. The sequence goes on along the minus strand of CM035786.1, from coordinate 25,292,415 downwards.
GTGTGGACTAGGTGTGAAACTAATTAAACTGTCATGTGTTTTATATATTCACGATCGTAACTCCTCTACCCTGCAGCTGCAAAATGTTTCCTCTGACGCTGGACTGTAGTACATAAATCCTGCTCTTTTTGCCCTCACTGTCAAGTATGAGTGTCTGTAGCTGTGAGAGACAATTTCCCATAGAGACACAAAAATCTTTAATATCATGTCACTGTCATTTTCATTATGCCTTTTTGCCACATTTGACCTGTGCAGACCCCTTCCACTCCACTAGTCTGCTGTTTATTTCTAGATACTGGGCATTGACTGACCATGGTCTTAAAATAAATATTTGGACTTGCAATAGCAGCAACATATTGCACATTGCCTGTAGACGAACATGATCTGATTTATATATATATATATATATATATATATATATATATATATATATATATATATATATATATATATATATATATGTGTACATAAAAAACAAATGATCCAAATAACGAAAAACCTTTGGCTCAATTTTTCATCTCGGAATCTGAAAATTCTAATTACGAAAGGAAACCGAAACTGAAACCCCCGAGACATGAATATAGTACTGTATATACATTGCTACACGTAATTACGTAATGTCACATACGTACTGTACGTAGCATCCCATTGGCTATGATGCTTTCTATTACCCTTTCACCCTCATTCATAATGTTACTGTTGTTTCCTGAGTTTTTCCGAGTGTGCTCATTTAAACTTTATGACAGTAGTTATAAAAAAATTACAGTAAACAGGGCGTTGGCAGTGCCCTTTTTGGCTGCGGCTGCTGTGGCTCCTGGTAACACAGACACTTTAACGGTAATTTCTCCACCTAGACCAGCGCTTTTATTATCAAAAGTTTAGTTGAACGGTAGCCCAGAAACGTGGACCGTTCTACAGAACCTGGGTCTGCTACGCCAGTCAGATCCAGCGTCCTACAGAGCAGCAGAGTCTCCCCCAAACAGAGGATGCCTCTGAAGCAGCGTGAGAGGAAGCAGAAGTGTGGCTGTCGCAGTGCTTACAGCTAAGCTAATAGCTAACCCGTTCTGACCGCCACTTCCATCAGTCCTACTCGCCAACATACACTCACTGGAAGACAAACTGGACTGGATTTAAACACCAAACATGATCCACCAGACTGCTACATCCTCATTCTCACCCAGACATGGCTACTGCCCTGGACATTGACATTAGCCTGGATGGGCTAAAATCTAAGGCCTTTTACATGTAATTATATATATATATATATATATATATATATATATATATACTGTCAAATCTTTGGCTAACAATGTTTGCGCTACATGGGTGACTGTAAAGTCAATCAGCTTGTATTGTTAGAGTAGGTTATAATTATATATTTCTTGCTGTTACAATAATAACCAGCAAGTTTGACTTTGAGTTAACTGCTCTTTGCATCTCGTTTCTATTTCCCAAATACCTTGGTGAAAGTGCAAGTGGAAGAATTTAATTTTGTGACCTTATGTAACCCAACTGTTCATATGCTTTCAACCTTTCCTCAGAATGTTAGAATGTTGGAAAAACAGTTAGTGGCCAAAGAATCAATAGTTCAACTCCAGAGACCAGCAGAGAAATTGTTGGCTGATGTAGCCTTGAGCAAGGCACTTAACCTCTTCATTCGCTCTGTCAGCCCACTGTTCTAAGGCTACATTCAGATCGTAGGCAAATGTGGCTCAAGTCCAACTTTTTTTTGGCCCATATGTCACCTGAATCTGATCTATCAAAGACAGCCTTAACAGATTCTCTTTCTCAAATCTGACCCAGACCAATTTCATATGTGGTCCTAAATCTGATTCGTATCCAGTATTTTGCAATGTAACATCAGTCTGAATGGTCAGGTCACAGTTATCTAACTTTTACATCATATATTACAATTCTGGGTCCTGTGTGTTACTTCTGTAAACACAGTTTGATCACTTCACGGCTGCATTCAGTTTATATTAAGAAGTGACAGAAGTCACATTTAATGTGTGATATGCATGAGGTCACAAAAAAAAACTAAAAATCTGGTTCCACCAAAAAAAAAATAAAAAAAAATCTGAATTGTGCATTAAGACCTGCTGTCTGAATATCATCCTAGTCTGTCGTGTGTGTACTGGGTTCCTGCAGGTTCAGCTAGTGATCAAATAAAAACAAAGGGTTTAATTTCAGTATGTTACATATACAAAATCCTTCACTCTATCAGAATTTAGTGGACCAGAACATTATACATTGTTTTGACAACTGACTCAAGCTGTTATTAGTAGAGAGAGTTGAACTGTGATGGAAATAGAAGATCAACTATGAGTTCTTCAATCTAGGTTTGGATAATTCCATCTTTACTGAAACCACCTGAATTGTGATCACAATTTATAAAATTCAACACTGGTGTGATGTTGTTAAAGGTTATTGATCAATTTGTATAAGTTCTAATGGAAATAATTCTGGTTTGAGGTTTAGAATCAGTTTAATTTAAATAATACATTTTTTTCAACTTTGATCAGTGTTTAATTGGCATTTGTAACACTGATCTGGTTGGTAATAAACACTTCAACAATTTCAGGGCTTTGATTTAAACATTCACATCATTTTTGGCTCAACCATGCATTTGTAAGGTGTCCCTCTACTTTTTTTGTTGCTTTTTATCGCTGCTACTATGACCTATGATGGACTGCCACTACTTCTTGGGACACAATTTTACAGGTTCTTTTCAGTAAAATAATAGTTTCTCTGGACTGCATCAGAAACAGAACTTTATATTTTTATTGCTAATTACAGTGATTAAAAGACCAGTTGTAATGCATGTAAGTGCCTGTAAAACCCTCCAGCGTTGATGTATAAGTTCAACACTTTTGATAAAACATATAATATACTCTCAGTTTGACTTCCAAGGCAACAACCCTTGCTTACAAATAGTGGTTTAGTGATTCTGGTTTGCCTGACTGTGTTATGTTTCTATGAATCATGGAGCAGAATGAGGACGTGTAGTCATAGGTAGCGGGCTGACACTGATGTACGTCTGTGTGGAGAATGGACAGATGCTGAAGGAATGCAGTCAGCAAAGGGATCTCAAAGTCAAATGGGGGGCAGAGAGATGGAAAGAGATGAAAAGAGTGTGAGATTAAAATTCAATGGGTGTTGCAGTAGAAAATGTGAAGGGAGAAGCTGAGCGAGTGGACATGTTGAGGGAAGGACAGCGGGTGGTAAGGATTAGTGTTTTGGAGAAAGAAAACAAACACAACATAGTTTAAGTTTGTCTCGACAATCTGCTTTGCTTTGGTGCAAAACATTAATTATTTTTCCAGTATTGTATCTGAGTATCTGAGTTAACAGAGCAACAGAAGTGAGGCGATTATAAAAAACTGGCATAAAAGTTGTTAATATCCTTTTTCTTAAGTGTGCGATATGACGATGTTAAATTGTGAAAGATTAGAACAGATTGACGATCTGACATAACAGATAGTAGAATGGGGTCCTACATAAGTGTATTTGTGACATACATACCCCAAAATGAGTATGCACACACCATATGACCGCACAAACTGAAAGTAAAACTTAACACTTAAAAGAGTCATTCCATGGTTATTTCATTAATATTGCTGTGTTCTCCATTGTCATTGAATACATTGTGTGTTGGTTCTATTTCCAAAAAAAAAAAAAGTCTCGATTGTTTGGTTTCCAGCTGTTTTTGGAGGGTAGAAAAATGATTAAACAACAGTTTACAGGTACTTCCTCATACATGTCCATGACGCGGTAATGAGACATCTCTGATTGGCTCAGAATGCGTGAAGGAACACTCCCCCCTTCCCTCTGGCTCTGTGTGTGTTTACCATCCCAGAGTAGCATCCAGATAGGTTTTAGGTGTCATCGCTTGTTTTGAAAACGTGCAGGAAAAAATTATGCTTTATTTCCACAGAGAGCACATGAACCAGTTTGATCTGCCATTTTTTCCCAGTTTGTGCAACACTACTGTGGCGCCATCTTCTCTTGTAGATGCTAATGCTAATGCTACTTCAGATTCCCTGCAATGTGGGACGGGCTTAACCCCACGTGGGTGACGCCAATGTCCTTGTGACGTGTAGTGGACAGACTTTTCTCAGTGGCTCGTTTCTCTCTGCTGTTTTCTATGAATGGTAAATACAGCCAGGGGAGGGGACACACCATGCAGCAAACGCAGCACGTGTTGGTAACTCGGGGTGACTCATCAGATTCTAAAAGGAGCGTGGAAAAGTGGTTTTCAGCGTAATTACACCTTTAAGTTTCCCACTATTATGTTGTTCATTTTCCTTTTCCCTACCTTTGGAAACTTACCTTTTATGGGGTCAGACGTTTGCTTATGGGGGCATTGCCAAACTGAAATGTCACTCGAGAGTTTTTGAGAATTTTCTATTCAAAGTGCATTATGGGAAAAGGAATTCCACATAGTAGCAATTTCACTTTCTTTTCATGAGTTCTGAACCTAAATGTGGCCTTTACCTCCATCCACCGGCTATAATTATTCTGTAAAACAGCCCTGGTGGACTGTATATTATTATGTTGCAACAATCTGGCTTGTTTTGTTGCTGAATCTATGAGTAACCACTTTTACATGGCCGCTAATTTTGTTGCTGCTGCAGCTGCGTGGAATATCCATTCCCCTAATGCACTTTGTTACAAACATGCTGAAAAGGGTTTGTTTATGTGAACAAGTGGACTGTGTTCAGTAGGTGTTGCAGGAGAAAATGTGAAGGGAGAGGGTGAGAGAAAGTGGACATGGTGAGGGAAGGACAGCGGGTGTTCAACATGAGGCTTGTGTAGGCACAGCAAGACTAATGGATGACTCAGGTTTTACAAATTTGAAAAATAATATGTGTTGAAAGTCATGTTTAATCACTGGAAGCACTTAAATACACAAAACTGCCAAATTGAATATAATCACAATTCCTCTATCAATATTTAAGCAGAAACAACGTTTTCACTTCAATGCTTTTACCGCATAAAACTAAAACTCTACAGTTGTCAAGATGTGAATCGCTGAATTTATATAAACCTGACATCTTCTGCTTATTAAGAAAAAGCATAAAAGTAGATCCTTTGAAAACATTCAGAATAAAGTGAGATCAGATGAAGCGTACACTTTATTACACTGACTTGGCTTTAGCTAACTAGGCTTTAGTAATGGAAATAAAGCACTACCACTACTAAAGAAAAGTCTTATATTCTTATTTAAACAAATGTACGTGAGCATTATCAGCACAATGTATTTGAAGTATGAAGAGTTAAAGTAGTCACTGTGCAGGAAAATGATCTCTGACACTGGTTTACTATTATTTATGATGTTTCTGTGATATTTTCTGCATGTTGAATCTCAGTGAAGGTTACACTTCACACCACTGTCATCAGTGTGTCGGGATAATCACCTCTTCTTTGTGACTATAATGAGCTGTTTGTGTTGCTATAACATGTTTGTTCCATTTATACCCCACATGCCCTAAATGCTGCTACCTGGTTTTTTTTTTTTGTTTGTTTGTTTGTTTGTTTTTTAGATTTAATTATGGAAAGCGGTGCCATCCTTTGCATTGCTAATTTTGTCAACTAGTTGCTGTGGAGGCTAGAATGTTTTGTGTGCATTATTGATCTTTTGCAGCAGGGAGTATACAGTCAGGCTGTCATTTTCTGCAGTTTGTCTAAAAAGCCACAAGTGAAGCAACAGGAGCTCTTTAGAGTCGAGGGCTGCCATAAGTGACAAGTGTATGAGCTGGATGATAATTTTGCTAATCAGATAACACAACACTTTGGATGAGGTAGATACGTTATCTCTTAAAAGCTGTGCAGTAAATATGCAGGATGCTAAAGCATGCATTAATAAAAGGAGGTTTGAAGGCTGCACTGATGATATCACATCATATCTGATCATATATACTAACCAGGATGGGGGAAGATGCTGCACAACTACACACTCAACTAGGACTTACCCTTATACCCACAGTACTACTACACACAACCAGGGGCCAGATTTACAGAAGACGTACAAATTAATTCTGAAAGAAATCATTAAAGAGAGTTTTAGACTATGTTCACCCAGCAGGTCTTAATGCACTATTTGGATTTTTTTTTTTTTGTGCTCGTACATATTACACATTACAGTAAATGCGACTTTTATCAGTCTTGGGCATGAACTTAATGCATCCCAGAAGTGACCCTGCATGTACAAGAGGCTCAGACATAATGGTGATTGAGGAAATACGGCATAGTACGTAGGATAAGTGGAAGGCTAAGACACTGTCCACCCCCCCGTTGCACGATGAACCTGAAAGGACTTAACGGTTTACATACTATATATCTACAGCTACCTCAATATATGTATATGTACTGCTTTTATTTATTTATTTATTTTTAACTGTGACTTACACTGTTTATTTATACTGTTTTTATTCTTGTGTGTTTTACTGCCATGTGGAGCTGCTAATTTTTTTTTTCGCAGAATATATTGGCAACAATAATTACTGTGACAATAAAGGATTCTATTCTATTCTATTCTAGTGGTTGCTAGTAGTTGCTATGGGCAACAGCATAGTATTGAGGTGCAGGAAATACCTGTATAAATCAAGATTTAAGATTTTTAAAAATGTATAAGGTGGAGGGAAAAGCAAGAAGTTCATATAGAGGGAAGCTCAACATGATGGACTAAAAGTATTTGGAGAAGATCAGAGATATGAAGGATATGTCGTTGCGAACTATCGGGGTTCACCTGTACCCACTTCCTGTTACGTTACCACACAGTGGAACAAGTCCTTTAATAGCTATGAACAGTCTTACTGTGGTTCAAAGTTCTATCTACAGCCTAATGACTGAAAAGTAGTACTCAAAGTAAACCTGTGAATAATGACAGTTGTTGTAAACTCATAATATCGTACCTTCTGGGTCTTTACATGTGTTATGACAATCATGGGAGTAACTGGAAAAGTCAAATAAATGCAATATTACCATTCAGACATAAGTTGTATATCTGATGCATATTGGAGTTAGTGCCACATATGAAAGTGGCCCGGATTTGTGCCGTTCAGACTTCAAATGGCAGCAAAAAGTCCACATTTGCCTGCAGTCTGAACGTAGCTATAACCAGAAACCAGTTGTAGTGAATTATCTACCAGAGCATATACTACTGATGTGTATCATAGTTTATTAATAAGAAGGGTTGATCCTTATTGTCTGTGATCAATATCAGGATCTGTTCCTTTCTGGACCATTGAGTTGAGTAAACATTTATTAATTTATTCTGCTCCTGAAATTTGGAATATGTTACTATCAGATTACAAACTGATAGAATTGATTTCCTTGAATGCTTTAAACCCAAACTAAAAGTGCTAGTGATGAACATAATGACTTCAAATTGTTTTTCCTAGATTGTGAATGATATGTTGTAAGTATGTGTTGCATTTCATGCTGCCTCTTGACCAAGACTCCATTTGAAAAGAGGTTCTTAATCTCAATCTTTTTTCCTGGTTAAGTTAAATAAATAAACATATATTACACATATATTTTTAGTTGTATATGATTCTGTTTTGATAGTCTTGTGTTATGATTTCATTCGATGTACTTTTGACTCAAGTAAAGATATAAAAAAAAATTCTGCCTCTGCTTTGAACTTAACACAGACACAGTCAGTTTATTTAATAATGACCTAGACCAGTACAAATGTGTGCAGATTGATATAATCCATATTGAAAATAGAAACCCCGACCATTCAAAGGCGGAATGATAGAACTAGAACAGTCATTGGATCAATGTAGGCAATGCTAAAGTAGTGCATAAACACTTTTAAATCACAATTTCTGACCTTCATAAAGACATATATGGATTATCATTGTGATCAAAGTAAGTGCAGGAAAAGAAAAGAGAAAATGAAATCCAATAGCAAAGCATCTAAACCAAAGGAGAAACATGGAGAATTGATATTTGTAGCTGCATTGAATACTGACTTTAATTTTTCACATTAATATGGTTAAATGTGAGTAGAAGATGTATTTGTTAATATCAGTAACAGAGAGCAAACTGAAAAAACAAGCAAGCAAACCTTGGAAAATTAAATATTTTGGGGGGGGTTTGTATGTAAAATGAGTTGGGGATTTTTTGGAGGGGGAGGTTTGTCTTTATGACTTAATAGCATTATGTTAATAGTTCTTTTCAATAATGATCTCAGGAGAACAATGCAGGTGGAAATATGGCTTGCTTTTGTCGTCAATCCGCTCAGATAACGCCATCCTCTGTCATTCAAATTTATCAAATCAAGTGGAGAAAATTCTCTTCTACTACCTCCTCTATGTGTTCAGCAGAGCCTCCTCCATGTGTATCCGTCACAGCAATGCCAGGCGCAAACGGGTTAGGACATGCTTTTTGTCTGTGTTAAATAATCGTGTAAGCAGAGGCGTTAGCAGTAAATCGACAGCTGCATACAGCCTTGGTAAATCATGTTGCATTTAAATACTGTCCTCCCAAAGATATGTGCTTTTAAATGGAAATCTCTTCAAATACATATGCAATTAGGTCAGCTGTAGAACTTTGTCCTGTGCCTCTTTAGTAAATCTTGATGGTAGTTTTGTCAAACAAAAGTATTCAATGGTGCAAAACATTGGTAAATCTGGCTTTTTTTCTACACAGCTGTACATAACTTCTTGTGACTTGTGTACTGACCTTCTGTGCTTTCAGCTGGAAAAAAAGAGACAAAACACTATTCCAGAGGTCTAGGGGTTTTGTGATTTTCCTGGTAAAACGTGTCTGCGGGTCACACTGCTTGAATTATGCAAACATAACTCTACAAACAACATATTGATCTGAGTTTTTTTTTTTTTTTCTAATGGATAATAATACCCACACATACACCAATGAGCCTCCATCTCCATTTTTCTCTCTACTTACAGAGACAGAAACATTTCCAACACAATAAGAGCTTGAGGCAATCAAATTAATCCAGACATTGGTAAGACTAATGGAATTAAGGAGGAGAAAATGAAAGGAAGGAGTCATGAAGATGGAAAAGCAGAGCTGCAGTTCATTTGTAAGCAGACAAAATAACCTGAGCTGCAGAGGAGAGGCTCCACACTGTGCTGCTTCTCTCCTAAGCCCCTTTGACACTGTTCATGACTTATCCTGTGATACTTTGATTTCCTCTAGCGGCTCCAGAAAAGGGCCTATTACTTTCTCATTGGTTATGATATGGCCAATTGTGCCTTCTCAAAAAAAAAAAAAAAAAAAAAAAAAAAGGCAAATCCTCTTGTAAGGATTTTGTTGGAACACCGTCTTATAGCTGTGAGCATTGACCTGTGCTACATCTTGACAGGAATACTCGATATGTGCAACGTATAGCAGAGCCTCCCACCGGACTGAATCATAGTGGTCGTTTAGTCAGTGTCTGGGACCTTCTGTCTGACCGAAAAGCACAGACGGAGCATGTCATAGTGCCATTCAGACAATTTTCCAGATACCTCACTCGGACAGAGCAACAGAGCGTTAGGTCAAAGCGGTGTTAGGACAGGTGAACAGACAGACCCTGCCGAAGTCTCACAAAACAGGCTCACAAAATGTATAGGCAGTGACGTGAAATACCTCCTCGCTTTTTCGGGCAAGTGACTATTTTTGGTAATTTCTGCCAACATTAACCCTTTGATACATACTTATATATATACTATATTCTACAGTTGTTCTCTTGTTTATTCATGGGTTTTGTTGTTTTAGTTCCATATCAGTCAGTTCATGCCATTACTGTAACTGGTCTGTTCTTAATACAAGATCTGCACTAACATCTTTATATGTAAATCAATTGCTTGTTGTTATTAGACTGTAATTAATCATCTTCATGAAGAAAAACTGCATTAAAAATGTTTTATTTCATTGTGCTCAGGTTAATGTTTTTTTTTTTTTACTGAAATGGAAAACAAGAGGTATCAGGTCAATAGAGCGAATTGAAAACTAAAAATAATAGCTGTATTTATCAGTAGAAATAACATTGTCCACGTTCATACAGAATGCAATGTACTTTTATCTTTGCCTTTATACTTTTTTGCATGGGTCACTTTGTATTTCTGCATTTAACCTTTTATTGGCACTCACATGTTTATGTGTAAATCAATTGCTTGTTCTCATTAGACTGTAATTAATAGTCTTCTTAAGCAAAAATTTCATACTGTTCTGATATTGTATTTTAAATTTATATTTCTTTGCTTCAAAGCTTAAACACATGTTGTTCAGCTGAGTGGACATTCATGTAACTCCATAAAAATAGGTTCACTGTAAAGATTTCAATCACATTGCTTTTTCTACAACTAAAGGGGAATAAAAAACACTTAAGAGAACAATCTTGACTGAGGTTTTCATCATTCATGCATCAAAGGGTTAAATATGGGGTCAGTCCCATGCATGTATATTGTCATAATTTTCATAACACTATACAGTGATTCTGTTTTTATAGAAATGTTACAGCTGTAATGAATATGAGCGCTTTTGTTATTTTATGACATTTTAACAGTTGTTTTATTGCATATGTTCACTTTTTTAGCAAGTGATGCTAGGATGTTTAATGGCAAGAGAAGGGAGACTGTTACCATGGCAACCAGCAAGGCGGTAGATGAGAATGTCCAATACTATATGAATGTTGATATTTTGAATTTCAGAATATTTCAACGAGTGCCAATAAAAGGTTAAATGCAGAAATACAAAGTGACCCATTCACAAAAGGGTAAAGGCAAAGATAAAAATACATTGCATTATGTATGAATGTGGACAAATGTTATTTCTACTGATAAATACAGCTATTATTTTTAGTTTTCAATTTGCTCCATTGACCTGATACATCTTGTTTCCCATTTCAGTAAAAAAAAATGACGTGTTATCAGAGCACTATGAAATAAAACATTTTTAATGCAGTTTTTCTTTGTAAAGATGATTAATTACAGTCTAATAACAACAAGCAATTGAATTACACATAAACATGTTAGTGCAGATCATGTGTTAAGAACAGACCAGTTACAGTAATGATATGAACTGACTGATATGAAACTAAAACAACAAAACCCATGAATATACAAGAAAACAACTGTAAAATAACTGTCCACTGTAGTGACCAGTATGTATCAAAGGGTTAAAAACCATTTTGTGAGTGTTTGTGAGACTGACAAGCAGCAGCAGAGTGAGTTTTAAGGGTTAGTATCTACAGGAGGCCCAGTCTACTTCCACCGATCCCATTAACATACCATCTTCCTGGGTTCGGATGCGGGCTGCAGGGCTCTCTGGGCCGGGCCCCACGTTAGTATGGGCCCTCACCCGGACCACATACTCAGTCCACCTCTCCAGGCCCTCCAGCGTGTAGCTGGTGACGTCGACGCCAAGTCCTGACACCTGGTGGCGCTCCATGTCCAGCCCTGTCACTGCCTGGTAGGTTATGGAGTAGTGCACTAGCTCTCCATGGCGTCTGTCTGTAGGCGGGGCTACCCAACTCACCTTGATGCTAGTGGAGGTTGGGCTGAGCAAGCGGACCTCCTGGGGAGGGGCTGAAGGTGCTGATGGGAGGGGAGGAGGGAGGGGAATGGTCAAGCAGGGTGGATAATGTATGACAATGCAAATGACTCTCTGGACCGCTGACAGATAATTTTATGTGTGTTATGAAAACAAAGTACATATTGAAGACAAGATGGATGATGTAAACTGTAAAACCAATGCCCATAAAGTAACTTTAATTTTACTGGTGTTTAAACACGTTTTATGAGCCAGGACCAAGCTGCCAGGATTATTCTAACTGATGTCTGTGTTATTTGTTAGAGCTGTGAACACAGTGTTATAGAGAGATAAGGCTTTGAATGAATACTGAAAAATATTGGATATGGATTTGATTTAATTTTTCAAGCAGCTGTAAAGTTTTTCATAAAAAAAAAAAATTAACAATTTGGTAGGCATAATATAATGAACAACAATGTCATTTATGTATTCAGTATCCTTCAGCTATATTTCATTCAGTAATAACTTCAATACTAAATTTAAACTCACCATTTGAAGTAGGATTAAAACTATAACAAATGCCATTTATTCTTGTGGAGCAACATGAGAAACTCAAGTGATTAAATGACTATTTAATTACTGCAAAGGGAAACACTTTGTACAAATGGTTCCCAGTGAGTCCTGTCTAACAAGTCATTTCCCACATTTACTCCCTCACTAGTTTAGATCCTAATACAATCTAATGTTATGCTTTTATATACTGTCTTGTGTTGCAAAAACTATTCAAATTTTAGAATTTTGTGAACTTGGCCACTGTACTATTCAGTGAAAAGCATCTATCTTCATAATTTTTTACTTTTTGATGATGTAGATATTCATAAAAGCTTAAAATAAAGCTGATTGTTAAAGAAAATGAAGAAAAAGTGAATTTTTGAACCTAATAAATCATTAACTGAAAATATAATAAATGTGTCCATCCATTGTCATTGATCCAACCCCATGGGTTTTACAATGTTGTCGAACATGATGGTTGTTCCTTGTTCACTACGGAGCCTCTTAACATCCAAATGGATCATACCTGATTACCATAAAAAGATAAACTTCATGGTACAGTAATTATTTACATGTACCAATAGAATTAATGGATCAACAAGTATTAAACAGTTTTAGTTACCAGTAGCTGTTTGGATCTTTACGGGTTAAAAGTAAATGACTTTACTAAATGTATGCCATAAAATGTAAATGTTCTCTTAAAATTATCTGCAAAGTCCAGAGAGTGAAAACAATAAGGATAACACTTCACATGATAACATTCTCTTTAAAAAAAAAAAAAAAAAAAAAAAAAGTTAAATTAAAGTAACATGGTGTGAAGTTGGAATAACATAAAAGTACAACAGGTACACAGCAGATGAATGAATACACAGGCACAAAAAAACAAACAAAAAAAATAGAGTAAAACCTTTAGATATATGGGGCAGGTGGTTGAGATAACACAGGGGACTGTAATGATGTTTGCCTGTGGTGTTGCAGTTGCAGCAGTGTGTTTGGACCCAGTACTGTTAGCATCCAAACAGAGTTACAGGCTGTTTTGTGTTGGCCTGCTGCAGAGTTGGTCATGATGAGTTGAAAGAAACGGGTAAGAACAGCTGTAACTCTATCGCACATACATGAGCGTCTGGACTCACACATGTAGGGGTTCAGTAGATCAAAGCATCACAGACCCAAGTGTGGGAGATCCACCACACCACACTAATAGATACAGGGTTATGAAGAAACAGCGTGACCTGCACTACTGTGACAAAAAGGGAATTAAGGTGTGGACAGAAAACAAATGAAGTGGGGAAAAAAAAGATGTGGGATAAGAACACAATGTTGTGATGTTATGAAGCAGGGCGGGATTCACAGACTGAAGAATTAGGCTATTTCTGGAATGTTGTTTGCGTAAATAAATCAGACCTTTTACCACTCACCGTAACAACACAAATTGAGTTTTTCCTCTTCTCACCAAATATCAGTCATTTTTCACCTTACCAAAATAGCAGTGAGAGACTTGCATCTACACATAATACACACAAAGATCCATAACAGGCAGAGCAGCAGGCATTTCTTTTTTTTTTTTTTTTTTATATCTGTCCTGAGAAATAGTTGACATTAGTCTGATTAACCAATCATGAAGTCGGATCTCTTTATAGTTTAATCACTGTATGTTTAATGCAAATGCATACAGTCTATTAGAAGGATTACAGGAAGAAGTAGTGGATTACCAAATACTATATCTGTCATAGGATAATAACCTTAGCAGAAAAAAAGGAAACAGAGCAAACAGAGCAACTTCAAAAATATGCCTGAGCCAAAATCTTGCATGGCTGATAAAGAAATCGAGCTGCTGATGATAGCATTTGGCTAACATCAACATTACGCGTTGAATTGAAAATAGTGAAATAGTACATGTCCTCTATACTATCCATACATAACCCTATAACCCTAGTCCTAGGTTTAAGTGGACATACTAATGATTTGTTGCCCTAGTTATCAGTTCAGTAGCAGTTAGCAGTTAGCCCCAGTGCTGTCTCCTTACCTTAATACTAAGGAAAACATTTTCACGGAAACATTTATTTTTTTTGTGTGTGATTGAGTTTTCCTCTACTATTCTTCCGATATCTGCAAATATAATAAGTGGCAAATCCCTTGAAGAAGTTGACAATACTCTCTCCATCTTACTGCCTTTCTGCTGTTTGGACATTTTACAGGAAGTTCGCATACACTACTGTTACACGTTTCCCGGTATTGTGAAAAAGGTCTATGGTCTTTGTGTGGATACCAAATGTTTATGGTAAACAACCAAACCTAATTTATTTAACCTTTATTTACCTATGTGTGTCCCATTGAGATCAATTATCTTTTTTTCAAGGGAGTGACAGATTGTCGGGGGACTCCATTGGGAAGCTCCAGACTGGCAGGAAGCTTCATATTAGCCAACAGCCAGACCATGGTGCCTGTATGATACTGATCTTTTTGTTAATAAATTATGTTATAAAATTAAGACGGTGTCAGTGAAGTCTTCTTCGTCATCCTTTCATCACCCTCATCTGACGAGACACCACCAAACTGTGGTTCAACACAACACACACACAATGCTAGGCTGTGCATGCAAATTAGCACATGCAAACTGGGATCTTCGTAGATCCGACCCTATGTAATTATATTTGGAGTCTTTCATTTGTAACCCACCTATCCCCCCTGTATCTTCAAGTAGAATTATGTAATGACCAATGACTATTATTTTTTTTATATGTATATACAATGAAATGTTGAACGTTGATTTTGAACTACAGAAAAAATAAATTATCTATATTGCAGTGTGGAGATGTGTTTGAAATAATAATTCTTTATGGTATGCATATATCCTTTGCTTCCTCTACTGCTAAAACAAAAAACAGGTGGTGAGATCATGAGATCAATTCTCTTTCACTGCATCTCCTCTGATGGTCTGTCATTTTTAAGACTTCGTATCTGACAGGCTCCAGCTATATCCTGTAAATAAACACAACAAACCAGACAGTGATTGTCAGGAGGATGAAAGGATGGAAGGAGTTAGACCAGCAGGGGTGTCAGCATTGGTCAGGGTTTTTAGTTCTGTGAGCAAGTTTCCTGACATGATGGGTCTGGTTGCCGGAGGAGTGATGAGGCACCGTGAATGAGACAGACTGGATGGAAAGTCTTTTGTTAGCGGTCTGACTGCTGCTAGCTCAGGTATTTCACTGCAGACAGCAAAAACAGGTGGCTGAGGGGGAGCTTTCATTCCATCTGAGAGCTGTCAGAAATATTAGACGTTCAAGCCCACGCCTCATATTGTTGGAGAGACGTAGATGGATCCGATGCTGGGTCCATTTAGTCAAAGGTGTTCAGTGGAAGAAGTGTCAGGGTGAGAGCAGAGATCGAATGGCAAGACTCAGAACCCTGCACATCAGCACGCTCTTTGCTATGTTTCTTGTGACAAACTATGATTTTGAAAGAACATGACAGACGTGATAAAAAATATCAGACATTGCAGCTGTCTGACTGTGTTTGCTTGCTCTTACATCATAATGTGCTGCATGTATCAACTCAGTACCTTTATGAGACTATTTGTCAAAATGTGCATTGTGCACGGCTGGTGATTTGTTACAGAAAGGCTGCAGAAAGCCAAAGATATATACACATATTAACCAATATTACTACGTATATAAATCCATTCAGATGTGAATGCTCAGGTGAAACAGGTTTTTTTTATGCCTCAGAAAACCTTGTTACAATGCCATTTTCCTTTGGTGTTTAAACTTTATAATTGACTTGTATGTTCAGCTAAAATACATGGGGACAAAAGGGCAGATATAATTAATGCCAGGGATCATAAAGTTCTGCCGTAGGATTTACAATTACTGAGACTTAATCTGTCTATTCCTACTTTCTATTGCTGCTTCAGGATCAGAAGTTCTGGTCTTTTACTCAGATATAAGACAGTAAATAGTTGGTTTAATACATTTTCTGATCCGTGTTTTTCCTACTATATGTTAACCTGACTCATGTTATCTGGCTGTGTTTCGTTAGGCTCACACAACCAGCAGTATTGTGTATTATTGTAGTAGTAGTATTGTATAGAGTTCAGGCTTTATGAAAAACCACCAAGGAGCCAATCAGTGTCACCGGGTGGGACTTCCCATGACTGGGTAGAGTTGTGTCTGTCTGTCCCATGGCTGATGTCTGTCCGTGGTCTGTTCGGCACTCTTCAGTTTTTTTGTCATTCCCACAGTACTCTGGTGTCTCCCTACCAAGCGAAGGCATATCAGACATATGCCAGAGGATTTTTCTGGAACATCTGACACGTTAAGACCAAGTCCTGCAAGCCGCTGGTCTACCAGTTTTCCATAGGGAAGTTTTAGGAATATCCACTGGCTGTTGCCGATGTTGCCTTTTATCCTCAGATTTTCCTGCACATACGACAATTTACAAACAACACAGCGGTGCATTCAGGTGCAGCCATACTGTGGCCTTTGTTTTGATGATGGTCTGCTGCAGTGTGGCTCTTCTTCCTGCTTGAGTTCAACATGAGTGGCTGAAGTGACGTGTCAGTCAAGATGACGGACAGATTCTTCATCTAATCACATGCAAGGATATTAGATAAGGCCCCTCCTTTGAAAATGTATTGGTTGTGGAAGGGTCCCAAAATGGTATCGTGATACCAACTGGCAACAGTCAGGTTGGATGTAACTCATCCTGAGCAAAATCTAGAAACGTTATATTATGTTATATTATATTGATTATAGATAATATCTATCTATAATATATATATATATATATATATATATATATATATATATATATATATATATATATATAAATATATATATATTCTATTCTATTCTATTAGATTAGATTAGATTAGACTAGATTAGAGATACTTTATCGATCCCAAGGGACATTTAAGTGGAAGTAAACACACTAAATATACAACACATTATAGTAACAAACACACTGCAGGAATACAAATATAAAAATATGCTCCAACATCTAAGACTATATAGAAAAGAACAAAAAACCTCGGCTTTTACTCCATAAACAGCAGCTCTATACATCTCAATCAGCAGTGGACTCTGTTAACCCAAACTATTATGTAAAGCAGCCACAATATTAATTCTGTATAGCTTTAAGCCTGCATGGAGTTTAAGCAGGTGAGTTACATAAAAATGCACCTCTGTCTGCAGTTGTCACACATTTAGAAATTAGCTCTAGAGACCATTTTAGACTATTTTTGTGCCCGAGGCTATTTATGTGTGTGTGTGTGTGTGTGTCTTTGTAGGTGTTTTATCATTTCTATATTTCTTCATGTTTTTATCTTTCATCTATGTGTTATTCTATTCAGAACATGCTCAAAATGTTTCATTCATTCCTACTTTTCCTGTTTCTTCTTATGTTTCCCCTCCTACATTTTGTACTTATACTTTATATATATATATATATATATATATATATATATATATATATATATATATATATATATATCTATCTATCTATATATATATATATATATATATATATATATATATATATATATATATATATATATATATATATATATATATATATATATATATATATATATATATATATATATATATATATATATATATAATATTGTGAATCTGTGTATTTGTTCTTCTTGTCCACAACACATGCGTTGTTGACTGTGTGTTAACCTGTGCATAATGAAAAAAAAAAAGTATTGTCTTTAAGTGTTAGTAAATGCAAAGTTACTATACCAATGAGCTACCTGTTTTCTAGCTTAAATTATATACAGTTAATGCATTTTGTTTTCTTTGAAGCTTTTCTTTCAACTCAGAACATACATTAAGGTGACCTTAGCAATTTCATTAAAACTGAGCAAAACACAATAAAATACTAAAAAGCAATTCAGTAAAATAATAGAAGGTTAAGAATAACAGCATCATTAAAACATAAGACTAAAGAATCAGCTAAAACAAGAACAGTTAGAAGAAAAATATGATAAAATAAAAAATTTAAAATACCCTAAGGCTAAAAATGAAATGAATTTAATATCTTTCTACAATTGCTCTACATATCTAAAGCTGTCTAAAGTCTCAGTGAAAACAGCTTTTCTAAACAGCAGTGTTTAGAAAAGCCCATATACTTACGTCATATATGGGACAAAACAACAGAAAGAGGTTTATTAATACATAAAACCAGCATCTTCAAGCTCTAACAGAGAGGGAGAATCATCTAACACTACTTCCATATTTGCAATTATCACCAGTAATAAACTTTAAGTGACTCATTGTGATCCCCCAGGAGCTCACTGCTTTCAGATGATTTCATTTCACTGTCTGACCCGACTCCCACAGACTGGGACTGGATCAACTGTGCGGATGGTCCACAATAACATACACAAGCTCAACATTCCATCCATTAATGCATCCTCAATCATATACCTCTGCCAAAATATGGGCTATTCAGGTGGGATATCAACTCTAATTGAAATTCAGATGTTTTAAAGAATCCTGTCAATACAGATGCTAAAATATGACTGTATGTTGTTGGGTCTGGGTGGTGCAACCAGAAGGTGGAAGCAGATAACACAGCATCCACCATCACTGATACAGTCCTCTAAGATAAAAGGGAAAAAGCTAGACAACATTTACCTGCCTTATTTTACCTATGAAAAGCTCTTAACCCTTTGTTGGTCTCACGACAAAAATCACAATACTTTTTTTTTCATCCCACAGGGAATATTCCAGTATAACATAAAACATAGATTCATTTGTTTTTTATTGACCTTAAATTTAACTAAAGTATTAAAACTCCAAAATTACTATCTATCTATCTATCTATCTATCTATCTATCTATCTATCTATCTATCTATCTATCTATCTATCTATCTATCTATCTATCTATCTATCTATCTATCTATCTATCTATCTATCTATCTATCTATCTATCTATCTATCTATCTATCTATCTATCTATCTATCTATCTATCTATCTATCTATCTATCTATCTATCTATCTATCTATCCATCCATCCATCCATCCATCCATCCATCCATCCATCCATCCATCCATCCATCCATCCATCCATCCATCCATCCATCCATCTACAAATGAGCACATGTGCAAATTCCAGTAATAAATCCACAAATGAAATGACTGAATGACTTCCTGTACCTTTCACTTTTATCTTTCTTGGTTTTTCCATCAATAAACCAGAACCAAAGGGACAAACAGTTTTGTTCTTTTCATGATGTGGTCTGAATAAACCACAGTGCTGTTGTGCAGGATGTTAGAAGGTTGTAGTACTTACTGGACTGGGCCGTCTTTGCTTCAATCGGCTGAGTAAAGACACCTAAGCCCATCTCTGACCGAGCTGCCAGGGAAAACATGTAGAGCGTGTCTGGCTTCAGCCCCTCCACCGCGTAGGAGCCCGCCGCATCAAATGCTTTACGATGCTGTGGAAAGTTGAAGAAAAAAGGACAATGATCATTTTTCTTTAATTCTATTTTAACATACAGTACATTGTTCTCCAGTTAGCAGGATGACACATTGAACTACCACATCTTAGTTACTTTTAAACCAATAACTGTACAAATGATGAATGAAACAGTCAACACTAGGGATGTACGATATAAAAAATATACTTCTAAACATATTAAAGTACATCTGAATGATAAACAACAAATGACAGTGATGTTAAAGAGTTAAAACAGTTATTTTAAAAGTGTAAAGTTCTGACATTATAAGGTTTATTCAGTATGTAATAGTCATTTTAAACAATTTCAGTTTCTGCTAATAGTTGTCTTTCTTCAATAATTAGCAAAGTTTGTTATATTATTAAGTTTCCAGGTGCCTGAGGGTTGTTGTATTTTATTTTTATTTTATTTTTTTAAAAATTCCATTTTAATATGAAGATTTTAAAAAGCTGTCTGGTTCATTCAGTTATTTTGCTTTTCCACAATATTGCAACTTTGGTTCTTAAAGGGTTTCAATGTAAAGCTGCAGTATAGACCTTAGTGTACTAAATAATAGACTGTTGATTTCTGTCTGTCTGTCTGTCTTTCATGTCTGTCTGTCTTTCTTTCCTTCATGTCTGTCTGTCTTTCTTTCCTTCATGTCTATCTGTCTGTCTGTCTTTCTTTCCTTCATGTCTGTCTGTTTTTCTTTCTGTCTGTCTTTCTTTCCCTCCTGTCTGTCCTTCCTGTCTGTGTGTCCTTCTTTCCTGTCTGTGTGTCTGTGTGTCTGTCTGTCTTTCTTTCTTTCTTTCTTTCTTTCTTTCTTTCTTTCTTTCTTTCTTTCTTTCTTTCTTTCTTTCTTTCTTTCTTTCTTTCTCTGTGTTTCCTCTTGTGGATCAATAATGTTAATGTGCATTTGTATTTAATGTATTTTTTTATATATACAATAGAAAAATACAAAAACTAATTAGACCACCACTTGTTTTCTTCAACATCTTGTTCATTTTAATGCCTAGTACAACTAAAGGTACATCTGTTTGGACAAATATAATGGTAACAATAAAAATAGCTCAGAATAGTTTCATTTCAGAGCTGATATCTATCCAGTTTATATGATTTTCTTCATAATAACCTAAATCACTTCAGCTCTTCCATTCCACAAAAACAGTTCTTTTAGACATTCCATGTTTTTGTTTCTGTCTGTTTTACTTACATGATACTTATGTGTGAATTAGTACTTTATTGCATAAACATTATTTTTGATAACTTTTGATGGTCTAATATTTTTTTTCACTGAATATACATTTGTTTGTTGCAAATTAATAAGATTAAAACAGGATGCAAATTCAGCACTAAAATGATTAGAGAATCTAACGTGTCTTTTATTTAAATATTGTCTATAATAAATGACAACCTTTTGATGAATCTAGAGGTCACATTATTGTTTTCCTCTGACTTTATTTTGTGTCTTTTCTGTTGAAATCGTTTCTAAATAACAGGCAGTCTGATAAGGATAGGATTAGTATATAGTATCTGTTTATCAGTTTATTTTTCTCTAAAACAGTTTCTTTTTTGTACATAAGACACAGTATTTCTATATATTTTATATTTCTAGTACATATTTTTTTTTTATTTCTAGTTTAATTTTATTATTTACCTCTATGATTATTTGCACTATTATTTGCACTGCTTTACTTCCTTTTTGCACCTTTTTGTACTTTTTCTGTGAGCTCCTGTAACAGTGAATGTGTGAGATCAATAAAGTCGTATCGTATCGTATCGTATCGTATCGTATCGTATCGTATCGTATCGTATCGTATCGTATCGTATCGTATCGTATCTTATCTTATCTTATCTTATCTTATCTTATCTTACTTTCTTTTCCACCTAAATGAATTTTGTGAACTCTAGAAATTAGGTCCAAGTATGGCTGTAATTCATTTGTATGGAAAGTTCATAGTGGTTTCTTTTACCCAGCAAAACAGTTTTATGACATGACACAATTTAACTAACTCAGTGATCTCTGCAGGAAAATACACACCATCAAGAACCATAAATTGGACTTTCATTTAGCCCTATCATCTGTACAAAGTTAACTTTGCTCTGAGGTTTTGTCACTGAAATGTGGTGAACTCATTGTAACATGAGACAGGTGAAAATGAGGTAGAACTTGAATGATTTCTGCTGGGATATTGGCGCTGCAGGAAGAGCAAAGAGCGACAGAATATAAATTAAAATTAAGCAAAATTGTTAATCCAAGTGTAATCCGACTGTCTGTCTCAAAAAAGAACAGAAAAGACATGCTTCATATGCACTGGTGAAAATGGAGAAAGCTTTTTTTTCTTTAACCCCTGATGCATCAGTGCTGATGCGTTCTGAATGGATGGTTTTGTTTTAAAATTCAGAATAATTCAAGGTTTTTTTTTTGTGTTATTTTAGTGAGAATTGTGTCATTTTGTCAATTTTGTCAAAAAGCAACTGATTTATAAAAAGAAAAAACTAAAACTACTGGAACCAAATTACAACACTAGTCATTTCTTCTTTTATTATTATTTTTTACTTGAATTTAGCTTTTTGTTGTTTCTTTTTCTTGCATTTTTTCACGTTATTTGTTATGTTGTGAATATTTATTACTGTCTGTTGATGTTGTCACTTATTTTTGTTTATTTTTTTCTACATTTATTTTTTTTTATTTTATTATTTTTCTTCAACTGTGTTCTGTTAATGTCTTACTTTGTTCATGTAACATATTATTTCGACACTTAAATATTCATTTTTGCTCACTTTACTGATCACTTTGGCAATTTTAGTTCATTTCCTTGCTTATTTGATCTTATTATTATTATTTATTTATTTTTTTTACTGTGCAACTGCTTAAGTGTCAGCAGTTAAAGGGTTAATGTAGTACCTTGTCTTCAGGAATGCTGGCCTCCCAGTAGAGGAGTTCATAGCCGATGATCGGGTCCTGGACCGGCCAGAGCCATGACAGCATGATCTGGGAGTCCAGCTCAGCCTCAGCCTCAAATCCAGATGGCTGAGCAGGAACTGGACCAGAGAAAAGAACAAGAACAATGAGAAAAACACTTCAGAGAGATGAACAGAGGGGTGCAAACACACAGCCAGAGTCATAAGGTGAAGGTATTAACTGTATTCTGCAGTCAATACTCATCAGTATTCAGAAGGAAAGTCCAACCAATGCAGTATAAAAGGTGTCATCACCTTTAAATCCTACATGGTGATGTCTGTAAACTACGAATCAACCAAATGTGTTTCAAGAGAGCTTAGCTATACCACAGTGATCTGAAGTGTAAAGGTTTCTTGTTGACCTTTTAAAATAGTTTAACCCAAAAGATCTCATCTTAAAGGTCTGGTTATTAGGATCTACAACTTCAAAGCCTACTTTAGGATTTCTTGTTTGGTCAAGTTTAAATGTTGTCCTCGTCACCTCTAGTTTCTATCTACACAGTTGTTCATAGTATTTTAGTTTAATTGCTTGTAAATTAGAGCAGCACAATATATTGTTTGCGCATCGACATCGCAATCTACGTGTGTGCAATAGTCACAATGCAATAATTTTTGTATTTATTTGTATATATTTAAATATTTATTTATTCATTTGTTTTTATTCATTTATTTTATTCATTAGTTTTAATTTTTATGATTTATTATTTTGTATTTATTTGCCTTTTAATGTATTTATTTCTTTTGAAATTATTCATTTTATATAATTATTTGGGTGACAAGGATGAAACATATGTTCTAATCTGTGTCAACCTCTTATTTGTTTGACCATTCCCGTCTGTGCCACACAGCTGTAAAATACTATTTTTATTATCGCAATATATATTGCAGAGTTAAAAAAAATAAAAAATTTTGAATGTTAGTTTTCATTTCTAATATCATGCAGCCCTATTTTACATTGTCTTCATGACTATTTAGACCAACCAAAACAAAACAAACAAACAAAAAACAGTGCTTTTCAAGCGCACAACTCTCCAATCTAATACATTTATAAATTGTGATTGCTGTGAACAGGAATTACTTTAGAAAAGAAAGGGGTCAAAAGAAAGGGGACAGACAAAATCCTGCTCCCAAATGAAATGAATATATTCATTTCAGTGTTCTCTACTCAAGTGGAAAAGACAACCTACTGAACCGACAACCCCCCAGCGTCACATATCTGTCCATCTGTATCAGTGTCAGGTGTAGGAAACTCATAGGTAATAGTATCTAGGTACAGATACTTAGATGGAAAATATTTAATCAATCTTAATAATATTAAAAAATGCATCCAAAGTAACAAAAACATGATGCTTAATTTGGATTTTCAAAGTGTGACAAAAATCCACCCAGAGGAGCTGCCACTGCTTGTCAACAGGTGAACTACTGAATAAATACTTTTAGTTAGTCATATACAGTACATATTAGTACTAGTACTATATTAGTATAGTATTCAAAATTGTATTTATATGATTTTACATTTTTACCAAATAATTTTGAGACTGAAAATTGAGGAATTTTGCTCAAAATAGTTGTAAATGCTACAGTAATCAGCTTCTTGAATCAGAGCAGAATGTCCACACTTCAGTTACATCTGAATTACTTTATTTCAAGTCCACTGTGGCGGTCTACACAAAGAACTGCATTTGTATTACTACTGAACTACTTATGGACCTGACTGTAATGCATGGTAGTGTAGTGCACATTTACCTGTATGCTTTTACATTCTGTAACATTAGATTCATTCTGACTAGGTCACTGTCTATATCCCATTGTTGTTTGTCACTCTTTTTGACTTTGTCTACTTTTTTGTCCATCTTTGATAGGCACTTTGATTATTTTAATTTCTATATTTATTATATATATATATATATATATATATATATATATATATATATATATATATATATATATATATACATAATTTGTTTGTGTCTGCTCCACCTCCACAGTGTTCCTGGGGGAGCGTACACATTGGGGCGTGCCTCCACTCCACACCATGTAGGATCCCAGTTGCCAGTGTTTTATTAGCTTTTTGGTTAGCCTTCTTTTTTATTTGAACAGGTGAATCTGGATATCCTGTTTCTGCTTGTCTTTTTGGTAGGGTATCGGTGCGCTGACAGCTCCTATAGTCCTGGACAGGGTTAGCCTTTCCAGGACACCATCCTTATGTTTATTTAGTCCAGTCTGGTCTTTTATTTTGTTAATTTGGGCACAGGGTTTAAAGGGAGTGTTTTAAGCCATTCTTTAGCGGATGAAATTTAAAAGTGGCCTTACAATACATAAATAAATCTAAAGTGAAATAAAAGTATTTAAATGATACCCTTTAACTCTGGCGTCCTTCAAAGTATGGGTCGTAACACCCCTTATCACATGTTTTTGTGATTTTTTATTTTTATTTTTAATTGACCAAAACTGATGAGGATCATTCATCAAAGAAAATAACCCTGTTGGTATCAAAGCGACTGCAGAACCTAAACGGAAAAGTTACATGTAGTAGCACAAACATTATAGCTGACAGAAGGAAATAAAAAAAAAACCCCAAAATGGTAGGTTGGATACCCTGAGGCATCCCAAATGCAGTACTTGGATATTGCTGTACTTAGCCTATAAAGAATAAAGCAGGGATTCTTTGTCTCTGCTAACTCGCTTACAGTGTAGCTGAAGAAAACAGTCCATTGCTCCTGATGACACACTGCAGTGGAAAGCCACATGATAGATGGTGTGACTTGGCAGAAGTTCACATTAATCAGTGATGTACTGATAAAATCGCAGGTAGGAAAAGGGTCTCCCCCTTTTAGTTTGATACTACTTATAGGACTCTGTGAAATGTATTAAAGCAAGTCTGGAAGGGGCATTGAACTCTATTCCACAAATAAATTAAGTGGGTCATCTGAATTTGGGTGGCATTATCTTCCACTGCAGCCCTGCTCTGATGTCATGTTTCTTCTGGACAAACACAGGAAGCTAAGAACATCTTACAAAGACACTTTCTGCAAATGTAATAATACCATTATTCCTCTGTGTGCAGGAAACCACTTTGTCCTTGAGGATGAAGGGGGATACTTTAATGTTACACCCACATATATTATCGTGTGCTTATGCTTTTTCTGCAGTGAATAACATGATGTGCTCATCTTAGCGTCTGCAAATTTGACAGAATAATGTTTAAGATTACAAGTCTACTTCTCTGATGTATGAAAATGAAACGCAGATGAAAAAAAAAAAAACTCAGGCAAAAACAGTCTTAATCAACCAGAACTATCTACTGATCGAAAATATTTAATGCATTTTCAAGCCCTAATCTTATCTATAATGTTTCATAACTTTGATTCATCAGAACAGCTCAAGTAGTTTCACAAAAACAGTGATTGTAGAAATTGTTTTTTATTGTTGAGTTTATGAAATATTGTAGTTAAAAAGATTACTCTATTCTAATTTTATATTTGAATTATATTTGAAGAATTTATATTCTGAGCTTTTATAAATGTCTACCTAATAAGTAAATGTAATCTAAAAAAAAATAGTAGATCTTCACTGAAAAATACAAAATGCAGAAGACAAATGATGATAAAACACTTAAGAAATGTCAAGAAAATGTTCCTATAAAAGTTGCCACTTGACAGCTTTTAGTTTTGAATACAGGAGAAACTCACTGACATTCTTTGACATTCTTTTAACTCAAGATATTTTTTTTTTACTTAATAAAAAATAAATGAAATCTGCCAGTGGAACAAGTGACAATTTTCATGAAATGATTTCTTGAAAAAAAGATCTATTGTCTAAAAATAAGTTCTTTATACACCACTGAAAAGTTATACTTTAGGTGATTTTATCTTATTGTAAGTGTGATAAAATATTTTTACTAGAAATGGAAAAAAAAATAGACTTGATAAGATTTGGATTTTTGTGGTGTATCAGTGCCCCATCATAATGATAACCTGAGGCTAAAGGACAGTTCACTATTTTTCACATGAATTTGTATAGAATCAGCGTCTTTACTCTGGTGCACCCACAGTGACTTACCCTCGTCAGTGTGTGTGGAGTTCTGGTCCAGTTTTGATCAAAGCAAAAGTAGTCCTGGAAGGTTTCCTGGGGTCACGAAAATAAAACCTGTGTCTTCTCAAAACAATATGTTTTTGAATGAGTGATTTATTTGCATAACAAAACCGTCACCGAACAAAAACTCACACCTAATAATTGCTTGGAGCTACTATCTCTCAATAGTGATCAGTGCACATTGTCACTGCTAACAGCTGCACGTAGCAGCTGTAAACACTGCCGAACAACTGATGAACGTAGTTTGCTAAAGCGCACAGTTTTGAGAAGAAACACATTTTATTTTTATGACCTTAGGAAACCTACTGGGACTATTTTAGACAAAAACTGGACCAGAACTCGACTCACGGGACACTGTCGGGGGTAAGTCACTGTGGGTGCAAAAGAGTAAAGATGTTGGTGCTATACAAATTCATGTGAAAAAATAGTGAATTATCCCTTTAATGTAAGTTGTATTTTACTACTCTGAACCAGAAACATTTGGAGTTGACATTATGTATAGGTTATTTTTTTATTATATAGAGATCATATTGCACTGTATGTAGCTCCTGAACTAAAACTAAAATAACTCAGATGTTAAACTTGATGCTAATAGTCATATTTCTATCTCCTATCTATTACACAGATATCATGGGGATATGTGGAGCTGTAAACATCTGTTATCTCTAGACTAGTGATTCACTATCCACATTTTGCTTCAAAAACATGCCTTGCCTGCTAAATACAGGTTTAAAGTGCTCACAGTTTCACTCCATATAGCAGATCTTTAGTTGGAAAAGCTTTGGAAACCATGTTCTGATGGAATGTGATTATGTGTGACTGATGGTAAATCCCACTATGGTACAATCAGAGTATTTTTGGGCCAGGACTAATGCTCTCACCTCCCTGCTGGGTCTTGATCTGCAGGACATCAGAGGGCGGCCCATCTCCAACGGAAGTGAAGCCCAACACCCTGAGGCTGTAGGTAATATCTGCTGTCAGGTCTGAGATGGTGGTGAGCTGGCTGTCATCCGTGTTGTGTTTCTGCCAGGCGCTCAGCGGGGCATCGTGGTCTGAGCTGTAGTAGACCCTGTAGCCGCGGATTTGTCCGTTAGGCTCCTCGGGGGACTCCCATTGAACTAGCATGGTGCTGGAACTCAACATTCGTGCCTGGACATGGAGCGGAGGGGACGACGGTGCTTGTTCACTTGTGCGGGTGTCCACGATGCCGCTGGGTGGCCCGCGGCCCACGTTGTTGACGGCCATGACATGAAATTCATACTCAGAGAATGGACTGAGACCACCGATACTGTATCTAGTGGTGGCTACTCCATCCACCTCCTGGAAGCCATTGTCAGACACTTTGGCTCTGTATTGGATTACATAGTAGGACACTGGTTCAGGGTTTCCGGAGTCCCACGTCAGGGTGACACTAGTGGCGGTGGTTTCTGTCACAATGAGGGAAGTGGGTGGCTTTGGCAGGGCTGTAGAAAGCAGACACAGACAAAAAAAAGTGAGACAAACAAGTTTCTCTCCAGTCTCCTTCTCTTTGCATCTCACTGACATCGGATCCCTCTGCAGCACTGAGTATATGAGGCTGCTCACTGCCAGTCTATCAGCCAATTAGCATTCAGGAGGCTGTCTCTGCTGTCTCCTGATCTGCACAGGGCACCAGGCTAAGCAAGTGTATTATGCTGGCAAGTAGAGAGCTGTACTGGTACAGTGTGTAACTCGGTCTATAGTGAACCTCGGCAGAACTAGAGCTCCAACGGGCCACATATTTAATGCAGTTACACAACAAAGACTGCTCTCCTGAATTTTAAAACGATCTACCATATTTTTCTGTTTTCTAGTCTAGAACATGTTGTGAATTCCACATGAATCAACAGAGCATGCTTTTAAATGACTAACAGTCCTGGCAGCACGTTGGAATTGAATTACCTCATTAACTGCCCAAGGTAATATTGTTGTTTAACAGGAAAACAGCTGTGAAGTTATATATTTAAAGCAAAACTGTAACTTAAACCAAAGGAACCAATGTTATTAAAGTTTAACATTAAAACTCATGGTTTATTATTGGTTTCAAACTAGAGCTGTGAGGGTAATATTTTGGATATATATGTCCACAAAATGCTAAGTTTCAGAAATAATGATTTACTATTTGAAACTCATTTTATATTTCAGAATTTTAGAGGTTTTTCTGAACCTATATGTAGATATGTACACTGGTTTCCAGGTCAGCTGAAGTTTGAGTTATATTTTATGCAAGCCTCCCATACTTACTAACTTAGGTAAACCTCATTTTCTTATTAGATTTCAAGATTTCAGAGAATATGAAAGTTTTGAAGCTCTTCATTTTCAGTTCTGCTACATTTCTTATATATATTTAAAGATATAACTTCAGCAATGCTTCTAAAGTCTCTCTAGTATAAACTACAAAACTGTAAATAGTCCCATGAAACTATTAGCTACATGGATGTAGTTGTAAATAATATTTGTATTACATTAGCTAATACATAGCTGATCAATTTTAAAGGTTAACTGACTTCTAAATATTACTATTCACACACAGTACCTAGCATTAGCAGTCGCATTAGCACATAGCATACATTAGGGGCAGTGAGTTGCTATTGAAAGTTGTCAAAGACAAACTTTAAATATTTATCAGTATTGGTGGACAGATGCACTGACATGAGAACATTTATGTTCTTGTTTTTAAAATTGGAACTAAATAAAAAGTTTCAGCAGGTTTAAAAGACTGAAAACAACTAAGATTATACATCTCCAGTGACTAGAAATGTAGCTTTAACAGTGTTTTATTAGCCATTCAGTTAAATATACATAAACTAACATTTCACTTTTACCTGATAAGAATTGTAATGAGCAAAACATCCTTTGTCTGTATTAGTTATACTTGAAAACTTCAATAAGATGCAAAAAAACTGTTGAATATACAAGTGGGTAGGACTAGATAAGTATTGTTAACTTCATCCTCACCCTTTCGAACAAGGTATAGTTATCTAGGATGCTAAAGAGGTGTCACTTTCATTTAAATACTTGGTATGTTTTACTTTTTTTGTTTTTACCTGTTTGAATAAAAAAATAAATGAAATTAAATGTGTCCCATTATAAATCTGTTCTATCCTCTTCACCTTACAAAGCAGTGAATAAAGGAAACAACAGCTACAATAAAGTGCTAAAGCTAACTTCCTGTTTTTAGGTAGCATAAAACATCTGAGAAAAACTTACCTGAACAAAAAAAAAAAAACACAACAGGAAATGCAGTAAATGTGTTGATCAGTAATAATGAATGAAACGTCTCTGAGGTACATGACAAATGTCCTAAAATCCTTTGTATAAAATCACACTGATATAAAAGTGTGTATCTGAGCAGAAAGACTTTAATAGAGCTCATATCATAGAACTATGACTCTGGAACTGAAGGTAGTTTGACTTTTTTTTTCTCTCACTTTGTCATCGGCCAATGTAAACCTAGCAAAGGAAAAGAGCTTAGATTAATCTCCTTTCCTCCTATTTGTTTAAGTTGCAGACAACTAGACATAGAAAGCAGCCATATTAATCTATTAATGTTTTAGAACCACTTTCGAGTTGCTGTTCATACAGTAGCAAGAAATATTAGATAATCAAAAACAATGGTTATGTAATTAAATACTAACTCTTGTGTGTCTCATTTGATTAAAACAGACAGAAAAGAAAACATGAAATTCCCCAAAGCACTTTTGTATTAGTGTAATGCTCAAGATATTGATGTAAAGAGTGATTTTGGTTATTTCCAAGAAACCTGTGAAAAATAGATAGCATTATAATTATATTTGTCCAAAGTTGTACCAGGTATTAAAATTAACAAGAAATTGAAGAAAACAAGTGGTGGTCTAATATTTTCTAATATTTTCTGCAACTGTAGTCTGTATAAAGAGACAGAGGTTTTGATCATTACAACAAAGATGCATTGTTAAAAAATATATTTGTTGTAATGATGGAAAATGAAAAGATAAGGACATCTGACAGTCAAACACAATATGTAGAAAAGTATTCAGAAACACTGAATTCATTTTCCTAATGGGTCTGGGCTACAAAACAATGGTAAACGCTATCACATAGTTTCATATTATATACATTTGGGCACAAATAATTTGACATAGGGGTAATTCTCATGAAACATATATACAATATCAATAGCCCTGAGATAATTAGTGGTTTAATAATTATATAAAACTATTTAAAATAAATCCTATATATAGCATTATTTTACTGTAGAGGTTTTCTTTCACACTACGTTATTTTAAAATATTTTATTTTCCACTTTTTATACATTTTCTGCCATTGCCATTACTCCAATGTGGCTTGGAATGAAATTTGTGGTGTTTGGATTAGGGCAAAATATAACAACAAATAAATAAATATAACTACACATAGATTTTTGTATGTCAAAAGTTTCATTAAGTGTTGTTTTGCGGTTATTTTGATCATGAATATTCATAATATTTCATGAAAAGATCCTCAGTTGCCGGTTCAATCCAACAACATCAAAGAATCAGCCGAACGGCCGCAGTTCAACCTACATTTACACTGTGTTTTACTAAACATATTAAAACTAACTTGCATCTGGGTCCACCTGTGCTGTCTCCTTGTTACATTTATCTATATTTGATATTCCAGTTTTGTAGCCTAGACTCCTTTTAGAGAAGAAACACCTGAATTCAATGTGTTCCAATACATTTGTCCATGTAGTCTAGCTCATCACTGAATGATTTCTAGACTTTATTTATAACTATGTGGAAAGAACGAGGGGGAAAAAAAGAGTTGTATTATAAAAAGAAAAAAGCAGGGGGGTAGACTTTAGTGCAAATGGATGTGCTGAAGTAAGAAGCAGAGCAGTGGGCTGTGTAGAAATGCTCACAGGCTGCCATCTGGGAAGAGATGCGACCAGAGGCTTTTAGCTCCAGCCCTGTGCAGCTCTCATCCTAACATCTGCTCCATTATCATGCAGTGTATCAAGCACTACTTCTGCTTTCTCTACCCCAACACACTGAGGCCGAATGAAGCTGCAGTGCTCTGCCTCACACTGCTCTTATCAATCTGTTACTATAAATCTACAATTCCTCTGACAGTACTCTCTCTGAGAAA